>CM042324.1:7285986-7663486 GCA_023566125.1 Zingel zingel | reverse complement strand
CCAGAAGAGTTCGGGCCTATTTGGTGTGGAAAACAAAACCACCAGTAACACCAGTGGAAGCAATCTGTTTTCTTCTGGCCCAGGAATCCACTCTATGGATCACTCTGCAGGTATCAGACAGAGGGCCGGTTGCATGTGTTACTGTATCAGGGGAGGGTGGAGTCAGGAGAATGAGGAGAGAGGAGGAACATACGGTACACGCGGTGTGGTTTTGAGGTTCATAAACTTTTTTTAGACAACATTTTGGATCAATAAGTTTACCTGACGCTCGCAATTACTTAAATACTGAGCGGGTGTTTTCATGTATGTGTTAGGAAGGGCTGGTTGGATTTGTCACACAACGGTTGGAGCTGGAGCCCTAGCTGAAATTGAGAAATCTAAATCCTGATCATCTTGAATTTGATTTAATGACATCTCAAATGTTATGCTAATTATTAGAGGTGTGACGAGATCTTGCGAGATTAAAATGTGACGAGACTTCTCGTCGAGGTAAAAATTCGCAATGTCGGTCACAAGTGCAGAGCAGCCGCCAGTAGATGAACTCTGACCTGGTTAGTTCATTTCTGCAGAGCGGTAGCAGAGTTACAATTGAACAAAGCTGGTGGTAAAACCCAGCGTTAGAACGTTAGAGGGTACGGCTGCTCTCTCTCGCGCGCCTCCGACACACACGCACACACGGACTGCAGCGTGCAGTTCAGCGTGGCTCTGACTGGCGCAGATTGCTCTCTTTCTGTCTTTTTTTTAAATGAGTCGGAAGCAGAAAGCAAAACCTATCTTTACTTTTAATGATATTAAACAAAGAGAAATGGTCTCCGTTCGTCTTAAAATGGTCATAAATCAATACAAGAGCAGCCCACTTCCTTGTTTACTGCTGCAATGAAACGCTTGGTTTATGTTGTAACCTTGGTTCTCTGACTAAAGACAATTTTTCCAGTCATATTTCTTAAAGTGCTCATATTCTGCTCATTTTCAGGTTCATAATTGTATTTAGAGGTTATATAAGAATAGGTTTACATGGTTAAATAACAAAAAAAAACATTTTAGTTGAACTGCACATTGCTGCAGCTCCTCTTTTCACCCTGTGTGTTGAGCTCTCTGTTTTAGCTACAGAGTGAGACATCTCACTTCTGTTCCATCTTTGTTGGGGGTCGCACATGCACAGTAACTAGGTAAGGACTACTAGCCAGTCAGAAGCAGAGTTTGAGGGCGTGCCATGCTAGCAGCTAGGCGAGCTAGGCGAGAACATTGTGTTCCAAAGTGACCACGTTAGTCTCTGAAGTAAAGGCTGGACTACAACAGAGCTGTTTGGAGCAGTTTGTGAACAGTGTTTTCTGTTGGAGATGGTAAGTCCCTTTGGAGTGGACTTTGGGCTTTTTCACTTTGTAACCTATAACGTGCACAAAAAAAGATATATAACACAATAAAGGAAAGGGAAAAGCCAAAAAGCATAATATGAGCACTTTCATTCAAGTTTTCTTTAAAATAGTGTTAAAATCTCGTCTCGTCTCGTTCTCGTAAACCCAGTCTCGTGTCTCGTCTTGTCTCGTGATCTGAGTGTCTCGTCACACCCGTACTAATTATTGTATAAAGTTGCCAAGGGTTCCTGTAGCAGGGCAGCAGGGCTGAGTGGTGACAGGAGAAGAGTAGCATGCTTTCAGCAGCAGAGGGCAGCCTTTTCTAGTTGGTTTCACTGTCGATGGGACACTTTCGGCTCTGCTTTGACGTCACCGGTCGCCTCATGGCTTTACGCTCTGTGCACTTTGCCATTGTCTTTATCTACTGACAAACTGGATCAGCAGACAGATGGGACTTATGCAGTGACAATAATAAACACAGGACAAGCCATAGATAATGTCTTCAGTGGTTACTGCAGCCTGATAGGAAAATAAGCAACCTAAGGAAACGTACTGCTCCCCGTGAAATGTCTAGTTACCTGTTATCATGAATTGTTAATGTTTATAATAATCAATAGCTGCTTGAGTGAGTAACAGCTGAACACTAACTTAATTTGTGGTTGCCGAGCAACAAACACAAACCCACAGGAGGAGTTAACAAAGCTGCCCCACACGCCTTTTGCAAGTCTTCCTGTGTAACTGACCGAAAGCAACATTTCAGATTCTGTAATAGAGACATGCATGCAGTGCTGCAAATAGTTATTTCATCATCTGAGCATAATTGTGCTCTCAGTCAGACTCCTCTCAGCATGACATCCTCAGGTGAGGGAAATGGGCAAGAAATAAAGAACCACAGAACCCTCCACTGAACTTTTAAAATGACTCAGCATCTGAAGTTTTAATGCAAAACGTATTAAACATTTAGTAAGCTCTTATTCAGGACTTTATTTTGTATCTCTTCTCCCTTCTGTTCTGCTGGTGTACTAAAGATAGCCTGTACGGGCTGGTTGTTATGTAACAGTTACTATTCTCGTTCATTACAGGAAATGGGTCTTCTAGAAACCAGGGACGAATTGAGGAGAGATTGTCTGTTACCCAATAGCAGCTATTCATGGCTGATGTAATGGCTGCCACACATATCAATCTTTAGAATAAAAATGAATAGTTGTATTTCTTTGACCGTAAAGATAACTTACCACCAGTGATGTAACCAACATGCTGCTGTTTTAAAATCCTGTGCTTAGCTAACTGCTCCATCACAAAATACCTGGAGAAATTCTGTAAATGTGCCAACCCTGTTACATAATTTGGATGACAACAATGAAGAAAAAAATATAAGATTCAGAAAGAAAACTCAATCTTTGATCTTATCTGATGCAGAACAGGACACTGACGAATCATTAATCAACCAGCCTTCCGCACTGTCTGTGTCACGTCTTCTCAAACTGTATTTCTGGGCTTGAAACCTAAAATCCTATACACACCTGCTGCTCTGTCTGTGCAGGTGCCAGTGGAATTCAGTGACACAAAACCCATTTGCCTAACATTTCAGATTAACGCTCACATGCAGCACTTTTCCATAAGCAGTATGTTTGAGGCAGCCAGCGTTCCAACATTAATGTTTCTCTTGGCAGTTTGCCAGATTCCAGATTACGATGTACTCTCATTAAAATACCTTATGACATTAAATATAGATGATAATGCCCCGGCCTTGTCTCTTCCTCGAGCTGTTTATAGCTGCGCAAGCATTGAAGGCCAAAGGGAGAAAATAGCAACTTAAATTCAATTAATCAATTTAGAAATACAGGGAAAGGTGCCAGATTTAGAAGGGAATGCACCTTCTTTTTCTGGATTCACATTAATATCCAGCGATTCAAGACAGATTGAGGAGATGGGAGGATGAAACCGGAGATTATAAAAACAGGAAGACGACTGAGAGGGGTGTTAAGGTCAGAGGGTTTTATTTATAGAGGATATCCCTCTGTCTGTCTGTTTTTTTTCTTCTCTCTCTCTCATTCTCTCTGAGCTGATGAAGTGCTTGTTAGAAATAATTGAGAAATATTGCTTCAGATGGAAAAACCCATACCCAACTGGGATGACTTCATCCCCAAAACAAGAGAAGATAGTGGGAACAAACAAATGAAGGGAACATTTCAGTGCAAGCTGAATTTCTTTCGTTGTTTGTTAAAGCTTGCATGTGCACAGTTTGCCATTGTGTTGTGATTCTGTAACACATTCCATGTTTATTGTGTCATTTTTGATCATTTTAATGTTTCTGTATGTCAATCACAGTGATCCATTTCTGGCCGGGATTCTTCAGACATGCATGCATTTATTTTTATTCATGCATGCTCGACCCTGTTTGAAACGTGCTTGATTCATTTACCTCATTACGTTGCTTCAGAGCTCTGTTCCTTCCAGTGTGTTTGTTTTTCTCTGTTGTGCGTGCCTGCTCAAACGACCAGCTCTGCCCCCTTGGTAATGATGATGATGATGATGATGATGATGATGATGATGATTGTTTAAAAGAGGTGAATCAAACATATTTTTCCACAAAGAGAGAATCAGACAATATGTTCATTGTTTGACTGAAAAAAATGCTATCTTAAAACACATCCCATTCCAGACTCCATTCAGAATTTACTGAATTGAAAACGGACACGATATGATATGACCAGCCAATGGATCTTCTGACTTTTATTTCCTCTCATTTTACTGTATTCATTGGGATTAATATGGAATGATCCTGTAATGTCCAAAAGTGAGGATCTTAAACCTGAGTTAGGCCTCTTCTAAAGATATGTAGATATACAGTAGACCTCCAGTCACAGTGAGCTTTGGTCCTTCAAAGCTACCATAAAAATTTGGAACATTCGAATAAAAACACCGTTTTAAATTCAATGTAAATTCAAATTCAGTCCCTGGCAGAGATAAGACACAACCAAGCAGATAAATCAAAGCAAATTCTTCTCACCTGATGCTCAGTGCTAAATCATTATGCTGCTGTTAAACAGCACCTGTAAATATGTGACTTATAATAATAATAATAATAATAATAATATAAATTGATTATGTAGCCTTTACTGAAACATAGAACGTGTGTAACAGGTGAGTAATTGACAGGTATTTATAAAAGCAGGCACCATCACATACATCCTATTTTATGAAAATGTTCAAAAGGTTGTGCCAAAAGGAGCCTAAAAGCAGACTGTGGTTACTATGGCTGGAAACACACAGGGCACTGACACTGACTTTTCTTTTTAATATTTTCTGCATATACTGGAGACACAAAATGCTTTTCAAATGTTCAGTTAGCACTGTTAATTAACCTATTCTACATACCTTCAAACTACACACAAAAGCATAAAGAATGGTATCCATGAGATTGTCTGACTGTTTAAGAAGGTACAGCTACTTCTGCGGTAGCCTATCCCTACAAAACAAAAACAATAATCCACCTTCAGTAACAAGCTCCCCTCCTTCAAAATATCACTTCAGTTCGTTTGGACCTTAACGTTTTGATGAGACCAATTGTTACACCTATTTACTGCCATGAAACAGTAAACAATTTAGACATGAAGTAGTGATTAACCACCTATGGTAACCACAATCTGATGGCTTTTTGGCTCGTCGTTTCTCTGACACAGTATGTGATTGGTTCCTCCTCTTATAAAACCCTCCCCCCTCCCTCGGCAGCTCCCATCCTCTCTCCCAGCAGCTCAATGGATGACAGCAGTCTCACTTCCTCCGCCTCCGAACCCCTCAGCCCTGAGAGAGTGGGGCCGGGGGGCGAGGCTGCCAAGCAGCAGCAGAGACGGCGAAAGAAGAAGAGGAAGGGCCACGACCAGGTCTACGACTTCTTGGATAGCCAGGAGAATAACATTGGCCAATCAGACAAGCATAAGGGCGGACTGGAGGAGGATGAGGACGAGGAGGAGAACTGGGAGTGGGAGATCAGAGAGAGTGGAGGAGGGGGTAGAGTGAAAGGCAGGAAAACTAAGAGTCGTGCAAGACTTCCAGAGGAATGGGGAGTGCAGCAGCCCATCTCTCCCACGCTGGCTACAGTCACTCCTACCTGGGCTACAACTGCCAACTCTGGTCCTTCTGACTCCAAAGCTCCAGACTCCTACCACAGCCCTGTTTTGCCCTCTGCCCCTACACAAATACCCACTAGTTTCATGAACCGTTCCCATGCTAGCCTCGCAACAGATTCATCTCCACGCTCTTACGAGCCGATGTGTGTAGACGATTTCCCTCTGTCTGCTGAAGATGGTCAAAAACACAATGAAGAGAAAGTTTCACCCAGCAAACCTGAACCTAACAGCACAGCTGCTAGTGTTGCCCACAACAGTAGTTTAGGTGAAGATGTTAGTGGTAGTCTGGCATTGTTGACAGGGGACAATCTGAGCCCAGTCTCCCAGACCTTCTCTTTCCTGGATTCAGTCCTCCAGACCCCTCCAGGCTCCACTCCTGACTCACAGTCCACCACCCCTATCACTAACACCCCCTCCCTTTCTACGGCTCCCCTGACAAAGTCCACTCCAACAGAAATCGGCATCCTTGCCTCACAAGCCGCTTCAGTTTTCAACCCTTCCAAAAGCACTCCAGACCTTCCTCCTACTTCCGCTTTGTCCACCAACCCATCACCGTTAGCTGCCGCAGACACACATCCTCCAATAACTGCAGTCGGATCATCCCTCAACGTCGATGCCAAGCCTTTCGTCCCCTCGGCCACACTCATATCCTCCACAACCACACCCAGTACGACTGCACCTGCTCCGGTTGTTAGTACAGCCGCCACGCCACTTAGTTCCTCAGCTTCTCCCTGTAAGAATGAAGCCACTCCCACACCATCATCAGACACTCCCCCAAAAGGTGTAGCCACGACCTTTAGCTCAGCAACAGCCACTCCCTCTCCATCCATCACCCCCGCAGTCCCTCCTTCTCTCCCTGCACACTCAGAGCACCAGGAGTCCTCGTCGCCACAGCTCCCCCCACTGGAAGGTTGGTGAACTACAGTACAGGGAAGATAATGAATAACATGAGGCAAATTTGAACAAAATGATTGTAGGCTAGAATAGCAGGAAGAAGCTACTATTTGTCTTCCTGTATGCATGGCTCTTTGTATGTGGATTAAGCACCAGGCCTGCTTGGTGCTAGATCCTTTCCTCTATGTATTTGTAATAACCAGGGCCCGACACATAACTACTATAGAGCAACTTAAGTTTAAATCCGCTTTTAAGATATTCATATCAACAATAGATTTACGCACACATCGGCTCTTTGGCACCATTAGAAATCCCTAAGAAATATGTTTTTATCTCGAACATGTACCAGAGAAACATTTGTGTCCAGATAAATTGATCTTCCCAACTGTTGGCATTAGTATGGGACACAAATGTATGTGCTGGACCTGGTCGGGCCCTATATTAAAACTGCAAGGGTAAACTGTTTTTATCAAACTGATAAGATTTGATTTCCCTCTGCTTGCCTCTGTGTATATGTTACCATGATCATAACAATTTTATCACTTGACCTGCTGCTTCCGATAGCTCTATATCGTTGCTTGCTCCACTGTCTACTGTTTGATCTGATTGTCAGCTGCCTGTGTAACCTCCCACCACCTCCTCTCTGTCTATAGAAACACACACATGGCCTTTGTCCTTGCAAGGCAAAGCTAGTTTGCTAATGCCTTTTAACGTTATAAAGTCGATCATGTTATAGCTGCTATAATGCAATCAACTACATTGAGCAAAATGAGTGTAGTAGTAGAGAAGTTAAAAGTAGACATGGCTGTGACTAATGAAAGTGAATTGGTTTACCAATAATGTAAAACATGTTTCAGGTTGGTAAGGCACAACCTGCAATTATCCAGTTTTCTTGATGGCTCTTGGGTTTATTGTGTCTATTTTTTTGTGTTTCTATTGCAACTGTTTATAATGTGTGTGACCACAGTTAAAGTCTCAAAGATGATTTTTCTGTAGAAGCAGAAATGCTAATTGTTTGATTGTAGGACTTTCAGATTCAGGCAGCAAATCTGACACATGTGACCCACTAAAAAACAAATTAGAGCAAGCTTATATTTTAACACTAAATATTTTTAACATTCCAGTCAGCTGTCATGTGAATTCTTAAATTTATGCAACAGTATTTGAACCCCGTAGACAAGAGTTAGTTTGACAAAAATATCTCTTAGCTCAATTTCCCCTTCATAGATATCTCCAGTATACAACCACCTGGCTGTCAGTGACCCCAGTTCCATGCTTAAGTCGCGTGATAATAACTGAACCCCTCCAGTTTAGTAAACCGATCAATGCCACTAGATGTGTCTCAGAGCTCTGAATGACATCTAATAAAGGGGCTTTGAGTCAAGATATTTTTTGTCAAACTATTACACTAAGTGGCCACTTTATTAGCTACACCTGTACAATATTTTGCAATTCAATACAACAGCTCTGACATACGTTTATGACGATCAGCTTTTGGTGATATTGTCGAAAAATGTTTAAATTCAATTATTATTGAGCTCATAGTTGAAAGTTGTGTTCTACTGAACTACATTATATCGACGTGTGTTGCCAATTGTCCTCTCTATTCACATACGTACTGTATATGAGGGGGGCAGTATATTAGGAACACGTCTGAATATAATGCAGTCCATTACTAACACCATCGCTAACTATGACCAGGCTAATCTGCACAATGTGGGTGTAGGTGTACCTAATATAGTGGCCACTGAGTGTATTTTCAAGGTTAGGAATAAACCTGTAAGTCTGGAGTTACAGTTACAGTATCTAAATATGAGATGAATTGATTTTTTTGAATCGATCCGGGCAAAGATCCAGAGCAGTTCCTAGGTTTAAAAAAAAACAAACAGTGATGTTCCTGTCCAAAACCTAGTCCAGATTACATTCTGTGTGTTCGATATGTTATTTAAAATGACAAATAAAATCATTTTTAAATATCAGGGTTTCCCCCAGTTGTTATTACAACAGACATAACTGCAGACTCTTGACAGGTCTAAACACATCATGTGTATGACATAACTTTGACAGATATTGCGGACCACCCCCATGAGTGCAACAACCATGTCGTAAGCAGCTGTCTTTTGGCCTGCCTGACCCTTTTGTACACTGGGGTAAACCCTGACATGACCTCAGTCTAATGCTTCTTCCTCCTGATAATGCTGGGTTTTAATCCGGAGTACTGTCTCTGGCGACATCCCCACAGTCTGCTGAATGAAGCTTTATTTTCCAGCGGGATTCTCTCTATGCTTCTCTTTAGCCTTTTCTCACTACTAAAACCTGACCAAATACTCGACACTGTTTGTGAAATGTGTGTTGCCTGCTCTTAATCGATTAATTCAATCTGGCTGTAGCTCTAGCTTCCGGATTCTGACACTGTAGGCCTTCATTCTGACATAATAGCAACTCTAAAATGTCCTTTTAGTCTCTAAATAGTTCTGTAGTGTCCAAAACTAACTTACTGTAGTTTTCAAGTATTTAAATGTAAGTCCATGATGTACAGTTGTCAAGTCCATGGTTTATCAAAACGCTGAGGCTATTGTTTGAGTCGATGTTGGAGCAGTGTCTTAAATTATCTGAAGCTGATTCTGAACTGGCTGAACATTATCTTTTTATTCTCTCTCCCCCCTCCCCCTCCCCCATTCCCTTTTTTCTGTTTCATAATGCCTCCAATCGGGACCTTAAACTACAGGTAAGACAAGTTTCTCTTTTTCCAGTTTGCATATTTTATTCTCATATAGAACTTTTTTGGGAATGTTGGACAACAATGACCCCACAGTGGTATTACTGTGATCGTGTGTTGAATAGTTGTTTAGTTTGAATCAGGTACAAGTCAGGACGAGGCTGTTTTAAAAGAAAAAGAGTTTTTGGCACTGTCTAATGTTGCTTTAATACTGAAGAAGCACATCCTGTGTAATTAGAGTTGTTCAGCATAGCATAAATCATCATATTATGTTCTTCTATCTTTTGGTAAAAACTGACTGACATCCTGACTGTTAAGGTCATCTTTAACCTGTCTCAGTAGGGGAAATCTGCTTGCATTAGAAAATGACCTAGACTTGTCAGCTAGTATACTGGAGTCAGGCCCCTCAGGTAAGTTGGAACGAAGGTGTACTGATGCTGGGTGATTGTTTGGGAAGAATTCCATAGCGTCATGCTGCCTTTTAGCAAATAATGTCATGAAATTACGCTCTAGGGCACTAGATGTCAGCATGTAACCGCGGAAAGAAGTTGTTGTAGATTAAATTTAAAAAAAAGAAACTAGCAACATTGTCAGATTTCATATGACAAGACACACTGGATGTTCACTCCAAAGTTGGTGTCATTTATAGAATGTTTTGGACCTGAAATATTATTATCAAATATTCAAACATATGTGTCACCCCCATAAGTTGATTTTGCATGATGTAATGTGTCCATTGGTCTATTAGGGCCTTTTGGTGAGGCCACTTTTTTTTAGCTTCCAGAGAATGTTTTCACCCCAATGTTATCTCTCTTAGATGAGACCAGATAAACTAGACACTAGTTTGCCAAAGTGGGTTTTGCATACGTACTGTAATGTTGTGATAAAACATTTTATAAATAGAAATGGGCATGGCCTATACCCCTAGATGCAGCTGTGTGTGAGGGACATGTGGATATAAAGCATTTGAATGTGCAATGCATATATCAACTCACATTGGCCTTTGTCACAGTCCTTTGTTATGGTTGATATAGGTCAGCGACAGTTAAGGCATTGCCATCTTATCACTATCATTATCCACCCAGCGAAAGCTGTGAATGAAATTATGAATGCATTGTATCATTGCCATTATGTTACTGAGCTGTTTTTAACATGACATGCCCTCCAGTGTCTACCAGATGGCATCACTTGGAAAATAATTATGTTATACTTCACACCATATGGATTGGTGTTAGACTATTTCTATATACAGTATAGTTCAGGCGTATGAGAGGCATTGTATACTTGACGAAATGTTCCAAATTGGCCTTTAACTGCCACAAAGAGGATTCTATCTTATTACATTATATTACATGTAATTTAGCTGACGCTTTAATCCAAAGCGACTTACAATTGCTATATATCAGAGCTCGCACGCCTCTGGAGCAACTAGGTTAAGTTTCTTGCTCAGGGACACGTTGGTTGATGTACCGCAGTGGGAATCGAACCCAGAGGCATGTGTCATATCCACTGCGCCATCACCACACCACCATCTCATCCGTCTCAATAAGCAGAAATGACAGTTAATCTTTAGAGAAACTCTGTGGCTCTTCATTCACCTCATAGCTTTAAGTTTGTGTGTCTTTGTGTTTGTTGAAAGCCTGTCTCTGCTGCACAGGACAGCACCACCCAGGCTGTCTACTTTGTGTATTCAGTCAGCACTAAGTTGTCCTAGGGTGAAGATGTTGCGATATAGCTGTCCCTCCCTCAGTGCTGCACTTGACTGAGATCTGCTGCTGCTACAGCACAGTCACACAAACAAATGGGATTTGAAAAATGGAGGTTATTAACATGGATTTGGTGTGTTATTTTTCAAACAGAGGTTCTAGTCCATTACAAATTGAGCGTATATAAATATATCCATTACCCCATAAAGTTATAATCACTTTGGCTTGTGGTTCTTTTTAATACTAATAAACTTGCTGCTCGTTGCTGTGGCGTTTCTTCACTGCACTTCCCAAAAAAACGCAACAATTTGTTACTGAAAATTGTTGATTAAGGTCCTTCAGTCAGTAAGCAAAATCCAGCATGAAATGGAGTTATTAGAGATGGAGTGTTGGCTGTAAGTGAAATCCCATCGCTGTAGACTATAATCTATGATGCAATAGTCATAACGGTTTCTGTTTTTTTCAATGTTTTTCTTATAATTATCATAGATCATAGCACACATATGAGGTCATCTGCAAGATGTGGCCTAAACAGTGCAGGTACAGAGCTTTTGTTGCCCAGTGAGCCTGGGAATCAGTGGAAGGACTCTAATAGAGTTATTGACAGCTGACTGCTTCCTTGGTTTAAGGTTTGATAGACATCCGCTCGTTCACTCTGTTATTCTCTCTGCATCTATTTATTTCTTCTGTCTTAGTGTGTCTCTATTTATAAACCTACATTCTGCCTTAACATCTCTTCTCTCACATACAATATTGATGTCTGGGACTATTTCAGCTTTACGTAAGGCAAGGACACCCTCACTCACTTTCTACCATGCAGGCGTTTGTGGCCTGGAAAATGGGCTTTCGTCCCTGTGTCTATGTACTTTGGATATGCACAATCTCACACACACAAGATGCAATGAACTGCTTTTGTGCTTGAGAGCGAGCCAGTGAGATTGAATCAAAGTGAATACCATGAATTGAGATAATCGCTGGGGGAAAACGTGTATTGTGGTTTGCTGTCAAACATTGCAGATGGATAATCATGTTGCAGTGTGTGTTGGTTGTAAAGCATCTGTTGAGTCTCAGCCCTGCTCGTTGGCTCCATCAGGTGTCTGCTGGGAGAACTGCAGCTCTGACCACACACTAGTGCAGCTGGAGCTCATCAGAGACACAATTTAGATTAAGATAACACCTTTATTGATCCCCAGCGGGGAAATGGCTTCTGGTGGCAAAGAAAAATAACAGAGGAGCATCAGATAGACTGGCTTCTGGATTGGGAATGTTCCCAAATCTGAATGTATTGCCTCATTTGTGATGTAAAAATACTATGGGTTGATTTATCAGATTTTGTAAACTCCCAAATATCAATATCAGTATCGGTCCGACTATACTAGACTCGTGCATGTGTTTTTCCTACTGAGGAGGCATTAGTTTCCATTCATGTTGAAAATAATCTTGGAGACGCTTTAAATTAGCTTTCACTAGGTCATCCATGTATCTAGTTTTATTTTTGTCTAAGCTTCTGCACCTTATCATTGTGTTGCAATGCTTTTAAAAGCCTCCATATAAATACATATTTTATAGGGTGTGTTCCTATGCTGTGAGAGGTTTGGAAATCGGAGATGTGAGTGACAGCTGCTGAACGGCAATAGATTCTCGATTCTGCCATGAAAAAGATCATGTGAAATTGTTTACAGCCAACTGTAGAGATAGAAGTGCCGAAACGCTATTTGTTGGTGAACTTAGCATTAAGTTAACGGACACAGGTTGAATAAAGCATGACAGAATATTCCTTTTTTTAGGCGATTTGTTCCTTTAAGGTGCATGACATTTGGGACTTTTCTGGCACATTTCTTACCTGCCTAAATAATAATAGGATTATTCATCATCACAGCCTTAGCAAAATAATGGAAAGCGCGACATGGTTCAGTTCAGCGTCCCATTCCATTATTCTCTCCTTAGATATTAGACGGCTCCATCATTATGAGGGCTTATTTCATTTTCCCACGTGACGGATCCATACTGTAGCTTCTCCCTGCATGATGCAGGTGCGTGGAGAGTTAATGAAATCCTCTTTCACTGTCTCTTTGAAGGTGGCGTTTTCCTCATGAGTGAGCCCAACACGAGCCCTGAAAACTGCAGGATCTCATTAAGGATGCCTTAATGACATCTGTATCTGCCTTCTTTTTAATCTTTTATTTTCTTCATCCTATCTTTTGCACTATTCCTTCCAGGTCTGTCTGTCTTCTTTACAGTATATTTATAGGGAATTTTGGCCTTTCGCCACTTCCCATTTGCTGTTGCCAGAATGCCTGAAAGTTCTTCCTTCCTCCCGCTTTGCTGGCAAATTTAAAGGGCAGAAGATGCTGCCAATCTTCTCTTTTTTTATTTGAAATATTTATGTAGGTCTTATAATTGATGTTTTATTGATTTGAGCAACATTAGGTCAGCGCACTTTATCATTTTTTTATGCTGTATTTGGCCCTTTTCAACCAACTTTAGACCACAGAGACAGACATACAGACAGACATACAGACAGACATACAGACATACAGACAGACATACATACAGACAGACAGCCAGACAGACAGCCAGACAGCCAGACAGACAGCCAGACAGACAGCCAGACAGCCAGACAGACAGACAGACAGACAGACAGACAGACAGACAGACAGACAGACATCTGACATACAGACAGACAGCCAGACAGCCAGACATACAGACATACAGACAGACATCTGACATACAGCCAGACAGCCAGACAGACAGACAAACCAGATTTAAGTGTTGATAATTGATGTTTTATTGATTTGAGCAACATTAGGTCAGCGCACTTTATCGTTTTTTTTTTATACTGTATTTGGCCCTTTTCAACCAACTTTAGACCACAGAGACAGACATACAGACAGACATACAGACAGACATACAGACAGACAGCCAGACAGACAGCCAGACAGACAGCCAGACAGCCAGACAGACAGACAGACAGACAGACAGACAGACAGACATCTGACATACAGCCAGACAGACAGACAGACAGACAAACCAGATTTAAGTGTTGAAAGTAACAAGTGGGCTAGTGGAACGTTTTTGGAAATTATTATTTTTCTACTTATCCTACTTTTCTCACTCCTTTAACCCCAGTCTCTATCTGTATCTCTACTACCACTCCTCTGCCTGGTTGACTACTTGCCTTTTCTTCTCTGTATTCCTTTGCCCCCACTTCCCTACTTCCACTTTCCCTTTCGTCTTTCCTCCCTTCCTCCATCAATGCTAATCTGTTGCCCTTCATCATGTCTCATCTTTATCTATTCCCGGATTCCTCTGCCTCCCTCTCTCTGTCTTCCTCTTTACACCCTCCTCCATCTCCCTGCTTCTACCCCTCTTTGCCCTATCATTTCCCCCCTCCATCCCTCTCATTTTCCCCTCCTTCCATCCTCCATCTTTTTAACCTTTAGTGTCTCCTCCATCCACGTCATGTCTTCCCTTCTCCTGCCCAGACTCCCTGTGTCGCTGCGGCATCGTAATATTCACTGCATTGGAAATTGGGGAGTGGGGTGGGGTGGGGGGAGGGTGGGGGGGGGGGGGGGGGGGGGGGGGGGGGGGGGGGGTTTGCGTTGTCAGGGAGACATGGGAGGCGGTTACCGTGGAAACAAAGAGACTCTGCGAGTGAGGGATGGAGGGATAGCGAAAGGGCGGACTGGGTGTGACAGTCAGTGAGGTCGAGGAGTAAAAATAGAAACGCTCTGACAAGATCCTCCACCCTCCTTCTCTTCCTCCCACCCTCCTCTCTCTCTCTCTCTCTCTCTCTCTACTCAGCGCAATAGGCAACCAGCTGTAGCATACTCTCTCTCTGTTTCCTCCATCTCCAGCTGATGTTCAACAATCTGTGACCTTCAGCAGCAGAACTAACAGGGACCTCTGTGATTTTTGCCTGTGCAGAAAGCCGCAAGATTATCAGATTTCATTTGACCTGTCGACTGCTTTTTCTAAATACATGACTTGTTATTTTGTTCTCCTGCCTTTGAAATGTATTTTGTCTTCCTTTATTTGTATCCCACATAGTGTCTCTGTGGTCTAGCTTGTTAGTTGCCAGGTTGCCAAAGTTTTAATTGTAGAGATGTTTACAGTTTCACTTGGGGTGCCATATTAAACAACCTCACATTTATAATCATTACAATTTCCAGATACGATTTGTACCAAAATGTTTAAAGTTACCATATTTCTTCCATAGGCAAAATGCAGCTACATCTATCATTAGCATACTAATGAATAGAAGTACTGTGTCTAAAAAAGGATAGGAAAAAGCTGGAGCAAGGGAATCATATTTATGGTCTATCATTTTTTATGTGTGTAAAGCCAATTAGGAAGGTGATTTTTTTTTGAAAACCAATGTATCAAACAAAATAGCTCAAATACAAACAGTAATATGAAAAAATACAAAGAGATCAACCACTAAAAGTCAAATATTGGAGCATTGATAAAAACAAGCGAAATAACTCCTATCAGAGTTTCTCTGCAATGTGTGCACTGGGTCGTTTTTGTTTTTGTAGTTGTGATTTAGATGACGATGAGAAACTGGCGAGTTAATGAGAATGAACAGTCTGGTACTGTCTGTCGGGACAGAGCCAACAGGAGAAATATGAATACATTTACAGAATTAGGCTGGTGCTATTCTGTATTCTTTTTATTGTCAAGAATCCTATGATTGGACAAAAACAACAACGTGTTAGTCCATCTCTCATTAATTCCAGCCTCCCTACCTTGCCTGTGCTGTGGCACTCGGACCCAAGCCCATTGGTCCTTACTGAAGATGTACTTTTTCACAAAATACTTTCTAGTAATTTTGGCCACTGCAGTTTTTTATCATGTTACCCAAACAGCAGGAAATAATGCATTTGTTAGGGACTATTTTTATCTGCAGATTAATCCACATTTGGTGCTTAGTGAGTATTTGGTGCAGCAGGGCAGTGTATGTGAACTACAGTGTATGTAACCTGGTAATGAAAGAACATGTCACCCAGTGCAACAGTGTGGCTCATTGATCTGTTTTTTTCGGACAACAATGCTCTATAGCACAGAGGAATATAGTACTTGTTAGTAGATACGCTCATTGTTGGTTTGGGTCTTTGGGTCTTTTATGTGTTTTTTTTGCTGCCCAGACTTTCTCTAATCGATGGATATGCATTAAAAGGAATTTGGGCTAGCAGTCTGATCAGTCACGCCTAAACAGCAACACTACATCCTCAACAGGATTAAATCCATGTGTTAGGGTGATTCAACCAGCAAATCGCAAAACCTAAATTAAAGCAATCTAGGCTTGTTTCTGGAACATCAGGAGGAAAATGAAGTGAAACTTGTGCTAGTGGAGCAAACATTTCCACAGCAGTGAACTGGGAAGAGAACTGAAATCTCTGGATGCAGGGACATCAGCAGGAGTATGAGCTAAAGGTCACTGTCACAGGATTTCAGACATGGCAGTTCAACCCAATGAACCTAACATATAGGTTAGGTAGGTTAGTATATATAGCTGAATTCTTTCTGATTTGATCATTATCACATGAAGTGGTTAGAGTAAGTGTAGGATTGGATACAGAGGGGTCAGTGCTCTGTGTTTTCCCAGTTTCAGGCTTGCTCTTGTCTTGTCTCTGAAATTCCAGAGCCTCAGCTGTCTAATCTACAAATGTCTCTGCTTTTTCCTGAGAACCCGTTTGAATGTTAGCACAATGCTCAGCCTGACCCAAAATTTCTTGCATAATGCCCACCCTTGCCAAGCCTATTGAAACTGAACAACCCTCTAATGTCTTCCTCTTCCTCTGTCTGGCGGTCTCTCCCTCTGTGGTTACAGTAGACAAATTGTTTATGGAGGGTTATGTAATAATACTCATTCATTTTCAGTCATGCTTGACAAGCTGCTCTTGTTATTTTGGCACAGGCCTCGGGTGTGTTGGCGGGCGGGGGGGGGGGGGGGCAAGTGGGGTTGGACTGTCATGACACATGTGCAGTGAAAAAGCTTCACATAGATGTCAGTTTTTTTCATCAGGTATTTGTTTAAAATAGTGTTTCAAAGGCAGGTCGAGACCCTAAACTAGCTCACTGACACTTGATTCCCAAAGGTGCCCAAGTTACTCTGGAGATATTTACCACTGTCAACACATTCTTTCCTTCTACTTCTGTTAGGCTTCTTTTGTCTTCTGTGAGCACTGAACACTCTGTTGTAATGTAACTTTTAACATTATGAGGGTTCAAAGATCCTAATCTTGGCTCAAAAGTAGCACTCGTTAGCTGGCAATGCTTTTTTCTTTTTTTTTATTATTATTTTTTGGGCATTTCTACCTTTAATGGATAGGCCAGCTGAGATATGAGAGGGGGGAAAGACATGTAGAAAACCTTCACAGGTCGGACTCGAAGCCTGGACCTTTTGCATCGAGGAATAAACTTCTGAATATTTGCGCCTGCTCTACCAACTGAGCTGACCTGGCCACACCTGGCAATGCTTTTGATGGCGTAGGACTCAAAAAACAGAATACTACCATGCTAAACATAGATTCACATGCAGGGCAGTTAGTGGAGGCTGAACACATGTAAACGCAGTATACACTATACAATTCTGTAATAGCATTTACGCACGTCACATCATTTTACATGTGTTTGCGTGCTCGAGCTGGGCTCTCTTTCTTTTTTCGCTGATTTAAGGATCTCTCGGTCCAAGTCTGATTTATAGATTTCTTTAAGACATAAACTAACTTCAAAACACAAGACTGGAACCTGTTATACAATGATTGACATAACAGATCTAATACAGGGACTTACAAGTATTTTATTGTATTGGTAATGCTTGTAGACAGAGTAAAATGATCAGATAGTTTCAAGTTTGATCATTTGAGAAATACAAAATGCTTTTGTCTAGAAGTCTATACGTCAACTGTTTGGCTTTAAGTTTAAACACATAAATTCCACTTCAATCAGTTTTTTATTTTTTATTTTTTTTCCAAAACATTGATTTCAAATACAGACCATAATAACTGTGTTTGATTCTAAATATATGTTGGAGATCGAGACTGATTGATGAGGCAACATAGGGTTTAGCTACCCTTTATTTTACCAGGTGTAAACATGCACGTTCTGCATGTTGTGAGAACAGTATCCCCTTTTCAACATGACCTTAGTCGTTGGGAAAGGTTGCTGAATGGTTTAAGCAGCCAGAATAATTGTCAGTACTAGTAGAAAATATGTCAAGAGAGAATACTGACTACCAGATGGTTGCACTCCTTGAAGCCAATTTATGTGAGCATGGAGTTGATGACATGGGTGCTGAACAGAACATCATCAGGTCACTCTGGAAAACAGCATCAGTTAAATGTCATCTTATATTGCTTAAGCCTACAAAGACGTAATGTAATAGTAGTTAGCTCCTACACACAATTTCTCAGTCAAGTCCAGAAAATCAGTGCTCGGCAAAAACGTGGAAATAGGAGAGGCTGGATGGACTAAACCCTTTGCCGTCAGAACTGTATTAATCCTCCTTGCAAAGCTGTAGTGTAAATCCCCAGAGGAGAGGAGTGGGATTTTGAACCATTCTTGAAATGGGGGGGGAAGTCTCCAGTTCTTTTCAGGATGGAGGCGGTAGTAATCTGTCACTCAGCTCACCATCGCTTCCTATAGGTCATGTTCTACATATAGAATTGAATAGATTGATGACAATGTGTTCCCCGTTTCTCGCAGTCCTGCTTTTACCCTACCCTCTTTACCACCGATCCCAGGAAGCGTACTGGAGAGGACAATTTGGATCCATTTTTTCTTAGGTTCTCAGCCCATTATCTCAGAGCAAATAACTCATATTTCCAATGTTTCAATTTCCTCTGGTGTAGTTTCCAGAATTTGAAAAATGGCTCATGTTGTACCCCTACATAAGGGAGGTGACTAATATAACTATAGACCAATATACAAACTGCCTTGCCTCTCAATCCTGGAATATCTGATAAATGATCAATTGAAGGTATTTCTGTCTAGAGCTTCCATTCTGAGCCCATTTCAGTCCGATTTTAGTGCGGGGCACAGTACTGTAACTGCTGTTACTTTGGTCGTAAATTAGATTGTATCAGCTTTAGATTTAAAAAACAAAAACAAAAAAAAACATAATTTGACACTGTAGACTATTGCCCGCTCTTGCAGAGGCTACATAGTGTTGGATTTGATATTAATGCAATCTGTTAAATTGGGTAGCTAGAGTTTTATCAGTAAAAAAAAAAGGTTCCACAGGGTTAAATTTTAGGTCAAGTACTTTGCATTATTTTCAGTCCTATATCAACAATATTATTTCATCTTTGGCAAACTGTCAGGTGTTGCTGATTCTGTTCATGTAGCAGTTGAAAACTTACAGCGTTCCTTTAACATTCTGAATGAGGCTCTTAAAGACTTGTACTAAACGCTGATAGAACAAAGTTCATGCTGTTTTCCAGAGCTATAGACTATACTGACCTCAATGTGTCTACTATGAACAGACTTGGAGAGTCACAGAATATAAATACCTTGGCATTGGGATTGATGAAAAGCTCTCATTTAAATTTCACATTGATAATCTTGTGTGGCGACTTAGGAAGAAAGTTGGCTATTTCTGAAGAAATAAAAGCATCTTTCCCTTGTTCTGTAAGAAAAATGGTTGTTGAGGTAGTTTTCATGTCAGTCTTGGACTACAGTCATGTGATTTATAGACACACATCCTCCATCACTCTGCCTTGAGATTTATAACCGTTAAAAAGGTTTAATTTTAGTGCACCTGACTCCTGAAACAAAATGTACAACACCTCCTTAAAATCAACCCCCTTTCTTCTTACTTTGTCTTTGTAATTGACTCGATGTCATTGTAAATGAGGGTCGCCCCTCAATGATCTCTCAGGTATAAATAAGGGGTTGAATGAAGAATGAGGGATAGCGTTTGGACTTCATCCTAATTTAATTAGTAGTGTGTTATAGGGCCATCATTACCGTAAGGGCACCATAGGAATTGCCTTATGCCTTGACCATTATACAGCCATGCAGAGCAATCAAACCTAGTGAATCGCAACAGATGACTCTTCATACATCACAGACCATGTGTAATAGTTGGAAATACACACAGTTAGTTGAAGGCCAGAGCAAATAGGAAAGAGGGCCAATGTTGACAATGTTTCTTTATTTCACAGCTAAAAGGTCCAGCTTACATGCATTCCTCTGTCCCAGCTTTTGATAAAATTGGTTTACAAATAGCAGCAGTGACATAAAACAAGTTAGATTGGGTGACAGCAGTGCTTATTCAATTCTGTGCTAATTTTCAAGGCTATACTTCTGTGGAATGAAACAACAGGTCCAGACCAGATTATGTTTAGAGTCTTCTAAAATAAAAAAATGCAGGTAGCATTCATTAATTGTTCCCTATATTAGTCAGTGTGACGTTACCGTTCATATGAAATGCGATATAATTACTTCAAACTATAACGTTACCACTTTAGATTATGTTTTAATGCTTGGTCCTGATTTGATGAAGTCCGTTTTACATGCAAATTTGAGTTTCCTAGGATGACGAAGGCATGACCAATTCAATCAATGTAATCAACTAAACCAATAAAGATAGCTATGGTAAGTGAATAGGAACTTTGCAAAGAGAAAATGTGAAACTAAAGCATTTCCGTGAAGGCAGAATTTAATCAAGACGAGGCCACACGGTTTAGGGCACACAGTTGTTCCATGCTCACACAGAATCAACTCATCACGTCAATGTGGTAAATTGTCTCGAAATATACATTTTTTCTTTTACTTCTGTGGCCAGTCATGGGCTGATATAAGAAGGAAACAAAGGCCTTCAGCATATAGTCTGGATGATTACTGTCTTCAGTGATGTTTCACAAATCTGTCCTTGTGTCTCTCACTCTGTATCAACATGTAAAAAATATATTGCAGCTGAGAAACTGACTGACTGTCATTGATCTGTTTGTGTGCATGTTTGCCACTATAGTGTGTGTGTGTGTGTGTGTGTGTGTGTGTGTGTGTGTGTGTGTGTGTGTGTGTGTGTGTGAGTGATCACGTGTCTTCATGTGTGTATGCCTGTGCACATTTGTCGCTAGGGGCTAGATGCTGAAATTTTGCTCCAGCGAATGAGGGAATATTCCGGGCTGTCACGTGACTGTGTGATGTCAGAGAGAGAGAGAGAAAGAAAACAGAGAGAGAGAGAGAGAGAGCAAGGTGCAATTTAGCCCCACAGCTGATCCGTGCAGTGCTCAGAGAGAAGCCGAGACGACCAGACACACACACTTTCACACGCACTCTTTTTTGCCTGTAAACACACACGTACACACATGCACTTCACACACATCAGCACAGTTACACACACACACTACTCTGAGGCATCACCAGAAAGGATGCATTTCTTCCTCAACATTCCAAGCTCATAACACTTTGGATCCTGAGAACGATTCTGCCTCCTGGACAAGAGTAAAAGGACACTTACTGAAGACAGAAACAAGAAGGAGACAGGAGGAAAAACTGAAGACCGAAAGAAACAAATAGAACAAAAATTACCAAAAAAAAAGACAAAGAAGGAGTAAATAGGGGAGAAAAGAAGAGACTGCCAAGAAAAGCCAGAAAAAGAGAAAGACAACAAGACCTGACAACAAAGCGTGAGAATGTCCTTCCTGTCTGGCTCACCCTGGCAGCAGCCTGGCATTATTACTGGTAGCAGCGGGTACGGACAACCTTCCAGTGGGCATCAACAGCAGCAGCAGCAGCAACACAAACCTCCCGCTACCCTCTCTGGTGCCAACGTCCCTGTGGTCCTGGCCTCCTCTCCACTGTCACCCTCCAGCCCGGCCTCTGACCGGCGCAGTGACTGGCACTGTCAAGGCCAGACGGCACTGGGAGGGCAGATTGATGCTGCAACACAGGGGGGGTCCAAAATAACTTTGACGGAAGACGAGGAGAAATTAGGGCGAGGCAGATCCGAGGGGACGTTGTCTGTGATGTTGGCCGAAGGGCCGGGAACGCAGAGCTTCAAGATGCCAGCGCTGAAGATAGAGGATGAGGGGTCCAGAGGGGGGAGGCCAAGGGAGGACGGATATAGGATCGGAGTTGCAGGAGGGTCAATGGGGAGTGCAGGACAAAGACCCAGCAGCCCCCTGTCTTCCCACTCTTCCCCTTTCTCTTTATTACCTTCCCCTTCTATCTCACCTGGGAGATCCTTTCAGAATTCTTCGCCAGACCGTAAACCCACATCAAACTCTAACTTCGGACAAAATAATCTGCAACAAAACCATACAGGCACTAAAGATGGATTTTACATCCAGGGATCTCAAGTGTCTGCCCATGGCCAGGGCTTGCTTCCTCCCCCAAAACAGGCCTCAGGGCTAGGGGAGAGAAACCCATTGAACCCTTGCTTCACTGGAAGCACCAGATCAAGTCCGGCAAATAAAGAGGATGAGAAGAAATCTGTTACGTCCTCCACATCCGAAGGCATACTCGGAAGTTTCAAAGAAAATTCAGTTGCAGTTCTAACTAATCAAACGCTCAAGCTATCTTTGGGAAAGCAAAGTGTTGATATACAACCTGTTGGTACTGCTCCTTCTGCTGCTGACCTGAAAGGAAGTAAAGATAGTGCCAGCGCAGGGCCTAGAGCAGGCCTACCTCCACCCTCAGCCAACATTGGTGTTGAGGTGGGTAGTGTAGGGGAGAGTAGGGTGGAAAGAGAAAACTTAAGCCATACTGAAAAGGGGAGGCCGGGGTCACCTAGCAGTGGCATAACATGTGGGGTTGCACAGGATTTAAGTTGTGCTACCTTAAGCAGAGAGACAAAAACTAGCCAATGCAGTGAAATGCCACAGCGAATTGCTGTAAGGCGGGCAATGTCTGACTGTTCCCACCTGTCTGTTCCCATGGTAATGACCGGAACGTACCCCACTGGTATGGGAGGGGTACCAAATTTTGCCCTGATGGGAACAGCATGCCCACCCAGGGCGCCCTACCCACACGTGGCTGTCCGACGCTCGCTCACAGTTACGGGCAGCACAGACGCTGCAGCTGCAATGTCATCCCCGTTAATGGCACCCACGGTATTGCCATCATCCCCACCTCCTAAGAGGCATCATGGGAGCTGCGAAACCAATGTTTTACTTCCTGTTCCACTCCCTGCAGGAATGTCCATTGACAGCACCCAAGATAGTAAACTGAACACAACGGGTAAGCATTTCTCCTTGTGTGTGTATGTGTCTGTTGGGATGGAAATGAGAAAACACAGAGTAGATTATCACTTATACCAGGTCAAGTACCCTAACCTGGTTCCAGACCTCTGTATAACTGTGCAGATCTCTAATTTCTTCAGTGACTCAAAGTACATCTGGTTTGTAAGTACAATTTGCAGAAATAATAACTCTAACATTGACATTTGTTTTTGTGAAAATACATTAAGCTGCTCATAGCAACCAATGCTGAAGCTTCTAGCATGGATGTCTCTTGCTACTGATTGGTTAGAGCAAAACTAAACAAAACAACTCCCTAAAGATTTCCCTTGAACAGCTACTACTGATTAGGAGACTGCCTTGCAATCATGAATGGCAGTAACCCTTTTTACATTCTTTCATTTCATGTAATAGAGCATTGATCATGAGAAGCAGAGGGTTTGCAGCCAAAATGGCTGCAATGTGCTTGTTACTGAAAAGGGCAGGATATAGACTTTTACTTAAGCTAGCTTGATGTCTTCACTATCAAAACTGGTATCTCTGTAGCCAACGTAGCCCTGCTGTGTCTTTCTTAAGGAGGTGTACATTAGCAACAGGGTAGCCAGGCTATGTGTGTAGACTCTGGTGCTACACCGTGACCCCTTTACTTGCAACTGTAAATCAAGCTTTAAATTCCAGCCCCTTGCTTATAACCTGATCAAACCGAAGAAATTGAAGTACCTGCAGTGACTGGTATTTTCTTAATTCATACAGAGTTGCTACAATACATACATTTCACAGCTCCAACAGATTGGACTATAAGGACTGTTCTGGCTTTTATGTCGCTCTGCCTTCATCTTCATAAGGGGTTGTGTAATGTAAAAGTCATCATAATTCACCTGAGCACATCCATTGCATTACAGCTCAGTTGCATTTGGCTAAGAATAGGTTGTTGGCTGTGCCTTCTTTTCCAACATTAACTATGAATGAAAAGTGGTGTATTTTAGAATATCAATAGGAGGCTGCCACACTGCTAGTTGCCACTTTGGTAGAAAGCACATGCACTTTGCATTCAACATGCTGTGTCTGGGTGCCATAAGTGACACGGAATATTCTTTACGTGCATCCTTTCAGTCTTGATTAGGCCAGTTCCACTGCTGTCCACCACTATTATTCACCTGTGGATATCCGTTCTGTTTCTTTGTGTTTCTCCTTGGCAGAGTTCCATCGATTCTCCCTGCTCTCAGTTACAAATGTTAAATCTCACTTACAAATCATACAAAACAGAGCCTTGCAGCCAAAATAACATCTGATTATAGTTATTTTAAGTTAATGTGTTCTACCCACTGTGTAGTTTTGCAGCCACACTCTAGTAGTAGATGAAATGGTTGACCTGCTAAGCTAATTTAAGATAGTAGTTAGTCAAGTTGATGAGCTGAGTTAGAAGAACACTATGGGTGCTTAAGCCTTTTAAATTTGATGACAGTTAATTTCATTGGGCATGTAAATCAGTAAAGGTGATAGCAGGTCATACTGGGTATAGATGGGCCTGCTAAGGTTATAGTTATAGACTTCTGTAGGTGTATTCTACCAAAAAAAAAGGTGCTCAAGGGCACCTCGGCAGTGTCCATGAGGTGAACTGGCCTCTCCAGCTACCAAGCACACTGTATTTGGTGCGCACTGGGACATAAACCCAATCCTACAGACTGAGCTACTGCCGCCTTCTTCATTTCCATTATCTCAACGGTGAAACCTATTTTAATCGCCATCTCCTCCTCTAATAGGGGTTTTAATGAGGTAAATCAATATGAGAAAATGGGTTTTGCTTTGCAGGGTTTCACATTATATTTCATTTCATTTTATGAATGTCACAAAAATATTATCACATTCTCATATCCTATTGAGGAATTATTGGACAAATGCAAAGGAGATTTTCACAAATTGAAGTTGATAGCGATGTTACAGAAAAAGAAAGATGGAAAAGTGTGTGAGGGGAGCTGGCAGAGGATTATGGGAGGACCAGCCCAGGGCTTAGAACCTAAAATGAACGCTGGTTTGGATTATTGGCGTCTTTTGTTATGGCTCTGTATAACAAAGTTAATGAGAGAAGAACCATCTATAAATGTAGTCATTCACTATTGCCCTCATTATGATATCTACATTTATATTCAGCATATACTGCCTATGTAATGATCTATCCATGCAGCCATGTGTTCTGTTTTTCAGACTGCAGTCGACAGAGAAAAGCTGGGGCATTGATTAGACATTGACTCTGACTGTAGTCATTCAAATCCAGAGCAGCTATTTCTAGCGTTGTGCGTGTGTGTTTGGGTACGTGTGTGTAGGTGAATAGCTTCCACTGACGTGAATCTTACAGATTTTAAATTCACACACCCCCACAGACACACTGACTGTACACAGCATGTTAATTTAGCACAAACAGATGAAAATAGATCACAGCTGCACAACAATACACAAACATGCACAAAGGAGAACACAGCTGTAAGGGGTGGAGGGGAGGGGGGAGTGTGAGTCTTGAAGCTTGAGCTAACAGGGAACTTAACAGTGATAATACACAACCAATTCATCATATAGATGCGCTGGGACCTGTAATCTTTTGTACCACAAGCCACAAAAGCCTTAAATCAGTCAAAATAAGCTAGATGTCCAGCTGGCCTGGTCATACCCAAGGGTGTATAGTGTATTGTAGTGTGTGATGTATATTCTTCATGTTATGTCTGTCGGTGTCTGATGTATGGACTATTTGTTTGTGTCATATGTCTGATGTCCTGTCATGAAGTGCCTTGCGACTGTACCGCAAACCCAACTGCCCCACGGGGACAATAAAGTTATCTACTACTTAAACACTTTTTGTGTTGGAACTAGTGATCCCTGTCCTTCCTGTAATGCTGTCTCTATGGGCTTGCTGTACAGGGGGGAGGGGACAGCAAATCCAGAGGGACAAATCACCAAACACAAAAAAAAAAACCTGAACTTATAACATTAACTTCCAGCTCGATGAATGGGTGGTTGGAGGAGAGGGGAGGCGGACAGGTGCATGTGGGCATGCAGTGTCACAGTTTCTAACCTTATACTGGTTTCTCTGTACACAAATCATGGTATGCCACTGTATAAGAAATTGTTGAAAAAAGTAGTCAACAAATTGCCGTAACGGCACGAAAAATGTTGTCCAGTCATATTTTTTTTCAACTTCACAGAAAATCACAGTAATAGGGTCTTTTTTTGTCTCCTGCCGATTTATGTAAAGTTGTGGGTACTTGCCTGGACAACTGTAACACACTTTACTGGTTTCCGTCAATGCTATTGCCTGAATTATTGGCATATTATCCCCGAGCTAGCCAACCCACAATGGCTCCCTGTGAAGTTTCACATTCATTTCAAAATGTTACAACTGACTTTTTAAGTAATAATCCTCAAGATTTCACCCATGGTTGCTGGTGATAACAGCAAAGTGTGGTTTAAAACCAGAGCAATCCATTCTTGAGCAGCTCCATTGTCAGAATAATAACAGAAGAGCAGCAGGTGTTAACTGTTTACTGTGCAGTCAAACAAACTTGTGTTGTTTTATTGAAGAAGTCAGTCTATGTTAATTGGAACTGCCATCTGATTTCATGCTGCACACAGCATGAGTAGTTTTCCACACAACAGCAGAACACAGTGTGTGTTAGTAGTGAATGGATAATGAGTAGCAATCTGATACAGTATACATTCATCATTATTACATAAAGACGGCTTTACAAAAATGTACTTAACATACTGTGTCTCTCATACAATGAAGCATTAAATCAGTTTGTGTGTACTGCATGTCTGTGCAAAGTCATGTGGATTATTCCTGGGTCAGACTGTCTATTGATTGTCCTGTCCAGTATGGAAGCTTGATAGCTGTCATACTAGCTAGCGTGAGCTAAAGCAGTCAATACTCAAACTGGGTTCATGTTTGTGAGACAGAAAAGGTGTGTGTGTGTGTGTGTGTGTGTGTGTGTGTGTGTGTGTGTGTGTGTGTGTGTGTGTGTGTGTGTGTGTGTGTGTGTGTGTGTGTGTGTGTGTGTGTGTGTGTTGAGAAAGCCGCCTGCAGTAAAATATGCTTGCGCCAGCTCCATGTCTGTGTATGTTAGTCATGCTCTGATTTACGTGGCAGTCAACTCTCTCTCCGTCACAAATACACGCACGCAGACAGACACACACACACACACACACACACACACACACACACACACACACACACAGCTGGTTGCCAGCAGCTGTGTATTGGAGCGTGGTATTAGATGGATCCTCTGCATCCAACGCCAGCAGTTTCATGTTGGATGAGTCATATTGCTGGTGTTGAAGGTTGGAGTGATGCAGTGATTTAAACTACTGTAGCATGAGCGATAAAGCCACCGGTTTGTGTTAAAGCTACAATAATAATGTCATATAATATTAAAGTACTACTGTATAGATTTTTACCTGCCGCAATACCAGCCACGACAGCGCCGCTGGTGTTGTTTTCACCTTGTGTGTGTGTGTGTGTGTGTGTGTGTGTGTGTGTGTGTGTGTGTGTGTGTGTGTGTGAGATCATGGCAAAATGGGGTCTTGGAGACACCTACTGTGGCGGGAACTACCACAGAACAGGGTTTGAGTACTTTGCCAGATGTTTATATTTCTGTCTATCTGCGGACAGATGTTGTCACTGCGATAGTGTCATATCCGTGCAAGATACAGTTACGGAACTTTACAGGTGTGTAGTTGAGATCAAAATGAAGGCCGAGTTCGTAGATGGGTGTGGAGCTTCAACAGCAGTGGTTGAAAGCTTTGACTTGAGATTGTTTTGTGTAACTATATCTCTGTCTGAAAATATCTCTGGTTCTGCTAGTTCTGGTTTTGATCTTTTTTTTTTTAAACTGTCAACTGTGAGTCCAACCATGTTAAAGGACAGCAATTCAAAAGCAGTGGTACTCTTTTAAGACCTGGATTTTTGTTGTCTTTGGCAGGAAGAACAAAAGAGAATTTGAACACACCGCCCAGAACGTCCTTAGTCTTCTTCAAAAAGACTAAGAGCTACAGTTGTAATGAGCATTCATCACTAAATAGCTCTTTTTACTCCCTTCCTGGAAAGGATATGCATAATATTGATGCATATTTTCTCTGTCAGCCAACAAAATCAAATAAGACCAAAGCACTGCAAGGAATCTTGGAATCAAGGAATTATTTAAAAATTAAATCAAAATTCATGAAACAAGTACGTGTCGATGAGAGGCTTTGCTGCAGCAAGTGATGAGTTTGCATTAACATGACATTGCATAGTGTGACATTTCAAGGCAAGAAGTGACTTCATTCTGAAGCACCACAAAACAATAATGTTAGCCAAGTAGTGAAACAGGATTGCAGGAGGATAACCAAACTCCAAATGCTCTCTGCACTAGCTGTTTCTGTTGTCTGCATGACCACACATGAGCCGTTCATGTGAGATTTCTCCACGCTCACAATCGTAGCCTGTTTCTGCTGAACTAGATTGCAACCACAGTTCAAAGTAACATAACAACTATATCTTGTTTAATGGCAGCCATCGTTCCAGAGGGATCCGCTCAATGTTGCTGGAAAAAAAAACAACAGCAGCAAATTGGCATCGATTCAGAGGAGATAGGGCAGTTATCACACAACAAACGTCAGCACAGAGCGAAATGAGGGGACATTATGGCACAGCATGAGCCTGTCCAGTGTCACTGTTATGTAAGAGATGTCTTGGTGGCAACAAAGAGCTTCTGTCTCTTTCTGTCCCCCATCCCTAAGACCCGCCAGCTGTCTGTCCTTAAACCCATCAACCTCTCGAACTCCTTCTGACTCTGTCTCCCTCTGCTCCCTTTTCCTTGTCATTCTTTAACTTTATTCTCTCTTTTTCTCTCTCATACTGTGCTCATCGAATGAATCAGCTGTTAGCAACATTGGTGCTGCAACCCAGTTTGACCTAGTGCTTCCTCTGAGGATAGTTGTCCCTGTATGGTGTTTTCATAATCCTGGCACACAGCCTGCTTAGCCTGCTTTATTTGAACTGCAAGTTTATTTCCATCATTAAATCATTGAAACTCTCCCTGTAACCTCTTCATCGCTTCTTCTTCATTTAAGTCCAATCCTGCAATTCCTGAAACCGTGACAGTGGTGTTTGTGCCTACAAATGACAATAATGTTTGTCATACTTTTTTAAATATTAGAGAAACTCTTGTTTTTTACAGAGGACCTCTATTAACTGACCTGTTAGAATAGCTTTTTCGTCCTGGCATATTTGCTTGAAATAATTATTTTGCACTCACAAAAACTGTATTAAAAAAAGCCATTTTCATTTATAGAAATGAAAATACTTAAATCACATGGTCTATCAGATTTGAAATCCAAATCTAATTGTGCATCTATCCCTTTTTTTCCCAAGTGCTTTGCAAAAAACCTGCTGTTCACCAGTTGTACTTGTGAACAGTAAAGCACGTGCAACAATTGTGTTCATTTATATAGTCAAAAGTGTTGATATATTGTGACAACTTTGAAAACATATATTTTTTTGCACATTTTTGGTAAAAGGAGTTTCATGCTGACAATGACATTCTTTCTGTCACAGTGAAATCTGACAACAAGGACAAGCAGGAGAAGACAGACAAGTTTGACACCTTTGATAAGAAAGAGAAAGATGATCAGCAGAAGAAGGACACTGGTCCGGACAAGAACCAGAAGTCTGAGAAGATCCTCAAAGACGAGGACAAGATGGAGAAGATGAACACAGAGAAAAACAACAAGGCCAACGAGAAGGCAGAGAAGGTGGACAAGCCGGAGAAGACCAACAAAGACGAGAAGAAGGAAGAGGAGAAGAAGCTGGCTGAGAAGGGAGGGAAAGGGACAGCCAAGTCTCCAACAGGCAACAGCAGCAAGACCCTGCCCAGCCCTGACAGCAAGAGCAAGGTGGGTCACACACACGCAGAGAATACTGCTGTCCACACACATTTCCTGCATACAGATTTACACTTTTAAACTGAAAGAGTGTCCAGTGGTTACAGAAACAGCCCTGGCACCCAAACACTGCCACAGACAAACTTTGAACTCTGCCACAGCTGATGTGTCCAATAGCCTATGTCCATGAGCAAGACACGCAAACACACACACACACACACACACACACACACACACACACACACACACACACACACACACACTACTGACATAACTGACATCTTCCACGTAAGTCAAGTTGACCAATAACAAACCATCTTGAAGAAATGGAATGCCAGAGAGCCGAAACTGGAGGAAGCTATAATAGCTTATTAGCTGTGTTGCATCATCCACTTTTATTTAAGGCTGCAACTAACCATTATTTTCATTATGGAATCATCTGCAGATCATTTTCTCGATTAGTCTATAAAATGCCAGAAGAAAAAATGTCAGTCAGAGTTTCCTAAAGCCCAAGGGGATGTCATTAAATTGCCTGTTTTGTTCGACCAACTAACAATAGCGGCAAATCCTCAAAAATGACCAGCTGGACTATTGAATTAAATGATTAATCGCTTGTCAAAATGGTTTAATTTTTCTGTTGATTGACTCGGCTAATTGTTGCAGCTCTACTTAGTCAAAGTATAACCTGCGCCACAAAAGAGGCATGGTTTAACGAGACAGTTAGGAGACAGGAGTCGAAGGCACAAATATGTCTCTGAATAGACTATTGTATATGTATTCTATATCCACAACTCTCCACTTTCGGGATTTCCCCGTTGCCGCCGGAAATTCCACCGGATGTCCTTCTTTTCGGACGGATTTCCGTTACCAAACCCTTTCTTTGTGTTGGCATTCTAAACTCGGAAACGGATTTATGAGGACTCCTCAGATCTCTGCAGGGTAAATCCAGACAGCTAGCTAGACTATCTGTCCTATCTGGGTTTTCTGTTGCACGACTAAAACAACTTTTGAACGTTCACATGTTGCACCAAAACAAGTTCCTTCCCGAGGCTATTTTGCAGCGGCACCGGAGCTCCGTGATAATTGTGATTGGTTTAAAGACATGCCAATAAACCCGTAATACTATGTGGACTAGCCAGACCCTCCTTCGCAGCGCCTGTGAAGGAAGGTCTGGAAAAGCGGGGCTACTGTAAATTAACTTATTGTCCCATTAGCGACCAAGCTAACAAGAGCCAGTTCAGGATGAGCTTTTACCCCTCTTCAATAACTCTTTATTGAATAAAATAATGTACAATCCTCAGAGCAAATGCTGGGGGGAGTGAACAGCGCAGTACACACTCAAAGAAAATAGACAGAAGCTCAGAGAGCTATTGGGACTCACTGGCGCTAGCATGTTCCCAGCTAGCTAGCGTGTAAGCAGTTAGCTTGCCAGCTACAGTAGCCCTGCGAGTTGTCACTAGGTCATCAAGCTTCCAGCACCGCCTGTTTAGTGATGGAGTATAGATTAACTTTGCTGTGCCACCTTCTGTGTCTTTAGTATGTATAAGTGCTAAATATTGCATTCATCCTTTAGTCTGTATTAGATATTGTGTGTTTGCTGATTCTCTAATATCTATACTTTTAGACTGCTGCTCATTTCATCATATTTGAGGCTTATAATTTTATAATTTACAACTCATGAGCTCTCTAAAGCGGCTATGAATTGCTTATTTTATTTTAGATTTTATTTTGTGATTGTCACATGGTTGCTGGCTGTGCTGCCATATCACGCTGCCATTGCAATCAGTGATTTCGTATCTGCTTTTTCTTTCTCTTGCTCTATCTGTCCTCCTTTTTCTGTCTTTCCCTCTCTCCTCTCTTTTTTTTTTTTTACTGTATCGTGGCTTCTTTTAATTCCATTATCACCAGCCTGACGTGGGTTCAACTAAACCCAACTCAGCTAAATCCCGCCCATCCACCCTCTCCACCAATGGCGAGGCCAAACGCCCTTCCCCCACCACATCCTCAGCCAATAAAAAAAGCCCTGTACCCAAGGCGACCACACCCACTGCCGCCAAGCGGCCGCCAAACGCAGCTGGCTCCGCTAAGGCTGCCAAGGTGAGTATAATACACATGGCTAGATATAGTTCTTCTGTGAAACTTGGATGAATGTAATATGTTCCATTTTAGTGAAGATTGGCATGCTCAGTCTGCGTTTTTGTCTGTACTTGTGTTGTTGTGAAACATCATCACAACTCTAAGTCACATTTAGCTCGGTCTGGATGCTCTGAAGTGTCCTTATTTATCGAGAATACTTTGGGGGAGGAATTGTGTGGACTCGGTTTATCCCAGCATGCATTTCTGGTTTCAAATCAGCCAGAGGCAATGATGGTAGATATGAGCTAAGCTGATTAATGACAAACTGTTACTCTGTCACCAAATAATGTTTTGGTATAAATATGTTGTTGTTTTATTAAAGTAAGGTGCAGTCAAGACGGACAGTTTCGAACAGCCTTGTACAGGAAGTCAAAGAAATAGTTACATCCTGTAAGATCCCTCCAGATTTAATAAAATGTTATCAGACCAATCTTTTCAGCTAGTACTCAGTAATGATTATTGTCCTAATGATGTTCTTCTGTATTACAAAGTAGCCTATTAAAATGCTCTATAGGCTATATGTGATCATAATAACAACCATATTACTCAATTATTTCTCATGATAATTTAGATGGACTAGAATTCTCATGTAAGGCAGCAATCATATCAGTTTACCGCAGTAGATGAATCAGCTGCTGGACCTGTTCCTCTAAAGTAATTCAAAACAATGAATCAATGAGTGAAATTACACAAGACTATTTATAGTTAGTGATCCGTCAGATTTTCTGATCATCAGAACATAACATCTGTTCAGATGGGATTTTAAGAATCCTCACATCCCACTTCCGAAAAGTTGCTTGATACTTCAAGAATGTAATCAGTAATATTCATATTGTCTAGACTAGAACTATTATATACCGTATCTGTGCAGCTGTGAGAACTATCAGTAATATAAGATGATTGTATTCACCCTCTCTGTCTGACACAGTCACAGTCGACCACAACAACAACAACAACAACAACAACAACAACACATTTATTCTGTAAACAGAACAAAACTTCATAGTGCAAAAAATTACAGCTTTCTTCAAAATGCAATGTTGTTAATCCAACATAATCCAATAAATTCCTGGATCAGGAGAGAGCCAGGCATTTCCTATCATGCCCTGAAGTTTTGCAGTCGGTGAAGAGAGCAACTGCAGTGCCTGGCTGCAGAAATCTAACCGGCTGCATTGTGCGCCGATTTCCGGTGATCTATTCTGCGCAGGCCTTGCTCATCTTTTACAGTTGTGTTGACGTGTAACTACCGTAGCCTGGCTGAGCCAGTTATGTCAGCAAGAACGCTTTACTCACAATTGCAGATTGAGCATAATGTCTCCTCCTGTTGAACTTGACAAGTATTAACTCCCGAGGACATGAGTTGGAACGTGGCATGCTGAGAAAGGCTTTTTGTTCTTACTAATTCAGACTTTAGACCCGTGAGATGTTTATATTTTTACATAAATCTCTTACCTACAGTACTGTGTCTTTACAAGCTCTCATACCTGCATGATCTTGTATGACTTTTGACATTCGTGACCATGCCACTGTCAGAGAGGTCTTTACTATGAAGACTGTATCTTAATTCCTCTCTCTTTCCCTCCTGTTTGTCATAAGTCTGTCTTCTTCTTCTTCTTTTTGCTTATTATCTCTGCGTATGTCATGGTTGCACGATTGTTCCTCATAACATCAGGAAACAGGATGACATCACTTTCATGCACACAGCAGCAAAAGTACATGCAGACATACAGATAAACTGTCATCCTCACAAACTGTCAAAAAACACACACACACACACACACACACACACACACACACACACACACACACACACACACACACACACACACACACAAAACTCATCTGTCCTCTGTTTCCAGACTCCAGAAAATGAGAAACGCCCACCTGTGCCAAAGGCCACGCCCACACCCCGTGCGACTGCCAGTAAGAATGGCTCCTCTGCGACTGCTGCAAGTAACCCTGCTGGTACGTGCAGTGCACACCCACTTGTACAGTAACATCATTTCTATTATATCTACAGTGTCTGTCTGCCCTCTGTAACTGATTGTGTGATATGAATAATGTTGTCACTGACAGTATCTCTCAGTAACTCAGCTTTAGCTAGTTCACAGTGTTGAAAGTGCAACGTGACCTCCACAACAGGACCTGAACTCTCCACAGTAGCTGGAAAATGACAATGTAAACTGTTACCACTCCAGGCAACTGATTTGCTACCATATGTTAAACTTTACTGGATTCAAAAGCACCCCGGACTGGTATTTTAGCCACACATCACAAAATGTATCTGACCTCTCCAAGAGAGAAAGCTATGACTCAGTCAGAGCTATGTTAGTCTGCCTTTTTGTGCACTTCAGCTCAGCACCCTCAGAGAATATGATTCATTCACCCAGTCCGCAGTGATGGGTGTTATGTACTGCAAGGTGCATATTTCATTTTAGTTGCATGAGTGAACTCCATTACTTTTGTGGCTGTTGCCCCGTTGGCATCAGTTTAGTCAGATTCCATAATGCTTCTGCCACATGATGGCAGCATTAGCTACAGCACAACTTTATCAACATGATTGACGTCCTGTCACACCTCCATAAATGGTGAAATTACTCACTTTTGCTCAGACTGCATGCAAGACAATCTTCAAGTCACCGGAAGCCCTTAGCTTTAGTGCATAAAATGTTGATATTAATGAACGTCCGTTACATTCAAACCATTGCCAAATGAGTTGCTACAAAGCTAATTAAGACTATCAGCTTCACACAACTCTCTCTGGATTTCTCAGCATGGCTATGTTCAGAAGACTGTGTCTTGTGTGACGGTGACTTTCCCGCGCAGAAACTCGGGTAAAGATAATGACCTCTTCTGAAGAGTCCATCATGTTTTTTTAATCCTCCGTGTCCTCCTTGGCTACTAGCAACTGCGTGGAGGAGGGGTGGGGGAAGGCTGTATCATGTGGACGCGCCGACAGTTTTGTTGAAATTACTTACAATTCCTCATGGGGGAGACAGAAACTACGCACTATAGCTTTAAAGGGATAGTTTGAATTTTTTTGAAGTGGGGTTGTATGAGGTACTTATCCATAATCAGTTTTCCACAATCCTTTTAGCCACCTAAAAAGCCCCACCCAAAAAAAAATCTGTTTTAGTGTTAATCTGTTCATGTGTACACTATATTTAGAATATTTTCACAGCTTTACCTTGCCGTCAAACAGCACTGTTTACGTTTTTTGTGGGGGGGGAACTCAAGCCGCTCTATGCTCACTTCAAAGCCAGCAGACTTCTTTGACAAAAACAGTAATTTTACCTCCATAACATGGGAGGTGCTGGTCTACTGCTGCCTCAATCGGTTTATTAGTTTGTGTTTTTTTGTGACTTTGGTGTTTTAAAAGGGTTTGGAACTAGCAAAACTAACAAACAAACTAACTGATCGAGGCAGCAGTAGACCAGCAACTCCCGTGTTCTGCGAGTGGAAAATTACAGATTTTGTCAAAAGAGTCTGGTGGCTTTTAAAAGAGCAATATAACTTTACTATGTTTCAATAAATTTAAACAGTGCTGTTTGGCTGCAAAGTAAAGCGGTGAAAATATTCCAAATAAGGTGTACACTTAAACAGATATTGTTTTTTTTAATGTGGTCTGTTTTTGTGGGCAGCCGACTTCAGGATTTTGTTGTACAGGAAACTTGACTATGGCAAGACTTTGGATTGTCAGCTATCGGCAGCCAATCACCTGCTAATTTTCTTTTTGATGTGATTTTGACAGTAGAAAAATAGACAGTAAATTTCAGCTGTTCAAATCTCTCCAGTTTTCTACAGCGTTTATTTGAAAAATCAAATAATGAAACATCTCAGTGTTTGGTGAATAGTTGCATTCAAGTTGCATTCATCGCTGAGCCACCATGTTAGCACATCCAACATGCAATGAACCAAACCGTAAATGTGCTATTAAACAAAATGTTAAAACCTATATTTGTCAGAATAAAGCCATCAACCACTTAGTTTACAGTCCAGACATATGGCAACAAAATAGGCATGCACTGTGTTTCAGACTGCAAAATACAATTTTGCCCCCATATGGTCAAAGGCTAAAGTATCATGTGTCACTCTAGTGTGTCTAAGGCTACGTCGCTATGTTTCCTGTCTACAGCGAGCAAGAATGACAAGACTGAGAACAAGACAGGCGAGGCCAAGAAACCCAAGACTACAGGTAATAAACTAAGAGAAGTCAGTGAAGGAAAAAAAGTTCAGTAATACTTGTTTCAGTATTGTTCTCATGGAATTGTAAATGTACGGATCAATTGACCAGCCGTGATGTTATGAAAAGAGAGAAAGGCAGCGTTACTTTGTGCAATTATTACTATGAACAGAAATTAAGAAAAACGCGATGTAGACAATATGGTCTGTCTGTTTTGCAGCAAAGTTCAGTTTTATAGTACAGCAATCTTAAGACCACAGTTTTAGCAACATGTAAAATACAAAAAAAATCTGTTTCACTGTAGTTTAGAACAGATAATAATAATAATAATAATAATAATAATAATAATAATAATAATAATAATAATAATAATAATAATACATTTTATTTGTAGAGCACTTTTCATTGAAAAATCAAATCCCAAAGTGCTATAGGAGACTAAAAACAGGGTAAAAACATAAGCAAAGCAAAGAAATTAAGATCTTTTGACAGCAGCTGTGTTGGAACATCTGGTCATTGAAATGCTCAAACTGCAGACAGCAGTGACGTGCCAGAAATCCATCCAACTGTCTGACAGCCAGATAGTTAATTGCTCAGGAAGTGAATCAGGCGTTGTGCGACCCCCCCCCCCCTCAAACTGCACATCAAATGACAACCGATCCGGTAGAAATTTGGCCTGATTCTTAAATTTGTCAAAGGCAATTTGGGGTGAAATGGGGCTTTATCTGTACAGTGTCTGCCCCGCGTAAGGGAACAATGTGTTACATTTACTGCCCCTTTATAAGAAATAACCATATCATTGATCGATGATGTGGTATATTACATAAAACTACTACGGCAACACGCTCCTCTTCTACGGCCGGTGAAATAACATGGTCGCACCAATAAACTCTGTGAACCGTTATGTGTCCATTTCATTGATGTTAACACTCACTTTACACGCGGAACAGAAGTTGTTTTGACTAGTGTTTACTTTTCAGCTTTCACAACAACTGAAATACTTAATTCCTGTCTCCATTTTTTTCCTTACTCTGTAGCCCGTCCTCGCCAAGCCTCCACCACTACTCCTGCTGCCTCCACTAACGGTGAATCCTCTCACCGCCGCCGTGTCATCACTAAACCCCCCGTGCCCAAGCAGACCCCAATGGAGAAGAAGCCGGCGGTGCCGCGTGCTCCTCGAACCCCCCGGCCCATCAACGCTCCAACACCTGACCTGAAGAACGTCCGCTCCAAGATCGGATCCATTGACAACATCAAGTACCAGCCTGGTGGAGGAAAGGTAGGACAAACCAGACAGTACAAGAGAGGTCTATAAATAATGCACAACATGTATTTACACTGTGTTGAATCATACATTACTGTGGCTTATCATCCTCCATTACATCAGTCACCGTTAGATAACACCAATTAGCTGAGCTGTCAACACCAACTGGGAATTCTGCCAGGATCATCCCTTGAAGCATCTGTGCTCTTCTCTGCTATCAACCCTGTCTCTTTAAAAATGATGTTCCAATCTATCTTAATTCCAATCTCGATTATGTTTCAAGAACATATTTTCTCCTGGATTACCATTGTTTTAAAATGCTCATATTAGGCTTTTTGGCTTTTTCCCTTTCCTTTATTGTGTTAAATATCTTTTTTGTGCATGTTATAGGTTAACAAAGTGAAAAAGCCCAAAGTCCACCCCAAAGGGACTTACCATCTCCAACAGAAAACACTGTTCACAAACTGCTCCAAACAGCTCTGTTGTAGTCCAGCCTTTACTTCAGAGACAAATGTGGTCACTTTGTAACACACTTTGTAACACACTTTGTAACACACTTTGTAACACACTTTGTAACACACGTTGTAACGCTCGCCTAGCTGCTAGTGTGGCACGCCCTCATACTCTGCTTCTGATAGGTAGTAATCCTTACCTAGCTACTGAGCATGTGCGACTCCCAACAAAGATGGAACAGAAGTGAGATGTCTCACTCCGTAGCTAAAACAGAGAGCTCAAAACACAGGGTGAAAAGAGGAGCTGCAGCAATGTGCAGTACAACAAAAATATGGTGTTTTTTGAAAATTAAACCATGTAAACCTATTCTGATATAACCTCTAAATACAATTATGAACCTGAAAATTAGCATAATATGAGCACTTTAACACATGGTTAACGTTAACAAAAGATTAGGTACTAGGTTAGGTTAAGATCATGGTTTGGGTTAAAAAAATAAAACGCTTTTTTACAAGCAAACATTGACTTATCACATGGGACACGAACAGCAGTCTCCTAAGTGAAACTCCAGTGTTTGCTTGACCGATTTATCCCCGTCCCCCTCCCTACGTGGACTTTGATTAGAAACATATTTGTGATACCTCAAAAAGAAATGTACACTGGGACAAAATACGTTTCCCTCGAAACGTAATCGAGAATGCAGATTGGTTGTGTGGGAACATACATTTTGGGAGACAGGACTCCTGCTGGACGACACTGAAATGCACCTCTTCACTTTGTTTTCAGTGTTGGGTTTGATTTAAATGTGAGTTGGGAAATTGGTATTACAATGAAAAACAATTAATTCAGTTATTAACAGTTATTAACAACTGTCCTTGTAACATTGTTTTTTTTCTTTTTCATTTAATCATGGCAGTACATGCATACATCAAGAGGAAATGCATGTCAGAATGTGTATTGATTTTCACAGTGTTTGCATTGTAAATCCTCCATAGTTTGCATCATAAGTTTCCATTTACACCAAATGCAAGCCCGAGAGTTTTTAGAAAGCTCCTTTTTTCGGTGTGAAATGCGCCAGTGTAGTGTAGGCAGGAAGCCAAACCGAAGAGAAAAAGATGTTTTCAGATGTAGCCAGCTAAGTGTAGATCTAGTCTTGATCTTCCACCAGAATCCTTTAAGCCTCGTGAGTTTGTTTTCAGTCTGTCTGTCTGAATCTGCAGGCATCAGATGCTTTCTTGACTCTGCAGTATATATAACAGGATAATGTGTTCTGGCAGATCTTCTGAGAATAAAGTGGCTTTTATTTCTGTAGGAAATTATTCTTGGTCCTGGGGGGTGATGTGGAAGGAAATTTTATGAAGCATTGTGAACGGGGTGCTTAGGTCCTCATAAAGACGTGATAACTGTGTCTGGGGATGATAACTGAAACCAACAGAAGATCGCTGCATGCTCTGTCACTGAGTCTACTGAATACACTTGATTCAGTCCCATTTGCATCACTCTCATACTCACTTCTGTGCCATGTAAGGCCGCACAGTGTAATCTGGTGGTTAGGCATACTGTTTAATGGGGGATGAGATGGAGGTGGATGGAGAGGGGAGGGCATACCCTGTTAAGGCAAGGCACTACAGGTGAATAGGGTAAAAAAAAATGTAACAAACAGATACAGTATTACTATGACACTTAACCAGTTGCTTACTTACATTAGGACAGTTATTTTTTGTATTTCAAGTTTTCTGAAATTGTATGTTTGAATATGCAAATATTTATATATGCATTCTCTTATTAAATATGCACTGATTTGCATACATTTCCAGAACAGAGATCTGAACATTGGATGAAGCCAGGTTCAAAATTATTGTTTCATTTTGTTGACATATTAGAGTCATCGGTTTTTACAGTGAGAATTTTTGGATATCTCGCCATAGAAAATTCCTTTTTGTCATGTTTTTAGGAATAAAATGATCCAAAATAAATCAATCTGGCTATGAATGATATAGGAACAAACCCCTCTGTAAAAACCTTCAGAGTATAGATAGAAACGTATATCCTATACCCTTAGGAGAAAACGACAGACGCAAATAGACAAGGTGTAGTAAAATAAACACCGAAATTTGCATTTGGGTTGTTTTCTTTCCAGTGGAAAGAAAACAAGTCTGAAAGAATTGACTGGTGGATGAAACATGTTTTTGCCTGCCGTGTCTGGCCTTAATATCTTTCTGTCACATCTACACATGTTCCATTAACCGTTTTCAGCAGTACACATACTGTAGCAGTAACTGGCTGGGTAGACAAGCTCTGCATACTATTTAACATTTATCATACCCAGCACAGCCAACATCTCCCTCTTATTTATCCAGGAAACCGCATGCATGCTTCTTTTTTTAGCAACACCCTGTTTCACATTCACAGTGATTCCTCACTTCCTCAACTTGTATAATTTAGACATGGTCCAATTACAGTCAGATCAGTGCCAGAGTCTCTGGTTGTCCGCATTAAACTGTAATCTTTGGACAGTAGACACTCTTTCAGGCAGATGATCTGTGTTTTGCAGGAGCAGGTATGTTCCTGCTGTGTGGTCTCCCTTCCCTTTCAAAGACATTCTCCTACACATTCTGTGTCTCTCTGTCAGAGTGAAGCCACTTAACACACACAAACACATTGCCGCCCTGCATCACAATAAGTGTCACTGACTCATTCGGTCTCCAGTGATGCTGATATTGTTTTGTCTTGGTTAGTCTAATATGTTATGTATTCTAATATGCTACCACCTTGCCATCCTCAGTATTTAGGAATTGGACTGGTGTCGTTTGTCTGAACAATAGTACTATAGCAGTGTGAGACATTTGATCTGTTGTTTACTGGTTGGGTAATTATTCTTACACTGTTTTTGTGCTGATATTTGACTCTTGTCATTAACTGACAAACTGTATTGTATTGCTACTAATCTTATGTAATTTATTGTCATGTTTTGAAAAGTGCTCCCCCTGCTCCAGTTCACCATTATCTGTTATCAATCTGACACAGTACAGCTGGTGGCAGTTCTACAAACACACGTACACACGTTTGTTAATTTTACTCCCATTTTAAGGCCCATAATTATGTCTTACATCTAATCGGTGCTACTACTATCAATTATTGACCAAGTCAATTTGATTATAAAGCTTGGTTCATTTTGCTTCTTTTTGATCCATGCTTTTATTTTCCAAACAATCACATGCTTCCTGTTTGATTGGCTGTATGGATGACCCCTTATATAATTGGAGGTTGTATTGACCAGGGGTTGGTTTTCTCCTCAGGTCTCCTCCACCCCGAACAACAAGGCGTCGGACCCCTCCACCCCTGCCGCCAAGGCCAGAGTGAGTCCCTACCATCTACACCCTCTTATCTTCTCTCTACTCTCCACACATACACCCATTCTACATCCACCCAGGACACACCACACCCTTCTGTTAACAATACTTTAAGAACTAAGTAAATATCAGTCCACACTTATTTCATTATGACTATTATTACCAAACAACAGTGTTCTTAAAAGGAGACTGAAAGAACTTGTGTCTAAACAAGATGTGTGTGGATATAATTATAATAAATAATATTATTAACAGTGGTCACTGTGGCCACAAGTAGTAATTACAGAATACTGGCATTTTTAACTTTTCATACATCTTCCAAGATAGAGACAGTCACTTTAATTGCATCATCATTATGTGACCTGACCAAGAGAAAACTGAAGTGAACTTGGTGAGATCGACCCTCGGAGGGCTGAGGGAGCGAGTGAACAACAATGTTCACTCCAGAGGTGGATATTACCAACAATGCATTGCAGCTATGCATTTTATGCAAGAAAATACATCCATGGTTAGTTGGCAGCATGTACAACCGGTAAAACTCTGGTTTCTGACCGCCAAAGGAGAAGATGAATAAATTGAATAAATACCTTTCGATAGTTTCATAAGAAAACCTCATTAATAGCTTAATATTTTACTGAAACATGTTTACTGAAACAATCATGATACATGATCACAAACTTTCTAAATCAGAAACATCATCAGCTGATTACCAAGAATGCAGGTATTTCTGATGATTTTTAAAAATCTCTTATAATATTAATAATACATTTTACAAATAATATTTGTATAGCAGCCTTTATACAAGAAATCCAGCACAAAGTGCTTCACAATAAGGAAATTACATGACATAAACAGACATAGAATTAATGTAAAAACAGGGATAGAATGAACATAATTAATGGGAAATAAACCCCACTTGAAGCAGAAGCGCTAACCCTACAACTGACGGTCCATTCAAATAGTTTGGGATCAAAGTGAACAAGGGCAGGTGTGTTCCATTTTAATCCCCTGCTCCTGCCCCGCCCACTATCACTCTGCCACTCCAAATAGCCTCCGTGCGGGGTATGCTGTTACGGTATATCAAGGGCTCAGGGGAAGTGAGCGAGGGGAAGTGGAACTACTAATGAAACGCAGCAGTAGACAAGGTGGTACTGCATCAAAAAGCATTTTACCCATAGACAGCCATATAAAAGAGACGTCTGTAAAACTGTCAACGTGACATCTCGAACTGTACTTAAGGTAAATGATTACTCTCTGTATTATACAATTCTAAAACCAAGGTGTTGTATGTGTAAAGCCTTGAGAATGTAAATTATTTTTAGGAACGGCCAGCACGGCCAGGGAAAGAGACACTAATGCACAAGTACAGTACATGCATCTTCCTGGTTTTTAACATGCCCCTTAAAATCTACAAAGTGCATGCGTCAGTGTCTATCTTGAACATTGAAACATATCAAACTAAAGAAGGAATACCACAACTCAGGATACTCATTAAGCGTAGCTAACTGGTTCTGGGAGCTCCTAATACCGCACTGCTTATACAGGACTTTGTGGTACCCAGAGAAAAAAGCATACGCACCTAAACAGACTTTCAGATTTTTCATTTTTATTTCCATTACACCCTAACATTTACATCCACTGAGCTTCATATACTGTTCAACACCAACCAAACTACAACATTTTTCTAACTGCACCAATATTGCAATATATTTATCATCTACACCTCCTTATATCTCAACACTTTCCAAAGGACACCCCAATGGGGACTGATGACCCATTTTTCAAGATGTTACTACTTGTACGAAATGAAATAGATTAAAGTGGCAGCTATGATAAGATAAGATAGAACTTTACTTATCCCGAGGGAAACTGCTGTGCAGCAGTTACAGTACAAAAGGTGGGTTGCATATAAATATGTTTGTACAATATCAAATCTGAACTACAGGTACAGTAAGTGTGTATGGTTGATTCAGAATGTCCGTTATTATGCCCATGATATTGCACTTAATGTCCCATTATTTCACATTATGTCCCATTATGTCCCGCAAATCAGAGGATGTAATGATTGTAATCCAAAGGATACAGTAATCCAGAGAAAAAGACTTAAGTTAAGATTAAATGAACAGAGCAGAAAAGAGCTGAAATGGAGGCTGGAGCTACCTCAGCACCCCATGGCTCTGCTATCCATCTCTCTGCATCAGATAAGATGAGATAAACTTTATTGATCCCAAACCGGGGAAATTCACATTAGGTAGATCAGTTGAAGAATTTGATTGCCGCAGAAAGGAAGGATTTCCTGTTATGTGAAAGTGGTGGGTAACAGTCTACTCTTAAAGGTGCTCCTGTGACCAGCACATCGTGGAAAGGGTGAGAGTCACTGTCTATGATGTGCAGCATCCTCCTATCTTACGGCCAGTGTTAAGCTGCAGGTGGTTCAGCTCACACCACTTAATAGAGGAGTCATGACACCCCTGTACTCAGCCTCCTTCCCCTTGGGGATCCAGCCGACACTTGCAGAGTCATCCGAGAACTTCTGCAGGTGGCAGGACTTGGAGTTGTATTTGGAGTCAGAGGTGTAGAGGGTTAACAGAAATGGTGAAGGGACCATGTGGGGTTAAATGTGTTCCTATCTTCTCTTTGGCTTGACTACCAATGAACAACCCAAACCCATTCTGAGTGCAACTAAAAGGCTACTGTATAACACACAAATGGCCTCTACATTTTTTCATCTTTGTACCAGCGTACATGCTCTTGCACGCACCACTGCAAACCCCCACAATTAAGTCCTGACTGCTGTCGTACATCTTGACATTTGTAGCATTGTGGTTTACAGTCTCACTGGCTGTTTGGCTCAGTGGCTTGTTGGTCTGTGCCTCCATGAAGCCAAGCACTTTTCCCTCCAAAACACACCAGTGACCAGAAGGAAGTTGGCACATTGAAATATGAAGCAAGGACGAGACACAAATAATACACAAATGTCATTGTTGAAAGTGTTGACAAACTGGTTTTGTTCACTTCTCGTCTGCTATTTGCAGATTTGTCCACTGCACCTACTATACAGGACATTGCTAGTATGACAGTGCTACAGCATATACATACCGATGCTTGAAGACGGTGTGCACCGATGAAGAGTGCACACAGGCACAAAAGGCATCCAGAGATGACCTCACCAGTGAAATGACCGTGTGTAGTCTTCAGTAGAGTGTGGATCGGGGCCGCATTTTTCTGTCCGAGTCCGGCCCGCGTCCGACAGGCATTAAGATATTTATGTCCGAGCCCAACACAGTTAAAATCTCATTTTTTTTCTCATACTAATGACACATGTACGTTTGTTTGTGTGGAAAGCCTGCTTTTATTAAGCAACTGTTGGAAGGCATTCGGAAATGTCACCAGATGAGCGCATCAGCGCACATGGGGCAACAAGCGCACGTTAATAAGCTGTTTAATTTAAAATGTTCAATGCCTTATCGCACTGATGTGACCGACCCGAACGCGAACATCATTTCTAAATATCTGTCCGAACCGGCGGTACCCGACGGGCTCGGTTCGGGTATCCATCCTCTAGTCTTCAGTCTTATGGCACTCCATGTAATATGGTCACCTGTCCCTGGTTTACTTTCACTCAGTACTTTTTCTTCACTTGTAGTAAAAATGGGAAACATTTTCAGCATCCTGTTGTGTCCCTTGTTTTGCATTAGCAACATTACTCAACATAACTGAGGAGACATGATGAATCACAACCTAGCAGCTACTACAGGTGTACTGAAGTAGAAAGAAGAAAACTTAACTCTGTTTAGAGGCTACTGCTCTGTGTGCGTGCGTGTCTGCATGTGCTAACTGCTCAGTGAGTCATCCTTTGCTGGTGCCGCCTGCGTCATCAGGCCATTTTCATCCTGGACAAAGAGACTAACACAGAGTAAGAAAGAATTGAGGAAGGCGTCTGCAGTCTGCTGCAGGGCTTTTTAAAATCCAACCACAGAGGCAATGAAACTGATATCACAACACAGGAGGAAGGAGTTATGATTTGTGAGAAATGATGGCAATTTATTAAAAAATAAAATAGCCATTATTATTTATTAAGCAATAAAATAGCCATTAGGGAAGGAGAATATAGAGGATATAATCATCCACATCCCTGGTAGGTATTAGTTCTGAAGCTGCATGCAGACTTTTCATTGTGCATTATGTTGAGTAAGCAATTAGCATCATCTTAAAGGTGAGATTAAGGATGATGCATATTAAGGATGATTGTGTCATAGAGTTGCTACTCTTGATTTTACCTTTGCCAGTGTTCCATGTGTCCTGAAAATTGTTAAATTCCTTTTGTTGGGACTGAATCTAATCCAGTGGTGTACCTGAAGCATCTTCTCAAGCGGGACCAAGCAGCAAATTCCGGGTCTGAATATTGAAGCTAATGTGGAAGTGCTTAAGACCTGCATTCTATCTAATTTCCAGCAAGGGGCGACTCCACTTGCAAAAAGAAGCTTTGTAAGTCATTAGCGTGTAACTTGAAGTAAGGGAAATTTTCAACCGCCTGTGTACTGCTGTACATGCAGTTGAACAGCGCCAGTACCCGGAAGGTCCCCGTTTACCCGCCATTCACTCCGCTGCATGACTTAACTCAGCCGGTTGAAAATCGGCAAGTTTCCCACTTAACAGCACTGGCTCAGTCGCATCATCCTCCCCAGCTCCGCCCTCTTGTTCAAATATGGTCACTTCTGGCTCCAAAATACTAAAATAACGACGGACACAATGCAAACTCCTGACTTCAACAAGATAGTCCACAAATCGGTGACGTCACTGCTGCTACGTCCGTTATATTAAATCATTTATATTTTGTTTATGAGCTGGACACACCAAACTCAAAACATCTTAACACCTTGGCTTTTCCACAGTAGGCGTGCAGGAGGCAGGACCAAATTACGAACAGATACGTAGCCTTGGTATAATCTTACACCAAGGCTACGTATCTGTTCGTAATTTGGTCATAAACAACCGAGTCTCTTGCCGTTTTTTGAATTTGTCTGACGATTTTAGCGTCAGCCCTTACCGACAGAAGTTCCCAAATCTCGTTGTCTATCCAGTTAGACATTTTCATTGGTGTGTTTGTGTAAATCACCATTCTTCTTTACACTCGGCTGTGTTTATTTCTCGTTCCGTGCCAGCCGCATGATGGAAGCATCATCAACACGCCCACTCACTTGCATTGAATTCTCCGCCTCAATCGGTCTTTACACGAACTTTGTGCCAGGGAGCTGGTATGGTAAAGTGTGTTTAATGTTCAGTCCAACTGATTCAGACATTTGTATTCTCACATACTGCTCCTCCGGCTAATGTCTGGATAACTTCAGGGTTGCAATGCATGTGTGAAAGGGTTTTGGGGAAATTGGTTGTAATATGGTCTTGCCTTTGAAACCTGAGATGACTTTATTTATTTTATTTGCTCATTTATTTATGTTGTGTTGTGTTTATCCTTTTCCTCAGTTTTCTGGCTCTTTTTTGTTATCTTTGTGATACAACCCTTGCTGCAAAATGAATTACCCTGCTTGTGGACAATGTTGAAAGCCGAAATATCAAAGAGATGGCTTTCAGCACATGCCACACGAGATTTAAAACAATTTAAATTGACCAATGGGCCAAACCCTCTTAATCTTACAGTATTGCTTTAAGAAAATCCTGACCAACCCAACCATTCAACATGTACTCAGAGTTTGTGCTTCAGTAATTTTTCTTAGAAATGTGGGACTAGCTGCAGGGCGGAACAACAGGCTTATAGGTTTTAGGTACAAAAGTCCACTGCCTGAAAGGAAACTCTTTTGTCTCACACGTCTGTATTAGTCGCTTGCAGTTGCCTCTCACAGCATGTATTAACACAAAACCACTGTCCTGTGTATAATTCTGCTGCATGTGCTCTGTCTCCCTTTCCTTTCCTGTGCTTGATCAGTTTTCGTTAATGCTGCTTATGGAAGCGCTCTGTTGTTATTCAGTCAGTATCCTCATCTCTTGATACTTCAGCATTAATTCATGTAAGAATTCATGAAACTTTCCTTTAAGAATCTGTCCGGTGATCTGCACCCTCTGTTTTGAACCAAAATGATTTTGTTGCATAACATCCCAAAAACATTTTTACAGTGCCATGTGCTGATAAAGCCATCACATAATGCAGATAATCACTGAACTCATGTGTAGGAGGAATCATTTGATTTGAATGACAGAACCTCTTCCATACTTACAGAGCAGGGTTACTCTGTTTCCTGTTAACTCAAGCTGCCAGCTGATCTGCTCTTCTCTGCTGCTCTTGTCTATCTGCCTATCATACCCTTCTTTCTTTCCTTCTTTTTCGTTTCCCTTCTACCTCCTCACTTTCCTGCTTGTCTGTGTGTCTGCTTGCCTGTCTTTAGGTTCAGATAGTGCACAAAAAGCTGGACTTCAGCCATATCACGTCTCGCTGTGGCTCCAAGGACAATATCAAACATGTCCCTGGAGGTGGCAAAGTAAGTACTGCAGGAGCTGGAGGGAGACTGGTCTGGGTGGATGCATATTAGATTTAAGCCTCATTCGGTCCGTCTTGCTCAAAACTGTGATCATTTGAATATCTCCTTTTTATCCCAGAAAAACAAACAGATCTGATCAGGATTTCCTGTTCTTATGTAAAGTTGGTTCCACATGGCTTGATGCATATTAAATCTCTCACACCTGATTGGGTTGTATTACCCAGAAACATATATATTTTTTTAATGTAATAAGAATTAATGCACTGTAATCAGCGCAATTATGGCTCCCTGTCTTTGCAGTTTGGATTGATTTCACTCAAAATGAACTTCTGCCCACCCCTCCAGATGTTGTTCCCATCTGCTCCAAACACCTGCTGCACTATCATATACTAGCTCTGGGCTGCCCTCACAATCACAATCACCACTCTCAGATCAATTAAACGAAATGCAGAAGGTGTACTGGAAATGGCTCATGTCCAAGTAGTGACATCAAATAAAGCTATAGGCTGGACCGTTCACACATACGTATTACAATATTAGCGACTGTCTAGTTTTGATACTTAAGAAACTTGGAATCTCATATAACAAATCCATAGGATTCATTTCCTTATGGACCCTGAAATATACCCTCTGGGTCCTTTTACCAATTTAGTAGTCGCTGTTAAGTTCAGACAGTTGAAATGCGGATTGCAGAGAAATTATATATTAATACGACATGATCTTATTAAAAAGAAATCTTCTTTAAATCTAATTTGATCATGTAATTATGTTTTGTTATGCTAAAATATAAATTCCCCATGATTGGTCCCACCAATACCTCTCAACCCTTTGCACTAATATTCCTATGTAGATGTTTATTTTTTAATTTTTACTTTGTCTTGTCGATTTGTTTTCTCCATTTTTCCAATTACAGTCTATATGTTTTTATTTTAAATGTAAATGTTAAACAATATTACATTGTTGTTTGACACATGTACAACACATGTATAGGTAAAAGTAAATATTAGGAGAGTACTCAGCATACCTGCTTAAAGTAGGTTAACATACACACAAGCGCTATATATTTGCTCCATACTGTGTGTGAAACACTGTTCGTTTGTAAGGCATGTTTCACATAAAGTAAGCAAATACAAACCAATACAATCCAATTAGGTACTGTATTAATACCACAGTACAAGGGCACTATAACACTATGTCATGGGTGTGTACTGCAGTAGGCTTAATTTCACCAATATTCCAACTCTTTGTATTTACTGAAGTCACTGGTGTGTTTCCTCAGTCTAAAATGACATCATGAATATTAAAATTAGCTGTTAAGAATTGAAATATGTTTTGTGCGTGTCAAGCAGCCTCTAATGAGGGAGAACTTTAATGCCAACCAGGCAATCAGAACTAATCTTGGTTTGTTTGCAAATAACATTTTAACAGCACTGAGGGTCACAGTCTGCTGACTGTTTGTCCTCCTGTCTGTTATCAAATATGTAAATATGATTGATATTATCACACACTGTGACCAGGTCGCAGGTCACCGGCTCTTAAAATCGACCAGTGCGAGCTGCCGTCAGATTACTGTTAGTGATACTGAACACACACTCTCATGATGTGGCGATGGTCTAATAACTGCCTTCTCATATCCTCCAATTATAGCCTGTCCTAGATTTAAATGCACAACTGGAACACCATTTACCAGCCTAACAAAACAAAAGGCACCTTAATAACAACAAAACAGGTCAAAGCAGGGAATGAAGCATGGGTAGGTAGTCCTGCATTTGCTCTGTAGTATCTATTCTCCCACGTACACCATTGTATTGTACAGCATGTCATCCTCTATAAATCTAACCAGGTGCATGATCATGGATGACAGTGATTTTGTAAACTGGATATGGAGTGGGCACTGAAGTATGGCTGCATTGTACTGGTGGTGGCGTCTTTATGAGTTAGTATAAAGAGGCTACATTATGATCTCACCTCTTCTCCAGGTCCAGATCCTGCATAAGAAGGTTGATCTGAGCAAGGTGACATCCAAATGTGGGTCAAAGGACAACATCAAATATAAGCCAGGTGGGACTTAATACTTGTTTATTTTATAACTTTATTTTAAACTATTGTATTCTGTGCTGGTCTCATACTTACCTTCTTCTTTTTTCACCTCAGGTGGAGGTGATGTGAAGATTGAGACCCATAAGCAAAACATTAAGACTAAGTCTAAGATTGGATCCATGGACAACGTGGGGCCAGGCAACGAACAGACCAACGGACACAAGGTCAAACTATAACACAGTCACAGTTAACTTCTCTTGTTCTGCTGACTCACTGTGCTTTTACAGGCAGGCGCCACAAGATGGTGTGGTAACATGAGAGAGTACACTATAAGAAACCGCAGTTTTCATGTGTGTGTGTGTGTGTGTGTGTGTGTGTGTGTGTGTGTGTGTGTGTGTGTGTGTGTGTGTGTGTGTGTGTGTGTGTGTGTGTGTGTGTGTGTGTGTGTGTGTGTGTGTGTGTGTGTGTGTGTGTGTGTGTGCTTGCGTCTGCCCTTGTGTGTCTATATTTGGCTACAGGAGGAGAAAACAGAGAAGACATCTTCACCCCCAAGTAGCGCTACGACAACTGGATCAGCAGGTGTTGCTAAGGCAACAGCACCAGGAGGTGTTGCTAAGGAGAATGGGGTGAAGGAGCCCACACCTACTCCTTTTGGGGGAGACGGACTGAGGGAGCATAGCATAGACAAACGCATCACTGAGACAAGTGGGTATAAACACACACAGTATCAGCACTATCAGCAAAAAGACACCACCCTCCAAACTCTTCAGATACCGAGTATTGCTCTTGCTAACCCTAACCCTAACCCTTCAGCATAATCCACAGCTTGAGAGACCTGGCAAGCCTAGTTACGTTTTGCTAAGATATGATTGGACAATCCAAAAGCTGTTCAGGGGTTTAGCAAACAGTCATTTACAGTACAGAGACAATTGACAATAAATAGATATTGCGTGTGCATGCCTGTTTGTGTATTGCTGCTCTCTGCTACGTGTCTGATGTGAGTGGGGTGGTTAAAAATAGCAGACACGTTGCTGCTAAATGAAATTGTGAAGAGACCTAGAAACTAAGGATTAAACAGTCTTAGTGGATAAATTCATCTCTGGCACTGCAGCTGGCCTCCAGACTCCCTGAGTCAGAGGCACACAGACCTAATTGATGGATGGCTGTAGTGCTAATACAATAAAAAAAACATAAAATGCATAATTCATATGAGCCTGCCCCAGACAGTAGCAGTCTGTTAGCTGGTGAAATCACAGGCCACCTGGATGGTAAAATTAAATCTCTGGAAATCTTCTCTCTCTTTCTCATCTCAGTAACACTTTCCTCTCCTTTTCTCACCCTCTTTTTTTGTTCGTTCACTTGCTCGTTTCTTAAACCATTTTCTTCCCCTCAACAGATTGAGTCCCAGTGACCTGTCGATTTTGGTGGGACACGTATGGCGCTCGCCGACCTGCCAATCAACCGAACAACCAACCTACCACGGCGCAGTCACTTCCCTTTGGCCCCGCCCTTCATCTCGCCCACCGCAGCACCGAACCGACCGATCGCCTCTCAGTGTTTCTCTGGGGTCTGCCTGCCAGCTTCCTGCTACCATCCCTGACCTTTAACCCCTCAACGGTGAAGCCTTTGGCCCTGCCTACCACAGAGAACAGCACCTGCTGTTTGTCTGTGTTTCTGTGTGCGGAGTTCCACCAGCTCCTCGACTGATAAAATTCCCTTGTAAACACTAATTTAGAGGACTTCAACCTCAAACCCCAAATTTAACAACACCAACGCAATAAACCCTCTATTGTAGTCAATGCTGTATGGAGGTATACTGAGCATAGCCAGTTTTAAAATACAAGTCTAATTACTGTTTTAACACATGTTCTTATAGTGCAAACACCCTGCCTCAGAACTCAGTCTAATCTATGGTCCCTCCTACAGGCCTTCACGATTCAAAACCACTTTGATCTTCAACTCTTGCTAACAGACCTATGCTAATGTTACTATTTTGCCCACCTCCATTCCCAGTCCTTGTCCACCTAGCCCCAGACCACACTAACCAGCCGAGGGCCTGCTGCTTGTCAGCAGCAGGGCAAAGTCTGCTTTAAATCAACACGTTCCAGCCTCCCAGCCAGTCAGCGGTTATTTCGGTATCTACAGCACTGCACATTCTCTCGTTATAGGTACTTCTACAGCTCACTCATCAAACATTATCTCCCATTACATCTCTCTGTATCATTGCACCAGTTTGTCTCACCCAGATGTATTACAATAATGCTTCTTTATCTCTGGACTATTGATATCATGATGCTCACCATTAGCAGTGATCGGTGCAGAGGACAGGGGCTTATGTAGAGGAGAGAGGATGCATTTGGAGACGTTTGGAAATAGATCTAAAGAATGGAAATAGATCTAAAGATAATGTTCAGAGTCAGTGCAGAAAGTCAGTGCTGAAGCGTTTAGGATGTCAGGCAGTTCCTGTGTTATGTTTCAAGAAAAGATGCATTCATCAACAGCACAGTACAGAAATGTAAAAACTATAACAAAGCAGATGACTTTCACCACAATTAGAAACATCATTTAATGATGTGATTAGAAAGGTAGGCGTAAAGTGATGGGGGAGCTCTGTGGCTTCTCTGGGTAGTCTTGCCTCAAAAAGGATTTGGCACTGAACACTGAACAGGTATTTGATCGTGAAGCCAAATAAGTTAAGATCACAGTATTTAACCTTGAAGAGTGATTACAAATTCAAGCTAAAGGAGTGATCTTGAACAGAAGTATTTTTTAACCCTTTATGATAAGTGAAGTTGAACTTTTAGCTGCTGCACCTTTTAGGCATTAATGCACAGTATACTGTATGTAGCACTTCTCTAATTGTGGACAGTGTGAACAACCATGTCACAGGCTGCTGGGTAAAGACCCGGTCACGCCAGCACTTGAAATGGCGAGATTTCATGGCAAAAAAAAAAATTATTACAATGGAATTGGGAGGATAAGTGATAAGTGATGTGGTGAAAGTGTAACCGTGCAAAATATTCACATCAAGTTCAAGTTAACTTTGACACGCTAATTTGCTGGGGTGGAGTAAACGGTAGTATTGCCCAAATGAAGCTTCGTTAACCTGTAGTTGTATTTGTTGACCCCACTAGATGGCGCTCTTGGTTTAAAGAAAAAGGCTCAAGGAATGGCAATTCCGTGCGCTTTCAACCCTTTGTTGAACAGAGAGCACCATCTAGTGGGCTCAGAAAATAAAGAAAGTGGTTCATGAAGTAAACAGCACAGTAAAGAGTAAATGGGGGGGGGGGGGTCCTGTTGTGAGAGCTGTTGTGACTGACTAGGCTAGGATGTTCTCTGCTTCACTGGTAGAGAGCGCCCGCTCTACCAGGTGAGCTAACCAGGGGCCACAGCTACATTTGTTCAACAACTTGCCCTGTTATTAGTCCCTTACATCACCAAGCTGCTAAGACCACATAATTCGGGAAGACGAATGAATTTCACCATGTCATATTCTGGTGTGATCGGGCCTTAATTCACTCACAAAATATTCTTTCATTTGGATTCACATTAGCTTCCACAAAGTTGTCCCCCTTACTGTCTAATCGCTTGATCCCAAACCGTATCGTTCAGTCCTGAGCTGTGTCTAGCATTTACAGTTCACGTGTGGCTATAAGAGACTTCTTTCTCTCGTGCATGTGGTACATCCTGGTCACGTAACAGAGCCGCACCCTCTTTTAAGTCCTCCCACTAGCTGGTGCGTCTTAGAATCCTCTCTGTGAGACCTGCTAACTTTCTTCACACACAAACACTCTTGCACATAAGCACATATATATATATATATATATATATATATATATATATATATATATATATATATATATATATATATATATATATATATATATATATACAGGAAAGCACACACATGCTTGTTGGTGTGCATGCATGCACACATACACACACTGGCACACACACAGGAATCAGCACATAAACACGTACAATATAATACACACAAATACGCATCCTAAAATAAAAATGGTATGCTGTTCATAGAAGCATTTTACTGTTAATAAAACCAACTCTTTATTGTATTTTGGTGGTCTATGCTGATATTGTTAAAACAATAATGCACTGTGGCGGTGTGTTGTTCCTATCATAGTCATTGTCTGGCTTTTTTTTTTTTTTAATCATAGGTTCACCTCATCCCGCCTCCTTCTTGTCTATTTCCTCGTCCTGTGTTTCACTCCGACTCTCTGACAGCAATACAGTGATCTTAGTTGAGAACGCATCCTGTCACGTGTGCCTACACATGACAGAAACAGAGAACGACCACAGAAGTTGACAGGCAGTTAAGAGAGTTCACTTGTAGGAAGAAGTGTCAATCAAAGGGAATAATGTTACATTCATGGCAAGTCTGAAGTTGGCATTTTCTTTGCAACTTTTTTAGTTAATTTACAAGAGACTGTTCTGTAGATTGAACCTACTAAGAGCTACTACCAAGCCACTTTAGGTAACTACTGCACAGAAGCAGATGATCAAGATGAAGATGTTTCTAATTATCTAGTGTCTCTAGCACATATTTTACTTCTAAATAAAAACCTCTGTAGTGTAAATAGATGGAAGTAACTAGATTTTAAATGGGTATTTGTTAGACTTTTGTTGAGCTTTCTCTTGTACAAAAAATATTAAAATTCTCAAAGGTAAAAAAATTATTATTTTACTACACTGGACAGCAGGAACTGTCCGGCTCCATAATGTCATGAATGCAGCAGTATTTCAGCAAGGAAGAAGCAAGAAAGACCTGCAAATACTGTCATTGGGACCATCCAGTGGTGTGAAGTTTTCTTTCTAGTGAACAAATCTGTACTTGTAAAATAGAGATCCACAGTTTTTTTTATTAAAATGGCCGTAGTACATTCAGACACAGAGACACAAAAATCTAAATCAATGGTTGATGAGAAAATTACCTAAATTTATAGGGAACATTAGTTTTTGTCTTAGTGATCTTGTGTGGAGAAGAGATGCAACTCTCCATCCTGTTGGCATTATTTTAGGAAAAGCATTGTGGCTCACCAGAAAAATTAAATAGAAGCATCTATCTTAATGGTGAAGTCCCCATCTACTCCCTGTAATTCTATGCATTATGCAATTAAGGCTGGGATGGTCTCTGCTAAAACTATGAAGGATTAGTGACGTGTTTGTGGGGTGTTGCCGTAGTTGTCAGATGTGTGAAGTGTTACTACTGCATCCATCCTGTAGAGAGCGCTGCTTAGCCTCTAGAACACTGATAGTCTGGCTCTGAGACTTAACTAAGACTTAAGGCTGACTGAGAAACCTTACATCACCATTAGAGAAGCTTTAGTCGAGTTACATACTGTTCTCATTAAAACTACTTTTGATGGTTACACTATATTACTGTATCTGGAACACTAAATACGATCAAAATCATATTAATTATGTACAGTTCCCCTTAAAACTTAAAAGTCTTGTGCACTTTGAACACAGTCTTGTACATTTCTTGATGCATTGAAGTGATGTATAAGTTGCTTCACTGTAAATTGGTAAAACATTGTCAGCTGTGTACTGTAAATGTGTGCTTTTGGGAGCAAAACAGTCTTGGTAGTTAGATAAAGTTATGATAATCAAAGAAAAAAATGATCAAATAGACAACAATAAAGACTAGGCAACTAAAAGCACTATTTAAGCATATTTAATATTGTACTGTCTCTCCAAATCATTCCCATGAGTTTCCCATAAGTAAACAAAAGATACATGTGATATGTGTGGATCATATGTGAAAGCGAAAATGTGAATTCTTCTTTGGGAATAGAGGGACAAAAGGATAAAAGCACTTTGATAGGTGTAGACAGTGGTTTGTGCATATAACAGAGGAACAAGTTGTAGTCTTAAGCTTAGTGTAAGAGTATGTTACCATATGACTGGATGACCTGATGTTGTGTATCTTGAATGGCACATGGGTACCCCCTTTATCTTGGTCAGCTTAGTGGATTTTAGTGGAGCTTTGGTCATCGGTGTTGTGCTATTGTAATGGCTATGATGGTTTAACACTCAACTCTCCAGTCTGCCCTCTTGTCGTTCCTGTCAACAGTCACTGCTTATTACTTTCTGACCAAGCTACAAAGGCACATTTCCCAAGGGGGCAGGTGTCAGTTTATAGTCAGTTAAAGTAAAGGATAAGTAAGGACAAATAGTTGTACATAAATGACAAAGATGCGTTTGAGGTCATTTAGAAGCAGTGACAGCATTAGAACGTCTACTTTTTAACAAAAAAAAATGTCCGGATCAATGCAAATCTTGGCCACAACCCATTTACACCCAAATGTAAGGGATCCTTATGAAAATATTTTGTTTATGTTATGTTTTTATGTACAAAATCAGCCAAATTGATACATCATTACCAAATATTTAAGAAATCGATATTGGTATCTGCCTCAAAATTCTAGTATGGGGCAGTACATACTTCACATTCTATATGCTATAGTAACTGCGCACAAGCTGTCAAATATAGGTAATTGTGGTTCCAGTCTACCCTTCCTGACCATTCATATATTCAGTAAGAAGACCAGTGGGCCATCTTATCCCTTAAAGTTAAGGTTTACATTATCCTTGAGGATAGGATTAGGTTTAAGACTAGATTCAAGCTTTTAGTACTCAGTAGTAACCAGTATGGTTATTTGTGGAATTAAGTTAACATTGCAACTTTGCAGCTTGGGCAGAAGGTAATAACCAGAGTTACTCTGATGTTTGTTCACAACTGTTTTAATCCCCAGTTATAGCGCTTGAACACCACCCTTCCACTAGTATCTCACTCTGTCCCTTGTATATAGTTTCCACCATGTTTTTATCACTCCAGAAGTAACTCTAATTAATTAAAATTAAACAAAAAGAAAGAAAAAAAATGTACTTCTTAACAGGATGTTGTGGATGTTGACAGATGAGCTTTCACGTTCATAAACCTGTTACCATTGAGGTTAATAATGGTATTATTATAAGCTTGAAAGCATAAGAAAGGGAAAGTGTACTTCTTTTGTTTTTCAGAGTCTGCCTTTTTTCCGCCAAGAAAAGGGCTGCTGAAGTTTCAAGAATGTTTTTAAAATGTATTAAAGATGCAAGATTATGAATACATGTATGAGGTTTGTCTCTGTTCTGTTGTGGAAGATAGATCACATATGGAAACACTATTTACCAGATCCAAATTGATGAGGAGGAAGGGAGGCAGTGTGTGTCGTGTTTTGGTATGGTCTGATGGATGACTGAACACGCATTACAGACAGGAAAAGAAAAGAAAATGACATACTTTGGAATCGGTCAGCAAATTTTAGTTCATTAAAACAGAAAGAAACAATGTGATTAGTTTCCACTTTGATTTAAAATACACTACTGTACACGTAACACCTGACACACACTGGTCAGCCCTTTCTCTCGCCGACAGCCACCCCCCTCCTGTTAGACTAGCCAGACTTTTGGAATGTGGTAGAATGTAATGTTCTTTATTAGACAGCTCCTATATAGACACCTTGACATACCTACCAACACGGGAGTGAATTAAGGGATGTCTTGTACCAAATTATCTTCTCAGTGTCAATAACAAAGGCAAAACAATTACAGAACATTTTGGACAAATTTGCACAATTGAAAACATAGGGTAAAGCAATGATTGCTGAGCTCAAACATTTAGGATGAACTTGAACTGTCTTTCGAAGACAGTCTGCTAATTGCCTGAAATATAACTGGAAAAAGGTTATCAAAAATAAAAGAGTGTTGGTAGATATGCACCCGGAGCCCATAGCTGTGTCTTTCACCTACAGAGACTTTTCAACATCACAGTACTGAAAAGTAGCTTTCTCTACATTACCACATACAGTATGCAGCCACTACCAGATGGTAGGGCAGTAAAAACCATATTCCTACAGTTTTGTTTTTGTTTTTTATCAAGAGAGCACAAACTAGAACTCTGCACTGCTTCATAAACAATAAATATTGTTTTTGTTATATAATATTGCTTTGTTGATAGGATGTTCATACGGTCTTACCTACTGTACTTTTCGTCAGGGGTAATAGCTATATGTTCAAATCGGTCATTACAAATTGAGAGGAAACAGGCAAAAAGAATGCACTTTTCAGTACCGTGAAGTGGGTCCACTGCAGTGTGTGCTGTATCATTCTGTAGGGCACAACACCATAGCAAGAGCATGCAGAAGACAACAAACAAACTGCTGGTTGTTAGAGGCATCTGTCCTGTTAGATAGAGCTCATCTCCCCCCTTCAATTCTGAATATTTGGTATGAAAGAGATGTTCATTGTGATTCATTGTTAACCAGTGATGTGAATATTATAATCATGAAATAAAAAGATGAGCAAAATATCAGGCGGTGTCGCAGTTGTGTCATTTCTTCTACATTCATTTACATCAAACACATTTACTAATGTAGTGTCATTTATTTATCTTGATCTCACACGATGGTTGACCCTTTTAACCACTAGTAGACTATATTCAGCAGTGAACCTAAACTATACACGCTACATTTTGGTGTAAAAAAAAAAAGCAACAGACTGATGAAGGACTTTTGAACCTTGTACCTTTTTAGAATCCTAACTCAATCCTAATTATTTTTATTTGGTAGTGTATTTTCAGATCGCTGTGATGATGATACAGGTTGGATGGAATTGCAGCTCTAAAACTGCTTACTCTTAAATTGAATATTTGTGTCTTAGTCTGATTTTGGAAGCTTCACAGCATCGACAGTGTGCCAGGTTTTTCTTTCCCAGACCCAAAATATACTCTTCCATACAGCGTTACCAATGTGGCTAAATTAACAATGCTAGGACAAAGACAATAATATGCATACTTTGATAATTGATTAAGTATGGCTCCTAAAAGTTCTCAAACTTCTTTCCTCATTCCTTCATTTTCACATTACACCTAAACATGATTTGCTGTTTTTTTTGTGTTCATACGAGCAATTCATTGTCTCATTTGAATATTGTTTATAGAGTTAATTTGTGATAAAGACAAAAAAGTAATTCAGTTTGTTACATGGTAGCCATACACCAGTATAACAAGTACTTAAAAAAGTACCAGTAGTCTACCACAATGTAGAAATACATTGTTACAAGTTAACATATAATGCATTTGAGATTTTACTTACTGTAAGTATTTAAGTACAAAAGTAATAGCATCAAAAATACAAGTAAAAACAAAAGCACACTAAAAATACAGTGGCTGATTTCAGATAATGTATATTATTGAATTATATTTAAATATTGCGTAGGCTATCACTCTGTTATTACTTTATATAAGCCTAGCCTACTGCTGGGCGGCTAACCTGTGAATTTCCCCTGGGCAATTCAATATTATAAATTGTAGCCTACAATAACATGTCATGATATCATAATTTATTTGTTGGCTGTTGACCGTGATAGTGCATCATATTGGTATAATCAGTTAACAAAGGCTGACCTGATATATATTTGATATGACAGAGCACTGTAGCTGCTAGCTAATGCACACGATCAAAGGTCCTAGGTAATGACGTGCAGGTGTGCAGGCAGGTGGAGACGGGAAAATCCTGGACTCGGTCCACTGGCGGACAGGGGAGGAACGGCATGTTGTAGGCAGGGGGATGGAAGTACATATGGGGGCCGCTGTTGCTACAAGTAGACTACCCCAAAATTGTACTCAACTGTAAGTACGGTAGGCTACTTTAATAAATGTACTTAGACAGTTACTTTCCACCACTGTGGTGGTGTAACGTTATATCAGGCAAACACGTATCCAATGGAATGCTGGTTGTTAGCTAAAGTTAGCTAGTAAAATATTAAATATAACGTTAGCGTACGCAACGTTACAGTAACGTTAGCTATCATTCCTATCTTTATTCAACAATTAATGCGTTCAAATCTCAAATACACAGCGGCAGCCACCTGCTTGTATTTCACGTGGGCTAGCTACAACGTTACACATTGTAAAATAGACAGCAAAGTCCAGAGACAACATTTGGATGTGAGGTTTTCTGTGGTGGAAAATGTTGTTGTTGTTGGTCCAAATTATGTAGCTAGCTAGTAATGTGTCTTGTCCTGCTCTGCCCCGAAGTTTGAGGTAATGTTGACTCCTGCTACTTGCAGTGTAACGTTAGTTGCTTTTTCTTCTTTATTTGAATGTGGATAACGCATCTATGTAACGTTATCTGAAATTTCTCAGACTAGCAAAGACATAGGAATAGCACTTAAAACAAGACAGTTATCAATGTCAGCGGCAATCATTTTGCAAACATATTTATAAAAAACTTTATTTTATTAGCCGCATATAGAGTAATTAAATTAAGCAAGTTGTGATATCAGGATAATACCACCACATGTAAAATGAGTTGGTATTAAGGTTAGAAGCAAGGCTTCTTGTACCCTTGTCCTTGCCTTCTGGCATGACGTTGTATCCTTGAGCACAAAGATAACCTGTGAAATTCCTGCCTGCTGACTAGCATTCATGATTTAACTGGGGACAGCTTGGGGACAGCCTAATACATCCATAGGGACAGCATATGACGCAGGCAGAGGGAAGTTTTTATATGGAGAGGAGCAGCAACAGGGGATCAAGCAATTGACAGCCAAAAATGTACTGTGCAGCCATCTAAAACAGGAAGCAACAGTATATCCTACTGTAAATCTGTTTCTCTTAGGGCTGATTATACTGAATTAAATTTGATTCTTGCTTTTTAGGTAGGGTAAAACACTGTATCTAATATTGTATTTGTGATTTTCTTGCAGCAACTGGGGAGGAATGTCAGTAGAGAGAGATACATCTGAAATATAACAGCCCAGACTCTGTAAGTAGGCTATATGTCCGTTATATGTTCTCCACCCAATTACAGAAAACACCTCTATAACTACACACGAACCCTCGTGAACCAGACCAACCAGCTATGAAGTGAACCATATAAGTACCTAACATCTTTTGCGAGGGGAAGATAGTCACATCCCATACAGAAGGGATGACCCGATCCATCTTTTTCTGTCCTGATACTGATACCTGGGCCTTGGGTATTGGCAGATACTGAGTACAGATCCGATATAAGTGTTTAAGAATAAACTGCATGCAAGCTGCATGTGACTTGGATCATTATTTTATGTGTAAGGCAACACCGATAATACATTTATTGAAATTTTAGCCTATCTATTATTAAAGTAATAAATTGTCCACCAGCAATTTGGTAAAAATCTTCAAAACTACCAGGCATTACAATTGAAGTGTAAGCCTTTTAAATGCAGCAACAAATTGGTCAAAACTTCAACAAAAACTAAAATTCCATTATATAATGTATATAGCAAATACACATTGAACTGAATAGATTGGCCCTATTGTCACGATAACCCGATTCAGCTATTTGAGTCGTTATCTGCCGATGTTTTGGATTGATGCATCCAGTTTCCAAAATTACCTTTTTTGACTCACTGGCCAAGGGGACTAGCCTCGTGAGACTGTCCTGATCTCGCAAGCTCCAGTTTTCCACTCGCATATCAGTCTGGCATCTTGAGATAGAGAAAATTTAAAGCCGTTCGCCAAAAGACCGACCAATCAGCGTTGGTTTTGAGGCGGGTTTAGGTGTGGCGTAATGAGAAGCGACTGTTCAGTCTAAACAGCATGGTGGCTTCCACGGATGAGATATCGCGCAAGTTTTATCCGAATTAGAAAGTATTCCTTCATTGAAAGAAGAGCAAAAAACGGCACTGGAGGCTTTTCTCGGAGGAAAATATGTTTTTGCTCTTCTCCCTACTGGTTTCAGCAAGAGTTTGATATATCATTGATCTGATTGGTTGATTTGGCCCGTCTATCACCAACATAGGTGGTGATAGACAGATGGTTTATCAAATCAGCTAACCAGTATTTTCGCCCCTTCCCAAAACTTCTCCAACGGAAAGTTCCCAGATGGATAAGCCGAGCAAATGCGACACAATCCATCTGACGGAGTCAGGTTACAAGGGGACTGGTAGATGAAAAAATCCACCAGGCCAAGCATATTTTTTACTAGCAAAAATAATAAATTGCCCTAACAGCGGTGAACGTACCGCTCCCATAACAGCAGCACGAATGTACTAAAGGCAGAGAGAGAATCATATTTAAACGGACGCAGCAGCAGGATGATACCTTTGCTTACAATGTAGGTGTGTCGCTGAGCGATTTGATAGAGGAGATCAGCTGATTTGACCAGCTAATGGAAGCAGCTGATAAAATAATTGACAGCTCCAGACTGGATGTGTGTAAAGACTGAATGCAGATGAGTGGGATTTAAAGAAGGCCTAAGCATGCAAAAGTAAAGTCCTCCTGACTGAACTTATGCTATAGCTTCATTACAATCAGGAGACCCAAGTGGATGAAGTAAAGATGAATATTTATTAAACAGATGATATATGATATTTCAGTCTTGGCAGTAAGTCTGGGAGACTGTAACTGATGGACGTCTGTCTGCCATGAACAGCAGCAAGGTAAGTGCCTAATTAGTCTGCTACGAGGTACAGAGGTCGAAGCCGCGCCAGAGCCTTCTGCTGCCATCAAACGATGTGACGCCGGAGGCAGTATGAGAGGAAACGTAAACGTATAAAAAGAGCCTTTAGTTTAGCCTTCTGCCAACCATAGTTCATGGCTGCAGCTAATTCAGGTTCTGGTGGTGATGGCACAGTGGATATGACACATTCCTTTGGTGTGGGAGATGTGGGTTCAATTCCCACTGCGATACATCAACCAATGGGTCCCTGAGCAAGAGGCTTGCTCCAGACGCGTGCGACCTCTGATATATAGCAATTGTAAGTCGCTTTGGATAAAACATGTAATGTTATGATTATGTAGCTAGCTAGAGCCTCTAATCACAGTATCTTATATAAAAGGACTTTACTCATAGATGGTAATGGTAACTCTCATAGAATTGCCGCTATATAACAGCATCGGGATAAAATGAACGCTTAGTACTCGTACAGATTACTGTATGAAGCCGTTGCATGCCCGTGCTAGTCTAATGGGAGGGCCAGGACAGAGAGAGGAGAGTGGGAGCTGAAGGAATAGGCCTAGGTCTCACTTCTTCAAATTCTGCAGGTTTTTTTGGATTCTGACAAGGACTGTAATACTAGTACTTCCAGCAAACATTTTTTTCAATAAGTAACCGTTGAACTGAAACTAGCATATTATTTGTAACTCAGTGGCATCTATGATTTAAGATAGACAAAGGATGTTATTAAATAGGCAGGCCCCTGATATACCTATACCTTATCAGGGAACCTTGTTTAGCCTAAGTAACAACAGGGCGTTATTTAAAATGCCCTCCATACAGTGGACATACTGTACATTATGTTGACAATGTGGTTTCCTTCAAACCAGAATCCTGACCTCCTTTACTTAGCCTTTATTTACTCCAGGCATTAAAGGAGCACTCAGCCCTCTGGCGAAGGTCCCATTCCCAGCTGTCCATAGTCCTGCTATCCTTGACTTCTGCAATCACATGTACACAGAAGGGAAGGTGTCAGCCAACCTTAAGTTTGAAATCTGAGCCAACTGTGGTTTTAGATGAGGTTTCTATTGTTGGAATACTTGGTATTCACTGAGGGTCACTTGAGGAGGTGTTGAGTGTTGGACCCTGCCTCCATGTGTCCTTCTCTTGTCTTACCCTTCTTCTGGCCTCCATTCAGACACTGAAGTTAGTGCTTGGTGGATTTGCGCTCAGATCTGGTTAAGGTTCTTATAGATAAAAATGTTTTTCTGCTGATGAAGACTGAGCATGGAACATAACAGAAAAACTGAGGAAAAAGGTAGGATTTGAATTACATTATATTTGAATGAATTTAGCAAACTGTTCAGTATGTGAAATGTTTTATGTGACATGCCCAGTGTGCAATTTATTCACATTAAGTATAACATTTTCCATGAAATGTTATTGCAATATGTGCAAATGTAGTGATATTGTTGTGAAAGATGTGGAAAATGTAGACACAAGCTTAAGTGGTACTTTTTAAGTACATCTCCTATAGTTCCAAAAGCTAATAATTATTAGATATTGCATTCTTTATTAGTGAGCTCACTTGTATATGCTTATAAGTTCATTGTAATCTGTAATGCATGCATTTGCTGATATGTATCTGTATGGTCACTCACCTGAAAGAGAGCATTAGTGCTTTTTGTCACAATTTTCCTAACATTTAATGTTTTTCTTTTCTATTGTGAAACAACACAAGGAATGAGACACCCTCTGCAAGTGTACCTCAGTAACAGGTGAGCTTAAAAGAGCATTTGCTGCTTCGTATTGCCAATCGTATCTGTTATGTTAATGACATTGTAACATGATCATAATAGGTAAATATTCAGACAATTATCTAATAGTCAGATCGCATAGATTTGACTATTTAGCACAATCATTTTTTTTTATAACAAATTGCTTTAAACCTTTGTGTTACCCTTCTCACTATGATCTGCAGTTATGACTTGCAGGCTATTTGTGTCCATGAACCTAATTAGGGGTAAAGGCCCATCCACTGCCCCTCCACTTTGGAAAGTTAATTCAAGTCCAGCACGGCTCTTGTGATTTAATTTCTTACCCTGCACAGCCCAGCAGTACCAACTCCCATGTTTTGCAATGTAAAATTACTGTTTTGTCAAAGAAGTCTGGTGGCTTTAAAGAAGGAGGTATGTAATGCTGTGGACGGGGGCAGCAGCTAAACATATTTTAGCCACCTAATAAAGGACCTCCTAAAAAAAAAAAAAAATTCAACATCAGTTTAAGTTTACTCTATTTTTTTGTATTTTCCTCTAATTTACCTTGCCCTCAGACATCCCTCACAGACGGGGAACTTAATCTGTTATATTGCTCTCTTTAAATCAACCAGACTGTCACTTTATCTCACAGAACACAAGAGCTGCTGGTTTATCGTTAACGCTGCTTTACAGTCCACAGTAACTTAACTTATGTGCTGTTTTTTTTTCAAACTTGGCACAGCTAATGTTGACTCAGCTAGTGCTAACGTTCACATTAGTCCTAACCTTATTGATTACAGTAACTTAATGTTTTACTGTGGTAACCCACTTCACTGCTTTTTGCTGTGGCTGAGTGGGCGTGTCTATTTGAAAAACCTGGAAGAGAACGCAGATGGACTCGGCGTTTAACTGGTATATGGAAGAAGTTGTACGATGATGTGTGCAGCTACAATCCAATATTTTACATGCAGGTGACATAGGTACAATTTAGATAAGGAAATGCATTTTAATTACGTAATAGCAATGGTGACATCAGCCATAACTAAGTGTACTGTATTTGTATACCTGTTACAAACATGCTATAATGCCCCAGTTAACTTAAGTGTTACCAGTATCCTAAAAGTTTGATCCAATGACCAAGGAACAGTTTGAGATGCAGATTCATTTTATTCTACTGAACAAGTGACATGCTTAGGGAGACACAATATTCAAACATCAGGTGCCTCAGAAGAATCCAGAAGTCATTCCATGAGCTTCACTCCTCGTCATGTCCTTTCTGAAATGAGAAAAAGTAGGACAATGTGATTTAAAAAGTTTTTTTTTAATGCATTATAATTTGCAATGCTGCAATCATAACCTTTACATGTTGTTGATTTACTGTTCTGCATAGTAATATGATGGTTTTGTGCACACTGTACACTAACCGACGGCATTAATGGATTCTGGTAGTAAAATACTGACTGGCTCATAAACACTACCTTAGTGTTGTCTCTGTAATCACATTTTACTTAAGGGACAGAACTTGAAGATTATACTGTGATTTATATCATACATTATTATAGATTTTAAACTTTACTGAAACTCTAACATGGCTCAAAACAGGCACTATATGTGCCCAACACAAAAAAGGATAAAAAAAAAAAAACCTGACAATCAAGAACTGACCTTTGAGCCCACATCACGACTCTTGGCACGTAACTTGTTGACCTGAGACTCGGAGATGTCAGCTCTCTCTTCAGCTTCATCAAGTTCATGTTGAAGCTTACGAAACTTGCTAAGATTATTGTTGGACTGCTCCTCCTGTAGAACAGAAACACAATAAGTGCCTGACATGTATTTCTGCACTTATAACATGGATTATGTACTGAGACATACTTAAAACCAACTGAACCACTGGGAATAGATTTTTTTCAATTACATTTTATATGAAATTATATGAAAGCATTGTGTGTAAAATGATTTAAAATGTTCATTGAGAGGATGTTTTTACTGGGCTGTGCAAATCTAATGAAGTTTATCAAGGCTGATTGAGCTACTCTAAATAGTTGTGCTGAGAAGAACAATTCTGTTACAAAGTCATTTCATTGAGGCTTAAAGTTATTTTGGCCATATTGCCTAGCTCTACCACATAGCTTTTATTGAGCTGGGAATGAGCCATGGTATTGAATATGCACAAACATACTGGGCTTGGACAGGTTTTATACTTTTTTATATTAGTTTCTCTAAAATGCTAATACTTACAGCTTCCTCTGCAGCTCTCTTGTAGGATTTGACCTTAAGTTGCAGCTTGTCTACCAGGTCTTGCAGACGGGCAATATTCTTGCGATCCTCCTCTGTCTGAAAAAACAAAAAAACAAAAATTTAAATTTTGAATAGAAATTACATTTTGTGTTCTACAATTTTGTAAATGAATCAAAACTTGCCTGATATGTCAACTCTTTGATTCGTCTCTCATATTTTCGTATTCCCTTGACAGATTCGCTAGACTTTCTTTGTTCAGCCTCTACTTCAACTTCCAGTTCTCTGATCTGTTGAGGGAATGATTTGAAAATGTAGTTTTCTTTACATAAAATATTTGTAAGTAAGCTTTTTGATTATGAGTAAAAGTCATAGTTCTATTATGTTTTATATTGTCAGATTTTGATGATTTTGTGATTTTATTCGATTGTTCATTTTAAATTATTGACACTCACCCTGGCCTCGAGCTTCTGCACCTGCTTCTTGCCTCCCTTCATGGCGATCTGTTCAGCTTCATCCAGACGGTGCTGCAGGTCTTTGATGGTTTGCTCCATGTTCTTCTTCATACGCTCCAGGTGAGCACTGGTGTCCTGCTCTTTCTTCAGCTCCTCTGCCATCATGGCAGCATCAGTAATGGCCTTCTTGGCCTTCTCCTCAGCATTTCTGCACTCCTGCACCGCATCTTCTACTTCTGTCTGAAGCTGGGATGTATCAGCCTCCAGCTTCTTCTTTTGGTTTAGGAGACTGGTGTTCTGGTTGAATACAAAACTTGATTATAGAATTTCTCAGTAAAATAACAATAGAAAAGAACTGTGCAATGACTGCATCTCACCTGTGAATGCAGTAGCTGCACCCTTTCACTAACATCCAGCAGCTCTTGCTCAGCAAGTTTGCGACCTCTCTCAGTTTGCTCCAGAGCAGACCTGAGCTCCTCCACTTCGGCCTGAAGAAGGTTGGTGCGTCTCTCAATGATGGCATTGTTTTCCTTTAGATCATCATTGGCTCGAAGAGCGTCATCAAGCTGGAGCTGAAGGTCCTGGAAAGGCATGAAATTTATTGTGAAGCAAGTTATATAAACTAATAGTATAATACAGTATGTCCAAGGTGTTCTTTTTTTAAAATAAAATGCTTACCTTTAGATGTGCATGAACAGATTTAAGTTGTTTCTGGGCCTCAGCTGCCTGCCTGTTGGCCTGGCTTAGCTGGATCTCCATCTCATTGAGGTCTCCCTCCATCTTCTTCTTCAAACGGAGAGCCTCATTCCTGCTGCGAGTCTCGGCCTCAAGAGAGCTTTGAAGAGTATCCACAATTCGCTGTTGATTTCTCTTTGCTTGCTCCATCTCTTCATCTTTCTCGGCCAACTTGCGATCAAGATCAGCCTTAATCTGGTTGAACTCAAGCTGGGCTCTGAGAATCTTCCCTTCCTCATGTTCCAGTGAGGCCTATCATCAAATAAAAAAAATAAATATAATACAATAAATACATGATTAGTTATACGAAGTACCAAAACAATGTACATGAAGTCCACCGTTCAACATTCAAGATACCTCTGCTTCCTCCAGGGCTGTGTGTATCTCAGACTTCTCTTGTTCTAACTGTTTTCGAATCTTCTCAAGCTCATGGATACTCTTTCCACTCTCACCAATTTGCTCAGTGAGGTCAGATATTTCCTCTGAGAAACAAAATATCACATTATTAATGGTTCGTTCATAATAAAAATCTACGATAGAGGTGTATGCTGGTTTGACCCATACCCTGTAGATTCTTATTCTCTCTCTTCATGGTCTCCAGATGTTCAAGAGATTCTTCATAAGAGTTCTTCAGTTTGAAGAGCTCAGTGCTCAGAGACCTGGCTTCCTTCTGAGAGCTCTCCAGCTCTGTTTGAGACTCTTCATACTTCTGTTTCCATTCTGCCAAGACCTGAAATATGTATGCTTAAAGTTCATTTGACTCTAGTTATTTATCTAAAAGAGCAAAAGTGCCATATGTATTTTAAATGCAACCTTGTCAAAGTTTCTTTGCTTCTTGTCCAGAGCAGCAGCAGCAGCATTAGACCTCTCCACATCCACCATGAGATCTTCAATCTCATTCTGCAGCCTGTGTTTGGTCTTCTCCAGAGACGAACATTTAGCATTCACTGCTTCCACAGCCTCCTCAGCATCCTGCAGACGCTGAGCCAGCTTCTTTCTGGATGATGATAGAAGTTATTTTGGTTTATTGTTTAAAAGCGTTGCAAAGTTGATCGAGTGAAAATATATTTTACTCACTTGGCATCCTCCAGTTCCTCAGTTCTCTGGATGGCATCAGTTTCGTACTTCGTTCTCCACTGAGCCACCTCAGAGTTGGCCTTGGACATGCCTCGCTGCAATTCACCCTTGGCCTCCTGCTCCTCCTCATACTGCTCCCTGAGCAGGTCACAGTCATGTCGAGCAGACTGCACTGCATGGGCTAATGCATTCTTGGCCTAAAATGAAAGCATATCTTGTTGCATTTATATGTACCACCATCTGTACCAAGTTGTTACTGGTTACTGTTGGTTGATACCTTGACTTCCTCCTCTAGTTGTCTTTTAAGGTCATCAACTTGTTGAGTGTAGGACTGTTTTCCTCTGGTTAGTTGGGACACCAGGGAATCCTTTTCCTCTAGCCGCCTCACAAGTTCACCTAATTTTGATAAAAGAATTAAATGAGTTGTTTATAATATCCCAAACAAAACACACAGATCAAATCAAATGCATACCATTCTCAGTTTGAAGCTTTGCTTTCTGCATGGTGAAGTCATTGATAGTACGCTGTCCCTCTTCTGCCTTTGTTTTGTATTCGTTCATCTGGTCTTCCAGAGACCTGCACATCTTCTCCAAATTATTCTGAAAACAAAAAACATCAAGAGTGGCACATAACCTACTTCAAAATAAATGAAAAGTTGTTTTAGAATAACAAATTACTCATCCGATGAGTAGAAACATACAATAAATACAAAATTTTACCTTAGCCTTCACAATATTTTCCATATTGGAGACCACATCATCCAGCTCCAGTCTGAGCTCGCTCTTCTCCTTCTCCAGTTTCTGCTTGACTCTCTGCAGGTTATCAATCTGCTCTCCCAGGTCAGCCACGCTGTCAGCTTGTTTCTTCCTGAGTGTGGCAGCAGTGGCTTCATGCTGCAGAGTGGCCTCTTCAAGGTCTCTGCGGAGTTTCTGGAACTCAGCCTCCCTCTTCTTGTTCATCTCAATCTGGGCAGATGTTGCTCCACCAGCCTCCTCCAGCCTCTCACTGATCTCCTCCAGCTCTCTGGCCAAGTCTGCTCTCTGCTTCTCCACTTTGGCTCGGGCAGCTCGCTCTGCCTCAAGCTCTTCTTCCAGCTCTTCAATGCGGGCCTGGAACAAAATCATTGATATTTTTTAGCCAAATTATTATTATAATTGTGGTCGTAAAATGTCTCATTCAAGCACCAGGTTATCCAACTTTATTTATTTAAATTATTACCTGTAACTCCTTCAATTTTTTCTGGAGCTGGGCACTCATTGCTTGTTCATCTTCTATTTTACTATTGAGTTGGTTGATTTCAAAATCTTTCCTGTGGATAAAAAATAAAATAATATGGACCAGCTGACACATGGTTTGAAATCTATTTGTGTTTTTTACAAGTGCATTTCATATTACTTTTTCAGTCTCTCTTCGAGTTGCTGCTTGTCATTTTCCAGGTCCATGACACTCTCTTGAGCTAACTTTAGGTCTCCCTCAAGCTTCCGTTTTGCTCTCTCAAGGTCCATACGCACTTTCTTCTCTTGCTCAAGGGAGCCTTCGAGCTGTGGGTCGTAATACATAACTTCTTATCAGAATCAGAAAGGGCTTTATTGCCAAGTACGTTGCACATACAATGAATTTGTCATATTCAGTCAATATTTTACATGTTACATACAAATCCACGTAATCTTTTAAATTCTTACGTCATCCACTTGCTGCTCCAGCTTGGTCTTGGCCTTGGTCAGAGTGTTGACTTTGTCTTCTTCACTCTGCAGATCATCCAGCGTTTGCTGATGAGCTTCCTGTAAGGCTTTCTTTTCTTTCGTCAACTTGGCAATTATTTCATCCAGAGCAGCCATCTCTTCTGTCATGTTCTTTACCTGTGGCCAGAAGAAATTTGTATCAGAGACTTTAACATGAATGTTATTTGGGACACGCAGACTAATTTCACAGTATTTAGTGTTTGTGGTACCTTGTTCTCTGTGGCATGCTTCTCTTTCTCCACTTTAGCCAGAGTTAACTCTAAGTCATCAATGTCTTTCTTCAGCTCCGAGCACTCATCCTCCAGCTTCCTCTTCTTAGCAGTCAGTTCAGAATTCATCTCCTCCTCATCCTCCAATCTTTCTGTCAGCTCTTTGGCTTTTGCCTCCAGCTGAATCTTGTTTTTGATCAGCCCCTCACATCTTTCTTCAGCATCACAAAGATTATCCTGCTCCTGTTGTAATTTAAAAGGCACAGCATTATACATAGGCAGACTTGGTTTAATTTTAATATTATTTGTAATGCTGACAGATTTTAACATTTCTGACATACAGATTGAACTTGGAGCTGCAGGTCATTCTTCTCTTGGACAAGAGTGACCATTTTTTCTTCGAGTTCCTTCCTGCGGGCTTCTGATTTTGCATAAGCCTCTTTTAGTTTACCAAACTCTTCCTTCATGTTGGCCATTTCCTTCTCGGACTCTGCTGACTTCAACAGAGGTTTAATCTTGAAGTACATCTTCATCCAGGGCCAATTCTTGACCCCCATGAAGGCACGGATGTTCCACTGGATCACAAGTAATGCATCCCTGCCGACAACAGATCATTGTCTTTAAAGTTGTCTCCATCAGGTAAAATTTTTTTGAACCAACAAAATAGAACATGTCAGAAGACCAATGTAAATGTACTGTATGCTCAAATAACATACACACCTTTCTTATACCGCTGTCCCAGCATGGACATATAGAAAACGAAACATAAAGAAACCTAAATAGATTTAGCTTATTTATTTGGTTTGTGTATGTAAGACAGAGTACATGTGCATTTTAAGGTACTGTTTTTTTGTCAAAGGATATTGCTTCTTAATTTTTGAGAGATGGATAGAGTTTTTCTTTATCACATTAAGAGTCTAAGGATAGAGAGTGTTGTTAATACTGTACATATTGCAAAGTCCCTTGAGGCAAATTTGTGATTTGTGATGGGCTATATGAATAAAAGTTACCTGTTTTGACATTCAAAGTTTGGCCATGCTGTGAGCAGTTACCTGCGTTCAACAATCTTCTGGAATTCAAGTCTTGCCAGAAGGCCTCGCGACCGGGCTTGGATGCCAGTGATGATTAGTGCTAGTCGGTCATCTCGCATCTCCTCGAGCAGACCCAGCAGTCCAGCTTTGAAGAACACCTTTTTTCATAGGACAGATTGGATAGTCAGTAATAATATGTATTTGATACAAATCCATTTCTATATATAATACTGACCTTTGTGTGCCCTAGCTTGTACTGGGTGTGGTCAATATCCAGTGAACCCAACAGTTTCTCGGCAGCCTTCTTGTTGTCGATAAACTGTCCCTCAGGAATGGCATTAGGGTTCAAAATACGGTATCTTTGACACAAATCCAACAGACAAAATGTTTTTCCGTGTTGTGAAAGATATATATAAGAAATATAAGACACTCATTTGATTTATTTGATATATTTAAATTTGGGATTGTCCATCACATGCAAACCTCTGTTTGAAATCTCCATAGAGGATCCTGTTGGGGAAGCCCTTTCTGCAGATCCTGATGCCTTCCAGCACACCGTTACAGCGCAGCTGGTGCATCACCAGAGGGTTCTCCATGGCCCCAGGAGTCTTGGTCTCATTGGGGATGATGCAGCGAACAAAGTGAGGGTGAGTAGACCTCAAGTTGGTCATCAGCTTGTTCAGATTCTCCTGCAAGTTTTTAACACAACTTTATACATTTTGTTATCATTGTGTTTGACACAATAACTTTTAAAAGCTTGGGTTGTAAATTTAAATTAATTTTTAAATTCAGTAATTGTGTCACAGCCTTGGGAAAGTAGGCTGTTGGTAAATTATTAGCCTGAAGAAGTTTTCTGTATTGGTTAGCTTAGACCATCTTTTCATCAATCCTGTTTTACAATGGCCATGTACCTACATATGATGTGTTCATAACTACACCCCTTCAAGCTTAGACCCATAACCACAATTTAAAAATCTTTTATGAAAAAAAACTAATATTTTACCCTGTGCAAGGCAGACACAGTTTGGAAGGATGAACCCTTCTTCTTGCTGCCTCCTCCTTTGCCGCCCTTTCCACCTTCAGCTGCTGAATAAACCAATGTACAAATTGTTAGATTACATTAACAGACACAGGCATACATTATTCAATCTTGTATTTCTCACAATGACACATTTGATAAAAATATTGACATTTCCTGTGTAGGTTAATGCAGTACTACATTCAGTTTATTCTTACCTGATTCTGCTCCAGCATAATTTGCGAAGAGGATAGATAACAGCTTGAGATTAGACTTCTGGTAGAGTCCTACAACGGTCTCATTCAGAGGATCCTTGTTCTTCACCAGCCAGTTGTTGATATTATAATCAACAGTTCCAGCATAGTGAACCAGGGAGAAATGGGCCTCTGGTTTCCCTTTAACAATTCTGGGCTTCTGGAAGTTGTTAGATTTCCCCAGATGGTTGTCATAGAGCTTACTTTTAAAGGTGGTATCAGAGGCTTTAGGGAACATGCACTCCTCTTCAAGGATGGACATGATACCCATAGGCTGAGGAGAATATAATTAAGAAAGTAAAGATGTATGTTTTCATATTGTTTAAGACGAGCACAATAAGTACATGTGAGGGTTCAGAAAAGAACATAATGGAATAACTTTGGGTCATGTAGCACTTTTTGATGATTTGCATTAGTAAACTGAAAAACGTACCTTTTCAATCAGGTCAATACAGGCCTGCAAGTCCATACCAAAATCTATAAAAACCCATTCAATGCCCTCTTTCTTGTACTCTTCCTGCTCCAGCACAAACATGTGGTGGTTGAAAAACTGTTGCAGTTTTTCATTGGTGAAGTTGATGCACAGTTGCTCAAAGGTGTTGAACTGTAACAACATTGATAGTAAGCAGAAATTAACTTGGGCATTCAAATGTTAAGCAAATGTGTTATTTATGTTTTATTAGCTTTGGATTCTGTTCTAAACTCACATCAAAGATCTCAAATCCAGCAATGTCCAGCACACCGATAAAGTACTGGCGAGGCTGCTTGGTGTCCAGGGATTGATTAATTCTCACCACCATCCACAGAAACATCTTCTCATACACTGATTTAGCCAGTGCACTAACAGCATAGTACACCTTTGGGAAAAATAATCAGTAATATCTTTAAAACTTAACTTTTTATTAAATCAAGCTATCCTGAAAACGTTTCCTTCAAGTCATTACCTGGGCGACATTTTGTCCCTTGGTGACCCACTCATTTCCTACTTTGACTCGTGGGTGACAGAGACCCTTGATGAGGTCAGCAGAGTTCAGGCACATTAGATATGCAATTTTGTCAGCCACTGAAAATTTGAAAATATACATTAGTCTATTACTCTGCCTCTTCAATCCAACATTGGGCATGCTCTTTTAGCTACTTTCTCCTTAGAGTTCTTTGACACATTGAAGTATAGACTGACAAACATGGTTGAACATAACAAGGTGGGAACATATTTTGTAAAAAAGTGCTTTTCTTTGATACAGTCACAATTTTACGCTGGGTTTCCACAAGCTGCCTTTTTTCAACTGCAACCCCGATGTATTTGTCACATGCAGGTAACCACAGAATTGTGATGATGGTGTATACTTTTTGCTAACAATTTGTTCTGGGTTTTGGTGGTGTTGTATTAAAATCCCTGTAGTCATACAGAGATGTATAACAAAGTAGGTTATAGGAAAATCCCCTTTTAATTTGCAATGGGTAATGTAAATATAGCACTTCTGTGTATACAGGAGAATATATTGGAGGTAAGTTTGCGAGTCTGCCCTCTCATTGGCTACCGCTCAGCAAAAATTGACTGGCAGAGCAGTGAACATCTGGGCACTTTCATCACCGTCAGTGGACTTCACTCATACCGCCATAGGGAATGAATTATATTGCTCTGCTCTGCTGCCTTTGAAGCTGCCTGTGAAAACCCAGTGTTACAATAGCTATTCAAGGCATTTACTTTTTCTCTGAAATGACCATAAAGTTTATTCAATACCTAGCTAAAACAGTTTAAACCAAAACTTAAAATTATAATCTTCATAAAGGTATGATTTATTGGAAGACTGTTGTATTAATCTGCATTAGTTTTAGCTACATTTACCTAATAAACTTTAGTATGTTAAAACATAGATAGTTGACAGTTTTATTTCATCAAATTAGAATTATGTGTTAAGAACTGTTAAGAATGCTGGATCTGCCCTGTGCCAAATATCTTATAATAATAATACCCATCTACATATGACAACCTCACTTACCTTCAGTGCCATCAGCTTCCGCCTGCTCTTCACGCTGCTTCTGCTTAAACTTCATGTTACCATAGTGCATGATGGCACCAGTCAGCTTGTAAATACTGCACTTCTCTTCTTGAGTGAATCCAAGCACATCAAAGGCATCCTGAATGAAATATAAAAAGTATTTCTGGTATTTCCTTATTTTGTTCTAAATTGATTTTTTTCTAAATTTGTTTAAAAATGCAGTCTGATGTGAATCTAAGATTCAGCTCACATCAGTAGCCATCAGCTCTTCAGAATCATTGATAGAGGCTACTGTTGTCTCTCCTTGGGAGATGAAGGCGTAGTCATAGGGGTTGTTGGTGATAAGCAACATGTCTGAAAATATATTAAAACAATATGAAGCAATGCATGATACAGTACACTAATAATCATATTGATTACATGTATATTGTCCACTTACCCATAAGCTCAGGCTTTGCCTGAGACAAGATCTGGTAGAAAATGTGGTAGTCCCTCTCAGCTTTGAGCTGGTAGGTCACACGAGACTTTTCCAAAAGGTCTGTCAAAGGTATATTATATGTTATGTTATTGTGTTCCAGTATAAAATAATTTGCTATAGGTGTAGGTTTAACTAATAAGGGGCATTTTAACACATGTTCTAAAACAAAATAGTTAGAGCTGCCATATTTTAATGTGATCAAACATTATTTCATTACTTTTAATAATCAATCTGTCTGTCTGAGTCTGTATGTTTCCCCTGTATCTAATTTCCTATATGTAGATTAGACAACTGGAGACTCAAAATCCCCTGTAGTTTAAAATGTGACTTCAAAATGGACACAGTGTACCCTGCCTACCACATGTGGGGATTGACACCACATTGCATCCCTACAATAAAGATGTGCCCTAGAAAATGGATGTATGGATGGATTTAGTTTTACTTACAAGTCTCGATGTCAGCAGAGGCCAGCTTTCCTCGGTTGTCAAAATGAATTCTGATGAATTTACCCTAAGATGAAAATAAGTGTTCATTTATATTTCTAATATTTAACATAATCCCTCAATGATAATCAAGTAGCCTCACTGCACTCACACCAACTCACAAATCTAGAGGAGTTGTCATTCCTGATGGTCTTGGCATTCCCGAAGGCCTCCAGAGCAGGGTTAGCCTGGATGATTTGATCCTCCAGCGTACCCTGATTTTGTCATACATACACACATATATAAACTCCAGGTTTACTGCCAATTTAGAAAAGGATTTTAAAAAAAGAACCTTTATTTGGTTTTCTAAATGTTATTATATCATTATAATGATATAGGCATGTAAAGAATGGGTATTTAGGAAAGGTCAGCGCAGGAGGGAAACAGCATACAAAATGACGGAACAATTTACATCTTTTAATTACAGCGTTCAATGTTGTTGACTCTGGCAGTTCTAGTGTTAAACTAACTGATTTATCATTTATATTTCGGTTGTATCATATTGAGAAATAAGTATATAATACAACCTTCTTTTCAGCAACCAGATCTTTCTTCGCACTCGGGGCAGCAGCGATGCTGGCAAAGTACTGAATGACACGCTTGGTGTTGACAGTCTTTCCAGCACCGGATTCTCCACTGAGTTGAAGAGAGACAGAAGGTTTTAGACCAAGACCTATGACCCTTAACTACTTAAGGGATTCTTTTTTGGGCTATGTGACTTACGTGATAAGGATTGACTGGTTTTCTCTGTCTGTCAGCAAGAGAGATTTTCAAAGTATTAGTAAAAAATCAAATGACGTCAACGTTGAATATTTAAAGAAAATGAGGATAAAATAGAATATTTACCTGACAGCATGTACTGGTAGCCATTGTCAGAGATGGAGAAAATATGGGGAGGAGCTTCAGACCTCTTCTTTCCTCTATAGGCAACAACCACCTCTTGGTTGTAGACTGGCAGCCACTTGTAGGGGTTGACAGTCACACAGAAGAGCCCAGAGTAGGTCTGTGGTAGTAAGCGAAGGGCAACAGATAACAAAACAAGATAATGTGTTCCCTTGTCATAACGATGTTGCTTATTAAACAATGCTTTATCAATGGGTAGGTGAGGTTTTATGTTATGCTTTATTGTCTTACATAGATCATCCATGCTGCATAACGCTCTTTGAGGTTAAACAGCACAGCGGGCTCATGGAGGAAGGTGAACATCGCCATGTCTTCAATTTTATCAAACTTTGGCGGATTTTGAGGGTGTACATCACACTCCTTCACTGTCACAGTCTGCAGCAAGAGGTAACAGTCATAAACAAAGTTCAAGACTGGTATTGGCATACATTTGAACTGAACTGAATTGATACTGTATGATGTACAAACCTTGTCAAATTCAGTCAGAACAGTGACTTTCTCACCGTCACGACTAGTGACGGTTCCCTTTACGTACTCAACCTCAGGGTCAGGGACAAAGCACTCCTTCTTTATGTCAAATGGGCGAGTTTGGGCTTCTAGGCGCTCTTTGTCTGACTTCCTAAGAAAAGGAGCAGCGGGCCCAAACTCTGCCATGGCAGCATCACCCATTTTTCAACCTTTTGAGAATAAAACATATTTTACAACTTTTGGTTTTCTTTGCAAACACATGTATGAACCATTACTCATTCACATGAGACCCATGGAAATCTAGACAAACGACATAATTAAGAAATAAACTTGACATAATGAACCTGTAAATTGTAAAGTTTTGTATATCCCCATACAAAGAAAAAACTAAAAAAAAACTATATTTACAATCACACTAGCATTAGTGTACTATTTATAACCTATCATTTACTCTTTTTTTATTAAACAAAACTACAGAAATAAAGGTGAAATGGATGTTCCTTTAACATTAGAGTTATAGAGACAGGCACAGGTCCATTACAAATTGGATGTGTCAGGCCTTTTGATATAACAACCCCAAAAAGAAAAGCAAGATGCTTTAGGGTTAACTGTTGTCACTTCAATGTAGCTGTGAATTTTACCTAAGGTTTTTCACTCCACAGGAAATTGGGATCTGCGGTATTTCTATTAAGTAGACAGAAGAAAACCAAATGTCATATTACGTCATTATTTAATTAAGACAAATTAAGTGACAAGTTAAAAAATAAATCCCAGTGACACAATTTCAACAAATGTTCTAAACCAAAATGTATCACTAAGCTTTACAAAATGTAGCAAGCAGCAAAATTGTCTATACATAGCTGGGAGTGAGTTTAACATCTTACACAAACAACGTATCAGTTTCTCAAGTATGTGGATGTTTATCTTACCTTGACCGTCAACCTTTGTCAAGTGAAATGATGGATCCAGTAGCTGACACCAGGCTGCCTCTCCATTAATAAAGGTTGTTCGGCAACCAAATATGGGGATGCATATCAGAGAAATGGCATCTAGGTTGCCTATTACAAAAAGCTTTCTCCAAATTAGGTAGAGCCTAGGGCTGCTATTTATTGCTGCCACCTTGTGATCAACAAACTATATGCTGGACTGGACCTGAGAAAGAAAGGGGAAGGCCGGAGGTGGGGGAGCATGGACAAGCTGCTGCAATCTATCATGTCATTCTCTTTAGTCCTAGTAACATATATGAAACCGCTTTGACATGACGATCAACATCAGATAAGGTTTTAAAATAATAATTTTAAAAAATGTAATTATTTCGAAAATGTTAATTAATTAGGGTAATGCTGGACATGTGTTAATTTGAAGGTCCAATGCTTTTTGATATACATAAAGTAATGCTTGACAAACTTTTAAGGGCATGATTATTGTGAAGTAGAAAATCCCTTTCCATCTACTGTACAACACATGTTGATAATGTTAAATTAATCCTGATTTAAATAAATGTTCTGTATCAATACATGATTAAGACATGACAGGACTACTGCATGCTCCATAACAGCATAAATTATTGTTATTTGTTGCTTAGAAGTTAGATCCACTTTTCTCCTAGATGATGTATGTCTGTCATTCATGGCAGACACATTTATCATGGACTGTGCCTCCCTATTCTATAACTATACTATACTACTACATATACTATAACTAAATAAAGTAGGCTAGCAGGCTCGCAGGATTTATGGGACATTAAACATCTCAATCTAAAGTTCAACAATAGTCTGTCAAGTGATCAGGTGTGAAATACATTTCAAGAGGTAGAATAAAGAGCTGCAGCTGTTTACAGCTAGGCAAGACAAGGCCAAGGTCACAGCTGTGACATCCCTTTCTTATCACTCAACACTGTTTACAGATATATGCATGTCTAACCCTGGTCACTTGGCATTGTTTCCTTTTCTTTACCAGCAATAGAACTGTTCAGACACTATGCAATCCAACACGTCATATTACATAAAATTTAAGTTCCTTGAGCTGACTTTTTGACCCATTTCAATGACCTCGACCAGGCATGGCAAGCATATGAGCTTTGATACCCAATAAAGATTGTCCGTGAGACTATAGAAATAGTTGGGGGGTTAAAACACTAAAAGTGCTCTCCAAGGATGCCAATACAGATGCCATCTGCAATACTCACAGTCCCTTTAGTTCATGCAGTAATCTAGGCAATTGAACGTGGCGAGGAAAATACACTCTCTCTTTCTCCTCGCCTGTGTCTTTCAGCACTCTGACTGTTTGAGGAAGCAATACGGTTTGCTAACTAAAGTTCCTCAGGTAGGGAGTTCTCATGGAAAATGCCCAGTTTGCTTTGGTAAAGAGGCAGGCAGTGGGAGCAATCTACTGTACCTGAGGAGTGCAGACGGTGGCTAGGGCCATAGGGCACAAGCAAATCTCTTTTAGTACAAGTTTAAAATCAGTGTTATACCTAACAGGTAGCCAGTGTAGTGTTGCAAGGATGGGAGTGATATGGTCTTGTCTCTTCGAATTGGTTAAAAGTCTGGCAGCCGATTTTCGGACAAGCGGGAGAATCAAGCAGTGATGAGAGGAAAGCACGGATTACTTTTTCAAGGTCTGCTTGAGATATCAACTTTTGTAATTTTTCTACGTTTGAGAAAGCATGATTGTACTACGTTTGTGATTTGTAAATCAAACAAAGTCAAAAAGCTCGTAGTCATAAATCACACCCAAATGGCCGGCGGAGTGCTTGACATTAAAGATCCAATGTGTAGGAATTTCTCCCATCTATTGTTAAGATCATATATCGCAATCAACTCTCTTGCACCACGCAGTTCAAAGTACGTATTACAGCTACTGTAGCCTTCATGCTTGCTCTTTTTGATATCCTTTTTCTGGTCGAAGAAGACTCCTGTAACTGAAATTTGGGTTTTGAATACATGTGGTCCTCCATGTTTCCTTCTTCAAACTTGTCGGGGCCGGGAAGCTACGATACCCATTATCAGCACTAGCAGCACCTGTGAGTTTATCATGTAACAGCGAAAATGCGTAAGGCGGAGCTCTATGTCCGTTAACATATTTCGAGATGGCACGTGAATATGGAGCGTCTACCCCAGTTCATGCAAACGCAAATGTAAAATTTCAAGCCAATAGGAATACTTGGAATTGATGGTGGTGGTAAATATTCATGAAAAAGGACAAGTTTGTGAACGGGTAACACAGATTTTAATAATGAACAACTGAACACGTTACACACTGGACCTTTAAAGGACAGGTTCCCAAGATCATTTTTAAGTTGCAGTTGTGTGTCGTCCACATAATACTGGAAATTAATATTATATCAGACCTAAAAGAAAGCATGTGAAACAAAAAAATAGTATAGGGCCAATAATTCCACAGTTTACAAGGTGATTTATGAGGATATTGTGGTTGTACGTATCAAATGCAGAATTGAAATTAAGGAGAAACAAAATTGAACAAGCCCCAGAATCAGCGGCGAGCAGTTAATAATTAGTAACCTTAACGAGAGCTGTTTCTGTGCTGCAATTTTTCTTTTCTTTTACCTTTTTTTTACAGGCAAGTCATTAAGAACAAGTTCTTATTGACAATGGCGGCCTGATTGATATTACTCAAAAATATTGTTGTTATTCATTTGTCATATATATTGATAGGCAACAGACTTTTCTAAACTTTGAGATACAAATGGTAGATTTGAAATTGATCTAAAATTGTTTAAAACAAGAGGGTTGAGTGTAGGTTTCTTCAGCAGAGGTTGAGTTGAACTTTTTCGAATTGCATTTTTTAAACTCGATGGACCAGAGCTAGGAGACAATGAGCAGTTAATATTGGACAGATTATGTTTGCCCAACTGTCTGAAATACCTTTCAGAAATGTATAGGGACAATATCCAGTTGTCAGGTGGATGAGTTTAATTCTAATTTTATCAGTGAAATTTACTTAAAGTGAGATATACTGGCAGAAAGTTCAGGATAAACATATTTTGAGATTTCCAGTCACGTGTGATATTGAGCCTAATGTTGTCTAATGTATCTACAAAATGGTGAACTGCTTACAGTACATATGTCAATGGACGCGTCGGGGAGGTTTGACCAATTTGTTGGTCACCTGAAACAAAATCCTGGGATTATGGCAGCTGCTAGCAATCAAATTAGAGAAATAGAACTACCTTGGTTATTTAACTGAACACTGATAGGGAGGCATTATGTTTAGCTTGTTTCATCTTGATAGAGACCAGACAGAGGCAGCTAAAAACCTTTTGCAGAAATTTCTGGCTGACTTGGAATTAAAAGGCCCAGAGTGGATACAGGTAGATGGCCTATGGACCGGAAGCAGGAGCAAGGTGTGGAAAACCACAGCCTTGTGATCTAAGACATTAAAGTCTAGCAATTCAATATTATTTAGAGAAACACCATAGGTACCTTATTATGTGTTAGGTTTTTAACAGAATTTTCAAGGTTAAAAGACTCAAAAAAGATGAAAAAAAACCTTTTTTAATATGGGCAGGGGCAACAACAAACGTGTACATTGAGCACTCTATCATATTTGGCCATAATAAATTAGAGAAACTTAAGCCAATTATTGAATAAAACCAGTCTGTACTCTATTACTAGTATTAAGCAAATATTACCTGGATTGTGTTGCTGTGTTTGCTGCAACAGTTTGTATTGTTTCTCCCAGTGGCACAGATTAGCACATATTATATCTTATGTTTGTTTTTGTTTTTAAATAAGTATGATTGAATATAATAAATAAAAACCTACATATACAACATATGTTGTGCACTGAAACAAATTCAAATTGTTGAGACATATACTCACAGGCTTCTATCCAAAAGTTGCCTGCTGCATGTGCCCTTGGCCTGCTTCTGTTGACGTGGCATTGTTCTCTTCTGTATCCTTGAGCACAAAGATAACTTGTGAAATTCCTGCTGGCTGCCTTTCAGGGCTTGTTGGTTCAGAGGACAGCTTGAGGACGTAGGTAGTCAGGACAGCTTTTTATTTTTTGTTTGATCAGCAGCAACAGGTGATAAGCCCACAAGAAACCAATTATATGTTATGTAATATTGGATATTTATTGTTTGTTTGTATCGTCAATATACTAGAATATGCTTAGTGAGTCTGTATTCAGACCAAATTTTAGAAATTGCTTCTCAAATGAAATTCATAGAAAGCATGCTGGCCAGTAATGCAACAGGAACCTCAGTTGTCTTCCTTTCATCAGATCACATCTCACCAGGTCATGTCCCTGCTTGTCTTCAAACTAGAATTCTCATCTCCTTCACTTATCCCTCAGTCTATTCCAGGCTCTATCAGACCACTCCATCCATTAAAGGTCTCATTCCCAGCTGTCCACAGTCCTTGTGTCTTTGACTTTTACAATCACATGAACACATGGCAGAAGGTTTAAGGCACCTTGCTTCACTTAAGTTTGAAACTAGAGCCAGCAAAGCTATTGTTAGTATTTGTTCTTTGTTGTTGTAAGAGGTCACGTCTAAAGGGGTGTTGAGCTCTGGTAGAGGCAAGGAGTTGATTTCTCTCTTGCCCTGTCTTCCCACTTATTCAGACTGTGGACCTCTGTGTGGAATCAAATCCTGTGTACTCCTTGTCTTCGATTCGAACGACTAGCACATAATGGAAAGGTACTGTTGACGTTTAAAAGCTTTTACTCTCTACTTTTTTGGATGCAAAACTTCTAATCTGTTGGAAAATCTGTTAATTTGGAAAACTGATAAATACATTTTGCCACAACCCTTACTTCCAATGTCTTATTTTGATTGATGAAATGGTGTTTTTTGAATTCTCTAGGTCTCTCTTGGATGACTACCCCTGAAGTCCAGATTATCAATTGTCAGCCAGACATATTTGTCAAGTCTGCCTCTTCTCTGTTTTCCACATGGCCCTTCCTTGTCTGGCTTTGGAAAGAAGATGCTTTATACCAGAGAAAGACTGACCTTCACTACTGATATGGAGGTTAGTAGATTCCATTTAACTAGTTTAGGTCTTTATACATTTAAGTCTGTTATATTATCAAAATGGAGGGAATGAGTTAAATGTATGTAAAAAACAAAGGTTTGGTCACCACTGGATGATGTCTAATTTTCTGTGTCCAAAATGTCTGGTGAAACCTAATTTTTAAATGGGTAGATGGTTTTTTGAGTTGCAACTACCATATATATATATAGCTATATATGTAGCTCATGCTACCCAGATCCTCCTCTGATAATTCCAAAGTCAAAATGCAATGTGCCCTGTACAGTGGACAATTCTACCAAGAAAAACTGTTATGAGTTAGTGATTTGCCTAATAGTGAACTACTCAAGTTAATCATCATAATATTATTTTGCTGGTTTGTTGATTTTTTCTTAGTTGTACCAGCAAGCAAGACTCTACATAACTGTTCTGCCTTTAGTCAGCTTTTTCAGTGAGGGATTGAGGCTGTCTGTTCTCCTTATCACATTGTCACTTGTGAGGCTTCTTTATTCTTTTCACTTTTTTACAATCCAGTTCATATTCAGAAACCTTGAAAAACAATCAATAACAGCTTTTAATTTAGGGAAACCTATATTTGTGTTTATTTTGAATTGGCATGTTGCAACCAAAAAAAACAGTTGGAATACTTACAAAAGAAAAGGTACAATGATAACACCTTACAAATTATTTACCAGCTGTGTAGTATTATCAGTATAAAAATAGCAAGATAGGTGTCATCAGTGTGTGAGGGTTAATTGTTACCTTCTTAACCAAACTTAAATAGAATGCGTGTACATTAAACTGCTGATCATGATGCCAAGTGACATCAGATAAATGAGGTGGGAAAAGTCCAGTATATTCACTTGACTAATGATAACAGATGTAGTAAGTGAAAATGGAGTTTATATACGAGAAAATAGTTTGTAGCCACAAAACATTGTCCACAAATATTCTTTTTTAAGACTCATATAATGAAAGCAGCCTGAGTGAACGTGGTATTACATTGTCTTCACTTAGACAATGTCATTTAAGTTGTAGTCACTAATCTCTGACACACACATTAAATTGCTTTCTTGGAGGACCTAACATGATGTATTTGGAAATAAATAAGAATAATTACGTGAATTCATGAATTAAATGTATACATGTAGATGCCCTTTTTAGTTTTCAGGATCAGGATACATTTTCCTTCAGCAGAATTTATTTTTCTGAAGGGACGGTCTAATTATATGAGTAAAACCTTTACTGGTTTCCCAAAAATTGATGAAATTACAACAGATGAGATTGCCTTTTTTGTTTTTTGTTTTTTTATACATAATCTTTAACACACACACATAAACTTATGCATATAAATTATAAGTATAAGTGGCATAACCATGTTTTTCATTTAATTATTCTTTCTTTATAATACTTTACTAACCATTTACTTTAATTATAAATGTATTTCTAAAAGTAATTCAATTTAAATATATTGTTGTAATTCACTTATTCTTGAAATAAGTCAAGATTAGTTCCCTATAATCATGAACCACAAGAGCCTTTGTCAATGAGAAGTCAAGAAACTGTTTTAGATGCTTATTACATTTATTAAACACAACACATGCTTAGGGAGACACCAGGCAACAGGTGCCTCAGAAACAGTCATTGTTGAGGAAACTTCACTCTTCACTCTTCAAGTCCTCTCTGAAACAAAAGAAAGCAAAATACAAGATAAATTGTGAAATGTGTTTTTGATTAAATGGTAATATTTCAACCCTTGTCATAACAGATTGAATCAGTATCCCCAAATTATTCACACTTTAGGCCCCTCAGAGGAGTATTCTAAATGTAGTAATAGTCAACATCCTGCTGGGAGACCACTGACACATCAGTGAAAGACCAGCACCTCATTGTTATACATTATATGAACAAGATGGTTGTCACTGAAAGGTCACAATTGTTTTTGTGAAGGAAAGCAAAAAGTATCAATTTCCCATTTTTACATGTATATACAATTATGTACGATATATGGCCTATTAATACTGACTTTTGACCCCACGTCTCGGGTCTTGGCACGTAGCTTGTTGACCTGAGACTCAGCGATGTCAGCTCTCTCTTCAGCTTCATCAAACTCATGTTGAAGCTTACGAAACTTGGTAAGATAACTGTTGCTCTGTTCCTCCTGTAGAACACACACCATATATGTTACTTATTATATCTGATCAGACAAAGCTTAAGCGTACTGTTATGTACAAGTATTGCATTTGAATTTCACTGTACTTACAGCATCTTCAGAAGCCTTCTTATAGGATTTCACCTTAAGCTGCAACTTGTCCACCAAATCTTGAAGACGAGCTAGATTTTTACGGTCTTCTTCTGTCTAAATTGTGCAAAAACATCATTAATATAAAAATGTATGTACATTTTAATTCTGAAATAAATGTTGATAGCATGAATAGACTTTGGTCCAGATTGATAGTTACCTGATAGGTAAGCTCCTTGATACGTCTTTCATACTTTTTTACTCCCTTTACAGCATCACTGGCCTTTTTCTGTTCACTTTCCACCTCATTTTCAAGTTCCCTGACCTGCAGGATGTTGTCAAAGAAGTCAGCCACCTCTGTAGTGTACATAGAGCAGTAATTTATTTGACATATTTAAATGATGCATGAGCCAAAGAGCCAAGTTAACTCACCCTGGCCTCGAGCTTCTGCATCTGCTTCTTGCCTCCCTTCATGGCGATCTGTTCAGCTTCATCCAGACGGTGCTGCAGGTCTTTGATGGTTTGCTCCATGTTCTTCTTCATACGCTCCAGGTGAGCACTGGTGTCCTGCTCTTTCTTCAGCTCCTCTGCCATCATGGCAGCATCAGTAATGGCCTTCTTGGCCTTCTCTTCAACATTTCTGCACTCCTGCACCGCATCTTCTACTTCTGTCTGAAGCTGGGATGTATCAGCCTCCAGCTTCTTCTTGTGATTTATCAGGCTGGTGTTCTAGTTTTACAGAAATATTAAAATTTGCCTTGTGAAAACAGTGTATGTTAAACAAACATGCTAGAACATATTGACAATCACTGCATCTCACCTGTGAGTGCAGTAGCTGCACCCTTTCACTAACATCCAGCAGCTCTTGCTCAGCAAGTTTGCGACCTCTCTCAGTTTGCTCCAGAGCAGACCTGAGCTCCTCCACTTCGGCCTGAAGAAGGTTGTTGCGTCTCTCAACTATGGCATTGTTTTCCTTTAGATCATCATTGGCCCGAAGAGCATCATCAAGCTGGAGCTGAAGGTCCTGGAAATGCATGAAATTTATTGTGAAGCAAGTTGAATAAAGTGATACTGCAACGCAATATGTCCAGGTGTTCATTGGCTCGAAGAGTGTCATCAAGTTGAAGTTGAGCATCCTTGAATATCAAAACCCAAAGAATTTCAATTCCGAGTTGTTTCCCGAAAAACTATTTGATAATAGTTTTGTTTTTTTCACTTCATTCATACCTTTAGATGTGCATGAACAGATTTAAGTTGTTTCTGGGCCTCAGCTGCCTGCCTGTTGGCCTGGCTTAGCTGGATCTCCATCTCATTGAGGTCTCCCTCCATCTTCTTCTTCAAACGGAGAGCCTCATTCCTGCTGCGAGTCTCAGCATCAAGAGAGCTTTGAAGAGTATCCACAATTCGCTGCTGATTTCTCTTTGCTTGCTCCATCTCTTCATCTTTCTCGGCCAACTTACGATCAAGATCAGCCTTAATCTGGTTGAACTCAAGCTGGGCTCTGAGAATCTTCCCTTCCTCATGTTCCAGTGAGGCCTATTTTTAAATAAAAAATGAAAATGAAATACATGACTAGTTACACCAAGTACAAAAACAATGTTCATGAAGTCCACCGTTCAACATTCAAGATACCTCTGCTTCCTCCAGGGCTGTGTGTATCTCAGACTTCTCTTGTTCTAACTGTTTTCGAATCTTCTCAAGCTCATGGATACTCTTTCCACTCTCACCAATTTGCTCAGTGAGGTCAGATATTTCCTCTGAGAAACAAAATATCACATTATTAATGGTTCGTTCATAATAAAAATCTACGATAGAGGTGTATGCTGGTTTGACCCATACCCTGTAGATTCTTATTCTCTCTCTTCATGGTCTCCAGATGTTCAAGAGATTCTTCATAAGAGTTCTTCAGTTTGAAGAGCTCAGTGCTCAGAGACCTGGCTTCCTTCTGAGAGCTCTCCAGCTCTGTTTGAGACTCTTCATACTTCTGTTTCCATTCTGCCAAGACCTGAAATATGTATGCTTAAAGTTCATTTGACTCTAGTTATTTATCTAAAAGAGCAAAAGTGCCATATGTATTTTAAATGCAACCTTGTCAAAGTTTCTTTGCTTCTTGTCCAGAGCAGCAGCAGCAGCATTAGACCTCTCCACATCCACCATGAGATCTTCAATCTCATTCTGCAGCCTGTGTTTGGTCTTCTCCAGAGACGAACATTTAGCATTCACTGCTTCCACAGCCTCCTCAGCATCCTGCAGACGCTGAGCCAGCTTTTTCCTTTAGAAATCGATCATTCAAATCATTTAATATTCCTGCAGTTGTGCTAGTTGGATAAATTCAAATGAATTCAACTAATGTGACTGGCTGCTCGGTCATCTAACAGACAAACTTTTTGTTCGTCTTACATTTTAGTAGGAACATAACACAAACAAAAAGCTGATCTGCTAGACAAAGTAAAAATGTCTCTTTAGAAATGACATATCAAATCATGAATTTGGATCTCAAAATGTCTTACTTTGCATCCTCCAGTTCCTCAGTTCTCTGGATGGCATCAGTTTCGTACTTAGTTCTCCACTGAGCCACCTCAGAGTTGGCCTTGGACATGCCTCGCTGCAATTCACCCTTGGCCTCCTGCTCCTCCTCATACTGCTCCCTGAGCAGGTCACAGTCATGTCGAGCAGACTGCACTGCATGGGCTAATGCATTTTTGGCCTGTAATAAAAGCATATCTTGTTGCATTTATATGAACCACCATTTGTACCAAGTTGTTACTGGTTACTGTTGGTTGATACCTTGACTTCCTCCTCTAGTTGTCTTTTAAGGTCTTCAACTTGTTGAGTGTAGGACTGTTTTCCTCTGGTTAGTTGGGACACCAGGGAATCCTTTTCCTCAAGCCGCCTCACAAGTTCACCTAATTTTGATAAAAGAATTAAATTAGTTCATAATATCCTAAAAAAAACACACAGTTCAAATCAAATGTTTACCATTCTCAGTTTGAAGCTTTGCTTTCTGCATGGTGAAGTCATTGATAGTACGCTGTCCCTCTTCTGCCTTTGTTTTGTATTCGTTCATCTGGTCTTCCAGAGACCTGCACATCTTCTCCAAATTATTCTGAAAACAAAAAACATCAAGAGTGGCACATAACCTACTTCAAAATAAATGAAAGGTGTCTTAGGTTGCTTTCACACCTGAATTGCACTGAGTCTACAGAACTATAGGTGTGAAAGCGCCCTTAGACTAACAATGAGTAGAAACATATATACAGTAATACATAAAAGTATTTTACCTTAGCCTTCACAATATTTTCCATATTGGAGACCACATCATCCAGCTCCAGTCTGAGCTCGCTCTTCTCCTTCTCCAGTTTCTGCTTGACTCTCTGCAGGTTATCAATCTGCTCTCCCAGGTCAGCCACGCTGTCAGCTTGTTTCTTCCTGAGTGTGGCAGCAGTGGCTTCATGCTGCAGAGTAGCCTCTTCAAGGTCTCTGCGGAGTTTCTGGAACTCAGCCTCCCTCTTCTTGTTCATCTCAATCTGGGCAGATGTTGCTCCACCAGCCTCCTCCAGCCTCTCACTGATCTCCTCCAGCTCTCTGGCCAAGTCTGCTCTCTGCTTCTCCACTTTGGCTCGGGCAGCTCTCTCTGCCTCAAGCTCTTCTTCCAGCTCTTCAATGCGGGCCTGGAACAAAATCATTGATATTTTTTAGCCAAATATCACATCACTTCACAAGAAAATTAACTCAGTTCATCTAATTTAACATTACCTGTAACTCCTTCAATTTTTTCTGGAGCTGGGCACTCATTGCTTGTTCATCTTCAATTTTACCATTGAGTTGGCTGATTTCAAAATCTTTCCTGTGGATGAAAAAGTAAAATATGTACCAGCTGCCACATAGTTTACATCTATTTGTGTTTTTTACAAGTGCACTTTTAATGTTACTTTTTCAGTCTCTCTTCGAGTTGCTGCTTGTCATTTTCCAGGTCCATGATACTCTCTAGAGCTAACTTTAGGTCTCCCTCAAGCTTCCGTTTTGCTCTCTCAAGGTCCATACGCACTTTCTTCTCTTGCTCAAGGGAGCCTTCGAGCTGCAATGGGTGATAATTACAGCCTTTCAGCCTTTTTTTCTTTTTTTTTTTTTTTTTAAACATACCAACACTCTCTTATTTACTATTTTCTTACGTCATCCACTTGCTGCTCCAGCTTAGTCTTGGCCTTGGTCAGAGTGTTGACTTTGTCTTCTTCACTCTGCAGATCATCCAGCGTTTGCTGATGAGCTTCCTGTAAGGCTTTCTTTTCTTTGGTCAGCTTAGCTATGATTTCATCCAGAGCAGCCATCTCTTCGACCAGGTTCTTCACCTGTTGAAAAAAAGTTAGAATTTTTTGTCCAAAATCCCAGACCCATGGCATCAACGCTGCCAATTTAAATTTAATAACAGAAGTAATAATTTAGATGGAAAATTTGCCATTTTGTATTAAAAACAGTCAGATCAGCGATTGAACAGAGACATTGTCTGTGAAGCAAATGTATGTTTTACAGTACCTTGTTCTCTGTGGCGTGCTTCTCTTTCTCCACTTTAGCCAGAGTTAACTCTAAGTCATCAATGTCTTTCTTCAGCTCCGAGCACTCATCCTCCAGCTTCCTCTTCTTAGCAGTCAGTTCAGAATTCATCTCCTCCTCATCCTCCAATCTTTCTGTCAGCTCTTTGGCTTTTGCCTCCATCTGAATCTTGTTTTTGATCAGCCCCTCACATCTTTCTTCAGCATCACAAAGATTATCTTGCTCCTGTTATAATTTAAAGTCACAACATTATGCATTGGCAGACTTGGTTTGAATTTAATATTATTTGTAATGCTGACAGATTTTAACATTTCTAACATACAGATTGAACTTGGAGCTGCAGGTCATTCTTCTCTTGGAGAAGAGTGACCATTTTTTCTTCAAGTTCCTTCCTGCGGGCCTCAGATTTTGCGTAAGCTTCTTTTAGTTTGGCAAACTCTTCCTTCATGTTGGCCATTTCCTTCTCAGTCTCTGCTGATCTCAAAAGAGGTTTAATCTTAAAGAACATCTTCATCCAGGGCCAATTCTTGACCCCCATGAAAGCACGGATGTTCCACTGGATCACAAGTAATGCATCCCTGTAGACATTGATTCATGAAGATATTGTAATGTTGTAATCTAGTAATTAGTTCCTGGATATTCAATACATTTCAATTAATTTAGTGCATGTACCTGCGTTCTACAATCTTCTGGAATTCAATTCTTGCCAGAACACCTCGTGACCTTGCCTGGATCCTAGTGATGATTAGAGATAAGCGGTCATCTCGCATCTCCTCCAGCAGACCAAGCAGTCCAGCTTTGAAGAACACCTGATTTTTGCAAAGAGATGAGATCAGCAGTATCATACACAAGAGACACTCACGTTGAGGACGTGTGTGCTTTGAAGACGGTGGCTCATGTCCAGCTCAATATTAATTATAGTTATAACATAACATAGATAGTAATAATTGTGAATGAAAGCAGATGTAGTTGAACAAAGTGATGCCCCACGGTTGTCTGTAGTTAAAGAATTGCAGTCAATAGAAAACATATAGTATCACAGTTCCTTATCACACTGAGATAGAAATGTATATGCTTTATACTATATGTGCCAAAATGTATTTCACCAATACTTACCTTGGTGTGCCCCAGTTTGTACTGGTTATGGTCTATATCCAAGGAGCCCAAAAGCTTCTCTGAAGCTTTTTTGTTATCAATGAACTGTCCCTCAGGGATAGCACTTGGGTTCAAAATGCGGTATCTTTGTAATAAAGATAAAAGATAATTTCAGTTTTGTTGCATGTCATGTAAAATATCAACTCCCAAAATATGCCCAACTAAATAACTATCCCTGTTAGAGTGTCAATAGTAGAATGTATCATTGGGTGACAAATTAAAAGAAAAAAGTTAAGTAGAGAAACATAACAAATGCAAACAGGCCATTAAGATTTACTGAACAGATGATTAGTATCAAATTATGTGAATCATATGCTATGGCCTTCACAGTTACCAGATATCCCTCAAATTGAACACCTATTGGAGATTTGTGGAGCAACGTCTTACAGACAGTGGTCTTCTCCACATCATCTAAACACTAAATGAGGAAATATGTTATGTTAGAATGGTGTCCATTCCTCTATCAGAGTGCCAAAAACTTGTCAGCCATCTGTATATGTGACAGACACCTCTGTTTGAAATCTCCATAGAGGATCCTGTTGGGGAAGCCCTTTCTGCAGATCCTGATGCCTTCCAGCACACCGTTACAGCGCAGCTGGTGCATCACCAGAGGGTTCTCCATGGCCCCAGGAGTCTTGGTCTCATTGGGGATGATGCAGCGAACAAAGTGAGGGTGAGTAGACCTCAAGTTGGTCATCAGCTTGTTCAGGTTCTCCTGAGGAGGTAATTTAACCCTGTGGTTAACACTCAGTTTAGGTTATTGTTGTGTTGCATATCTCTGTTATCAATGTCAAATTAAGTCTCAGTCATTGTTTTTCATATGAAATTGCCATTCAGGCATTTATGTTTACTAACCCTGTGCAAGGCAGACACTGTTTGGAAGGATGCACCCTTCTTTTTACTTCCTCCTCCTTTGCCCTTTCCACCTTCAGCTGCTGTAATAAACCAGTGTACAACACATTAGATTACATTAACAAACCCAGTTTTCTTGCAGTTCCCACTATGTCAAATAAAGTACATTCAGGGGCAAATTCATCATATGATTGAGCAGCTTTTGCAGCTGCTAAAGTTGCAATTATAAGACAAAAAGAAACTGTCTACCCCTAAGCATTGCCAGGCAAGCTCCTGTGCTTGTGGCACATATTAAAATTAGATAATATGCAGACATTTTTGGCAAAATTGGCCCCTTTCTCTGCAGTCCAATTCACAAAGAGCAGCACTGATAGCCACACACAGTTACAGTAAAATTATTAGTCTTCAGAGAGTTGGTGGTAATGAAGCGCATTTATAAAAAGTGTCCATCGCTTTAAATCTTGCCATCTTTAACAGTCTGAAGGTGTGTGTTTGAAAACACCAACAGCACTGACAGAATCCTATATACCGTTTCTTTCTGTCATGAATTAAATTCCTTGCCTGAATCATACCCATGATATAGGCTTATGCAATGGCAATAGGCTTATGCAGTGTGCAAAGAAATCATCTCTAATCAAAAACTAAATTAACAATACGATCAGTTTAATAACTTGAACTCTTTTTACTTGAGATGGGGCGATAGTTGTTGCAAGTGATGCGCAATTCAGTGTGCTATCAGCGGCTGCAATCCATTCTTTGTGAATTGCCCTTCCGTTTATTCCTACCTGCTTCTGATCCAGCATAATTTGCGAAGAGGATAGATAACAGCTTGAGATTAGACTTCTGGTAGAGTCCTACGACCGTTTCATTCAGAGGATCCTTGTTCTTCACCAGCCAGTTGTTGATATTATAATCAACAGTTCCAGCATAATGCATCAGGGAGAAATGGGCCTCTGGTTTCCCTTTGATAACTCTGGGCTTCTGGAAGTTGGCAGATTTCCCCAGATGGTTGTCATAGAGCTTAGTTTTAAAGGTGGTATCAGAGGCTTTGGGGAACATGCACTCCTCTTCAAGGATGGACATGATACCCATGGGCTGAAGGGACAAAAATATGAGTCGTTTGAAAAATGTATCATAATATTTTCAATCAATCTTTATGTATGGCTGGACATACAGTAGTCCATTTTCTCACCTTTTCAATCAGGTCAATACAGGCCTGCAAGTCCATACCAAAATCTATGAAAGTCCATTCAATGCCCTCTTTCTTGTACTCTTCCTGCTCCAGCACAAACATGTGGTGGTTGAAAAACTGTTGCAGTTTTTCATTGGTGAAGTTGATGCACAGCTGCTCAAAGGTGTTGAACTGTAATGAAAAAGTCCACAGTATGACAGGCTTAATACTTTCTCCTTAAACTACTACTACTAACTAGACTACTTCATATAGAGTATGTATTTTTTTCAAACTCACATCAAAGATCTCAAATCCAGCAATGTCCAGCACACCGATAAAGTACTGGCGAGGCTGCTTGGTGTCCAGGGATTGATTAATTCTCACCACCATCCACAGAAACATCTTCTCATACACTGATTTAGACAGTGCACTAACAGCATAGTTCACCTAAAAAGGAAATATACATAAAACACCTTAGTAAAATTTCTGGACTTTATTTTGGAATTTAATAAATATATTCATATTCTCTTACCTGGGCGACATTTTGTCCCTTGGTGACCCACTCATTTCCTACTTTGACTCGTGGGTGACAGAGACCCTTGATGAGGTCAGCAGAGTTCAGGCCCATCAGATACGCAACTTTGTCAGCAACTGTTGAGGCATTTTGGTATTTGGATTAATTAATCAAGGTCTTCACTGCTTTTCAAGGTTTTTGTCATTCTTTCATCCCTGATTCATTTAGAATAGAATGCCTTTATTTTCATTGTACTGTATCATTAAAAATGTACAACGAAATTCAGAGTGCTACTCCTACAGGGTGCTGCTGGTGAAAGAAAAAAAACACATTCTCTCCACACATTCATGCCACAAGATAATAAATAATTAGATCAAATAAAGTAGTTAAAAACTGCATTGAGAAATGGCACTTTTAAGAATATTGAACACTTGTCGTTCTTTGTCTGTGGGGAAAAGCTGTGTTTGATTCTGTTATTCTGGGTTTTGAGTGATCTGTAGCACTTCCCAGGGGGCAGCAAGTCAAATAGGTAATATGTTTTGACCTTCTTCACGCAGTCACCATCTAAAGATAGCAGGAGGGGGTCTGTGCTGCTCTTTCTGAAGTCAATGATGAGTTCTTTGGGAGTTTTTGTGTTTAGCACCGTTTACTGTAGTTTGTTTCAAAAAACATCTCTCACCTTCAGTGCCATCAGCCTCTGCCTGCTCTTCACGTTGCTTGGTCTTGAATTTCATATTTCCATGATGCATGATGGCACCAGTCAGCTTGTAAATGCCGTTCTTCTCTTCTTGAGTAAAGCCCAGCACATCAAAGGCTTCCTGAAAAAAACATAAGATCAAAAATGCATTTCTGGCAGAGTAAAAGTTGATGTAAAAATTCATTTTGGACTGGGATTTGAAGATTCAGCTCACATCAGTGGCCATCAGCTCTTCAGAATCATTGATAGAGGCTACTGTTGTCTCTCCTTGGGAGATGAAGGCGTAGTCGTAAGGGTTGTTGGTGATAAGCAACATGTCTGAGGAGGAAATAAAAAAAATGTGCTGTAAAATATCTAACTGTATTAAGATTCAGTCATAACTCACTTTTGATGGAGATTTACAGCATTTTATCAGATTTATACCCAGAAGTTCCGGCTTTGCCTGAGACAAGATCTGGTAGAAAATGTGGTAGTCCCTCTCAGCTTTTAACTGATAGGTCACACGAGACTTTTCCAAAAGGTCTGTTTGAGAAAACAATTGTTATTGTGCTACACTGATAAGTTGATAGGTAATGCATTTAAATGTGTTACATAAACCATGTTACTTACAAGTTTCAATATCAGCAGAGGCCAGCTTTCCACGGTTATCAAAATGAATGCGGATAAATTTACCCTAAGAGGAAGCGAGCCACTCATTTTAGTTCTGTTAATTCAATCACTTCAATTTAAAAATTACCATTTGCAACCACAAAGACACTCACAAATCTAGAGGAGTTGTCATTCCTGATGGTCTTGGCATTCCCGAAGGCCTCCAGAGCAGGGTTAGCCTGGATGATTTGATCCTCCAGGGTACCCTGATTTTGTCAAATAAAGACACACCTTCAGGTTCAGTGCCAAGTAAAATTGCAAAATGTGTTTCAGCTATTAGAAATTATTTTTAATTGAAGTGTGGTTGTGCTTTACAAGTGATACTTTGTGAAATATTCAGAAGTATATTTTGTAGTACAGACCTTCTTTTCAGCAGCCAGATCTTTCTTCACACTCGGGGCAGCAGCGATGCTGGCAAAGTACTGAATGACACGCTTGGTGTTGACAGTCTTTCCAGCACCGGATTCTCCACTGAGTTGAAGAGAGACAGAAGGTTTTAGACCAAGACCTATGACCCTTAACTACTTAAGGGATTCTTTTTTGGGCTATGTGACTTACGTGATAAGGATTGACTGGTTTTCTCTGTCTGTCAGCAAGAGAGATTTTCAAAGTATTAGTAAAAAATCAAATGACGTCAACGTTGAATATTTAAAGAAAATGAGGCTAAAATAGAATATTTACCTGACAGCATGTACTGGTAGCCATTGTCAGAGATGGAGAAAATATGGGGAGGAGCTTCAGACCTCTTCTTTCCTCTATAGGCAACAACCACCTCTTGGTTGTAGACTGGCAGCCACTTGTAGGGGTTGACAGTCACACAGAAGAGCCCAGAGTAGGTCTGTGGTAGTAAGCGAAGGGCAACAGATAACAAAACAAGATAATGTGTTCCCTTGTCATAACGATGTTGCTTATTAAACAATGCTTTATCAATGGGTAGGTGAGGTTTTATGTTATGCTTTATTGTCTTACATAGATCATCCATGCTGCATAACGCTCTTTGAGGTTAAACAGCACAGCGGGCTCATGGAGGAAGGTGAACATCGCCATGTCTTCAATTTTATCAAACTTTGGTGGGTTTTGAGGGTGTACATCACACTCCTTCACTGTCACAGTCTGCAGCAAGAGGTAACAGTCATAAACAAAGTTCAAGACTGGTATTGGCATACGTTGAACTGAACTGAATTGATACTGTATGATGTACAAACCTTGTCAAATTCAGTCAGAACAGTGACTTTCTCACCGTCACGACTAGTGACGGTTCCCTTTACGTACTCAACCTCAGGGTCAGGAACAAAGCACTCCTTCTTTATGTCAAATGGGCGAGTTTGGGCTTCTAGGCGCTCTTTGTCTGACTTCCTAAGAAAAGGAGCAGCGGGCCCAAACTCTGCCATGGCAGCATCACCCATTTTTCAACCTTTTGAGAATAAAACGTATTTTACAACTTTTGGTTTTCTTTGCAAACACATGTATGAACCATTACTCATTCACATGAGACCCATGGAAATCTAGACAAACGACATAATTAAGAAATAAACTTGACATAATGAACCTGTAAATTGTAAAGTTTTGTATATCCCCATACAAAGAAAAAACTAAAAAAAACTATATTTACAATCACACTAGCATTAGTGTACTATTTATAACCTATCATTTACTCTTTTTTTATTAAACAAAACTACAGAAATAAAGGTGAAATGGATGTTCCTTTAACATTAGAGTTATAGAGACAGGCACAGGTCCATTACAAATTGGATGTGTCAGGCCTTTTGATATAACAACCCCAAAAAGAAAAGCAAGATGCTTTAGGGTTAACTGTTGTCACTTCAATGTAGCTGTGAATTTTACCTAAGGTTTTTCACTCCACAGGAAATTGGGATCTGCGGTATTTCTATTAAGTAGACAGAAGAAAACCAAATGTCATATTACGTCATTATTTAATTAAGACAAATTAAGTGACAAGTTAAAAAATAAATCCCAGTGACACAATTTCAACAAATGTTCTAAACCAAAATGTATCACTAAGCTTTACAAAATGTAGCAAGCAGCAAAATTGTCTATACATAGCTGGGAGTGAGTTTAACATCTTACACAACAAACGTATCAGTTTCTCAAGTATGTGGATGTTTATCTTACCTTGACCGTCAACCTTTGTCAAGTGAAATGATGGATCCAGTAGCTGACACCAGGCTGCCTCTCCATTAATAAAGGTTGTTCGGCAACCAAATATGGGGATGCATATCAGAGAAATGGCATCTAGGTTGCCTATTACAAAAAGCTTTCTCCAAATTAGGTAGAGCCTAGGGCTGCTATTTATTGCTGCCACCTTGTGATCAACAAACTATATGCTGGACTGGACCTGAGAAAGAAAGGGGAAGGCCGGAGGTGGGGGAGCAGGGACAAGCTGCTTCAATCTATCATGTCATTCTCTTTAGTCCTAGTAACATATATGAAACCGCTTTGACATGACGATCAACATCAGATAAGGTTATAAAATAATAATTAAAAAAAAAATGTAATTAATTCGAAAATGTTAATTAATTAGGGTAATGCTGGACATGTGTTAATTTGAAGGTCCAATGCTTTTTGATATACATAAAGTAATGCTTGACAAACTTTTAAGGGCATGATTATTGTGAAGTAGAAAATCCCTTTCCATCTACTGTACAACACATGTTGATAATGTTAAATTAATCCTGATTTAAATAAATGTTCTGTATCAATACATGATTAAGACATGACAGGACTACTGCATGCTCCATAACAGCATAAATTATTGTTATTTGTTGCTTAGAAGTTAGATCCACTTTTCTCCTAGATGATGTATGTCTGTCATTCATGGCAGACACATTTATCATGGACTGTGCCTCCCTATTCTATAACTATACTATACTACTACATATACTATAACTAAATAAAGTAGGCTAGCAGGCTCGCAGGATTTATGGGACATCAAACATCTCAATCTAAAGTTCAACAATAGTCTGTCAAGTGATCAGGTGTGAAATACATTTCAAGAGGGAGAATAAAGAGCTGCAGCTGTTTACAGCTAGGCAAGACAAGGCCAAGGTCACAGCTGTGACATCCCTTTCTTATCACTCAACACTGTTAACAGATATATGCATGTCTAACCCTGGTCACTTGGCATTGTTTCCTTTTCTTTACCAGCAATAGAACTGTTCAGACACTATGCAATCCAACACGTCATATTACATAAAATTTAAGTTCCTTGAGCTGACTTTTTGACCCATTTCAATGACCTCGACCAGGCATGGCAAGCATATGAGCTTTGATACCCAATAAAGATTGTCCGTGAGACTATAGAAATAGTTGGGGGGGGGTTTAAACACTAAAAGTGCTCTCCAAGGATGCCAATACAGATGCCATCTGCAATACTCACAGTCCCTTTAGTTCATGCAGTAATCTAGGCATTTGAACGTGGCGAGGAAAATATACTCTCTCTTTCTCCTCGCCTGTGTCTTTCAGCACTCTGACTGTTTGAGGAAGCAATACGGTTTGCTAACTAAAGTTCCTCAGGTAGGGAGTTCTCATGGAAAATGCCCAGTTTGCTTTGGTAAAGAGGCAGGCAGTGGGAGCAATCTACTGTACCTGAGGAGTGCAGACGGTGGCTAGGGCCATAGGGCACAAGCAAATCTATTTTAGTACAAGTTTAAAATCAATGTTATACCTAACAGGTAGCCAGTGTAGTGTTGCAAGGATGGGAGTGATATGGTCTTGTCTCTTCGAATTGGTTAAAAGTCTGGCAGCCGATTTTCGGACAAGCGGGAGAATCAAGCAGTGATGAGAGGAAAGCATGGATTACTTTTTCAAGGTCTGCTTGAGATATCAACTTTTGTAATTTTTCTACGTTTGAGAAAGCATGATTGTACTACGTTTGTGATTTGTAAATTAAAAAAGCTTGTAGTCATAAATCACACCCAAATTGTCGGCGGAGTGCTTGACATTAAAGGACAGGTTCCCAAGATTATTTTTAAGTTGCAGTTGTGTGTCGTCCGCATAACAGTTGAAATTAATATTATATCTGACCTAAAAGAAAGCATGTGAAACAAAAAAATAGTATAGGGCAAATAATTCCACAGTTTACAAGGTGATTTATGAGGATATTGTGGTTGTACATATCAAATGCAGAACTCAAATTAAGGAGAAACAAAATTGAACAAGCCCCAGAATCAGCGGTTAATAATTAGTAACCTAAATGAGAGCTGTTTCTGTGCTGCAATTTTTATTTATTTTTTTATTTTACCTTTTTTTTTTTTACAGGCAAGTCATTAAGATTGATATTGCTCAAAAATATTGTTGTTATTCTTTTGTCATATAAATTGATAGGCAACAGACCTCTAAACGTTGAGATACAAATGGTATGTTTGACATTAATCTAAAATTGTACAGGTAGATAGCCTATGGACCGGAAGCAGGAGCAAGGTGTGGAAAACCACAGCCTTGTGATCTACGACATTAAAGTCTAGTAATTCAATATTAAGAGAAACACCATAGGTACCTTATTATGTGTTAGGTTTTTAACAGAATTTTCAAGGTTAAAAGACTCAAAAAATATGAAAAGAAAATCAGCAGTATAGGCATACATGGAGGGGCAACAACAAACATGTACATTGAGAACTCTATCATATTTGGCCATAATAAATGAGAGAAACTTAAGCCAATTATTGAATAAAACCAGTTACTAGTATTAAGCAAATGTTACCTGGATTGTGTTGCTGTGTTTTCTGCAACAGTTTCTGTTGTTTCTCCCAGTGGCACAGATTAGCACATATTATATCTTATGTTTGTTTTTGTTTTTAAATAAGTATGATTGAATATAATAAATACAAACCTACATATACAACATATGTTGTGCACTGAAACAAATTCAAATTGTTGAGACCTATACTCACAGGCTTCTATCCAAAAGTTGCCTGCTGCATGTGCCCTTGGCCTGCTTCTGTTGACGTGGCATTGTTCTCTTCTGTATCCTTGAGCACAAAGATAACTTGTGAAATTCCTGCTGGCTGCCTTTCAGGGCTTGTTGGTTCAGAGGACAGCTTGAGGACGTAGGTAGTCAGGACAGCTTTTTATTTTTTGTTTGATCAGCAGCAACAGGTGATAAGCCCACAAGAAACCAATTATATGTTATGTAATATTGGATATTTATATTTATTTGTTTGTATCATTAATATACTAGAATATGCTTAGTGAGTCTGTATTCAGACCAAATTTTAGAAATTGCTTCTCAAATGAAATTCATAGAAAGCATGCTGGCCAGTAATGCAACAGGAACCTCAATTGTCTTCCTTTCATCAGATCACATCTCACCAGGTCATGTCCCTGCTTGTCTTCAAACTAGAATTCTCATCTCCTTCACTTATCCCTCAGTCTATTCCAGGCTCTATCAGACCACTCCATCCATTAAAGGTCTCATTCCCAGCTGTCCACAGTCCTTGTGTCTTTGACTTTTACAATCACATGAACACATGGCAGAAGGTGTAAGGCACCTTGCTTCACTTAAGTTTGAAACTAGAGCCAGCAAAGCTATTGTTAGTATTTGTTCTTTGTTGTTGTAAGAGGTCACGTCTAAAGGGGTGTTGAGCTCTGGTAGAGGCAAGGAGTTGATTTCTCTCTTGCCCTGTCTTCCCACTTATTCAGACTGTGGACCTCTGTGTGGAATCAAATCCTGTGTACTCCTTGTCTTTGATTCGAACGACTAGCACATAATGGAAAGGTACTGTTGACGTTTAAAAGCTTTTACTGTCTACTTTTTTGGATGCAAAACTTCTAATCTGTTGGAAAATCTGTTAATTTGGAAAACTGATAAATACATTTTGCCACAACCCTTACTTCCAATGTCTTATTTTGATTGATGAAATGGTGTTTTTTGAATTCTCTAGGTCTCTCTTGGATGACTACCCCTGAAGTCCAGATTATCAATTGTCAGCCAGACATATTTGTCAAGTCTGCCTCTTCTCTGTTTTCCACATGGCCCTTCCTTGTCTGGCTTTGGAAAGAAGATGCTTTATACCAGAGAAAGACTGACCTTCACTACTGATATGGAGGTTAGTAGATTCCATTTAACTAGTTTAGGTCTTTATACATTTAAGTCTGTTATATTATCAAAATGGAGGGAATGAGTTAAATGTATGTAAAAAACAAAGGTTTGGTCACCACTGGATGATGTCTAATTTTCTGTGTCCAAAATGTCTGGTGAAACCTAATTTTTAAATGGGTAGATGGTTGTTTTTTGAGTTGCAACTACCATGCATAACAGTAATATAACCAAAGAACATTTCATTTATCATACGTTCATACTATTGCAGTTTGTATAGTACTATTTTAGCAGTTTTAAAGTGGTAAGAGGTTCTCGTTCTATTATGTTTTATATCCATTGTACTGTAGGTGATTAGTCATTGTTGCTGTGGTGTTTGTGTACAAACTTCTCATAGTTCACTTGTCAAAAAAGACTGTCCACTACTGTTCTATAGGCATCCATATAGCTCATGCTACCCAGATCCTCCTCTGATAATTCCAAAGTCAAAATGCAATGTGCCCTGTACAGTGGACAATTCTACCAAGAAAAACTGTTATGAGTTAGTGATTTGCCTAATAGTGAACTACTCAAGTTAATCATCATAATATTATTTTGCTGGTTTGTTGATTTTTTCTTAGTTGTACCAGCAAGCAAGACTCTACATAACTGTTCTGCCTTTAGTCAGCTTTTTCAGTGAGGGATTGAGGCTGTCTGTTCTCCTTATCACATTGTCACTTGTGAGGCTTCTTTATTCTTTTCACTTTTTTACAATCCAGTTCATATTCAGAAACCTTGAAAAACAATCAATAACAGCTTTTAATTTAGGGAAACCTATATTTGTGTTTATTTTGAATTGGCATGTTGCAACCAAAAAAAAACAGTTGGAATACTTACAAAAGAAAAGGTAAAATGATAACACCTTACAAATTATTTACCAGCTGTGTAGTATTATCAGTATAAAAATAGCAAGATAGGTGTCATCAGTGTGTGAGGGTTAATTGTTACCTTCTTAACCAAACTTAAATAGAATGCGTGTACATTAAACTGCTGATCATGATGCCAAGTGACATCAGATAAATGAGGTGGGAAAAGTCCAGTATATTCACTTGACTAATGATAACAGATGTAGTAAGTGAAAATGGAGTTTATATACGAGAAAATAGTTTGTAGCCACAAAACATTGTCCACAAATATTCTTTTTTAAGACTCATATAATGAAAGCAGCCTGAGTGAACGTGGTATTACATTGTCTTCACTTAGGGACTGTGCGTTATTTATTTAAGGGGCCACCGGAGGAGTTTTGGGACCTTGAGGCTAAAAAGACTTGACCCTCCCCTCACCAGTAATAATTTTTCTATGACCCTCCAAAATAATTTGAAAAATGTGCTAGTTTGCACTTAGAATAGATGTACAGATGCCATTTGATTTTTTTACAGTAATAAATTCCCTTTTGGATTATTAAAGTATTTCTGATTCTGATTCTGATTCTGATGACATATACGAGTTAACCTCAGTATTCTCATCTTACACATCACACTCCTCTGTTATGGTGTGGGGGCCATTTCAGTAGATTTACTCACTAACATTGTTGTGGAAACACAATAAGCATGGAAACTAAATGCACACTTCCTGCATTACTTCAAATACTAAGTTACTCCTCTAGTAAATTAGTATTCACATGAAATAAAATAATAAAATATTGAGACCATTCAGCAAAGGACACTGGAAAATAACAAATTCAACACTGGTTGCTATGGACTCGTCACTAGGCTTCCTCAGTCATTTGAGTCATTTAACACATAGGTAAAGCTGCCGAAGCTGAACATTATATTCCAAAACATATATGTTTATTTTTAAAGCAGATTTTAAATTACAGAGAATTTGGCCCACCCATGAGAGAGAGACATCATGGCTTTCAAACGAGCAAAGTGGCAGTTGGTCAAGGCCACACCCCCACTCTCCACCTTGCCCCCCCCCCCCCTCTCTCCTCCTCAATAGCTACAGACACAGAAATATACATACTAAGTAAAGCTCATTGTGGGACTGGCTCTAGTGGCTGTAATTCTGCACCAAGGCTGAATTTTGGGAATGAGACTTCAGATACAGTGTTAGGGGACCACTAAGGCCTATATAAAAGCACCCAAAGAGGACCATGTCATGGGACCTTTAAACAAAGTGGCATACATGGCATTTAGGAAACCTTTATTGCAAGGTTGGCACGGCAAGATGTCCAGACATAGTGCAACAGTAATTTTCGTATTTTGTGTACTGCTGCTCCCATCGTCAATTTTTTTTTACTAAAGCAGTATATGAAATCTGATGTATTACCTACCACCATTTAGTTGTTTTGTGTTATTCAAGATATTTATAAAATATCTGGTCATGCCAGACGTAATTATTCCACTCATTTTTTAAACAATGCAATGATCCGTTTCAGCCACCAGGGGAGCAGTGCTCCCTCTGCCCTCCAGCAAACTCATGGGTCAGACCCATCTGGTAGCGAAGGAGGGCCGAGATTGAGAGCTACATGGAAAAATATGCACCAAACAAGCCACTTTGAAATGCAGTTGTCATGAATACAAAAGTTCTTAGGTTCTTAGACTAAAAAATGTTGGATGACCCTCCCCTCAACAAAGAATAAAAAGACCCTCCCCTATTTTCCTCTGGTGGTCCATTCCATAAATACCGAACGTTCCCTTAGACAATTTAATTTAAAGGCAACAGAAGTTGTAGTCACTAATCTCTGACACACACATTAAATTGCTTTCTTGGAGTACCTAACATGATGTATTTGGAAATAAATAAGAATAATTACGTGAATTCATGAATTAAATGTATACATGTAGATGCCCTTTTTAGTTTTCAAGATCAGGATACATTTTCCTTCAGCAGAATTTATTTTTCTGAAGGGACGGTCTAATTATATGAGTAGTTTGTTTTGGGGTCTTTTTGGCCAACTACAATTTTTATCCAATGAAATTACAACAGATGAGATTTACTTTTTTGTTTGTTTTATACATAATATTTAACACACACATATACTTAGAATCATTTAATTGATTGGGTATTCGCTATTCACTTAGGAGTCATAGGTCTGTCAAATTTTGCGACCCACCTAGATGAGTATAAGTGGCATAACCATATATTTCATTTAATTATTCTTTGGTTATAATACTTTACTAACCATTTACTTTAATTATAAATGTATTTCTAAAAGTAATTCAATTTAAATATATTGTTGTAATTCACTTATTCTTGAAATAAGTCAAGATTAGTTCCCTATAATCATGAACCACAAGAGCCTTTGTCAATGAGAAGTCAAGAAACTGTTTTAGATGCTTATTACATTTATTAAACACAACACATGCTTAGGGAGACACCAGGCAACAGGTGCCTCAGAAACAGTCATTGTTGAGGAAACTTCACTCTTCACTCTTCAAGTCCTCTCTGAAACAAAAGAAAGCAAAATACAAGATAAATTGTGAAATGTGTTTTTGATTAAATGGTAATATTTCAACCCTTGTCATAACAGATTGAATCAGTATCCCCAAATTATTCACACTTTAGGCCCCTCAGAGGAGTATTCTAAATGTAGTAATAGTCAACATCCTGCTGGGAGACCACTGACACATCAGTGAAAGACCAGCACCTCATTGTTATACATTATATGAACAAGATGGTTGTCACTGAAAGGTCACAATTGTTTTTGTGAAGGAAAGCAAAAAGTATCAATTTCCCATTTTTACATGTATATACAATTATGTACGATATATGGCCTATTAATACTGACTTTTGACCCCACGTCTCGGGTCTTGGCACGTAGCTTGTTGACCTGAGACTCAGCGATGTCAGCTCTCTCTTCAGCTTCATCAAACTCATGTTGAAGCTTACGAAACTTGGTAAGATAACTGTTGCTCTGTTCCTCCTGTAGAACACACACCATATATGTTACTTATTATATCTGATCAGACAAAGCTTAAGCGTACTGTTATGTACAAGTATTGCATTTGAATTTCACTGTACTTACAGCATCTTCAGAAGCCTTCTTATAGGATTTCACCTTAAGCTGCAACTTGTCCACCAAATCTTGAAGACGAGCTAGATTTTTACGGTCTTCTTCTGTCTAAATTGTGCAAAAACATCATTAATATAAAAATGTATGTATATTTTAATTCTGAAATAAATGTTCATAGCATGAATAGACTTTGGTCCAGATTGATAGTTACCTGATAGGTAAGCTCCTTGATACGTCTTTCATACTTTTTTACTCCCTTTACAGCATCATTGGCCTTTTTCTGTTCACTTTCCACCTCATTTTCAAGTTCCCTGACCTGCAGGATGTTGTCAAAGAAGTCAGCCACCTCTGTAGTGTACATAGAGCAGTAATTTATTTGACATATTTAAATGATGCATGAGCCAAAGAGCCAAGTTAACTCACCCTGGCCTCGAGCTTCTGCATCTGCTTCTTGCCTCCCTTCATGGCGATCTGTTCAGCTTCATCCAGACGGTGCTGCAGGTCTTTGATGGTTTGCTCCATGTTCTTCTTCATACGCTCCAGGTGAGCACTGGTGTCCTGCTCTTTCTTCAGCTCCTCTGCCATCATGGCAGCATCAGTAATGGCCTTCTTGGCCTTCTCTTCAACATTTCTGCACTCCTGCACCGCATCTTCTACTTCTGTCTGAAGCTGGGATGTATCAGCCTCCAGCTTCTTCTTGTGATTTATCAGGCTGGTGTTCTAGTTTTACAGAAATATTAAAATTTGCCTTGTGAAAACAGTGTATGTTAAACAAACATGCTAGAACATATTGACAATCACTGCATCTCACCTGTGAGTGCAGTAGCTGCACCCTTTCACTAACATCCAGCAGCTCTTGCTCAGCAAGTTTGCGACCTCTCTCAGTTTGCTCCAGAGCAGACCTGAGCTCCTCCACTTCGGCCTGAAGAAGGTTGTTGCGTCTCTCAACTATGGCATTGTTTTCCTTTAGATCATCATTGGCCCGAAGAGCATCATCAAGCTGGAGCTGAAGGTCCTGGAAATGCATGAAATTTATTGTGAAGCAAGTTGAATAAAGTGATACTGCAACGCAATATGTCCAGGTGTTCATTGGCTCGAAGAGTGTCATCAAGTTGAAGTTGAACATCCTTGAATATCAAAACCCAAAGAATTTCAATTCCGAGTTGTTTCCCGAAAAACTATTTGATAATAGTTTTATTTTTTTCACTTCATTCATACCTTTAGATGTGCATGAACAGATTTAAGTTGTTTCTGGGCCTCAGCTGCCTGCCTGTTGGCCTGGCTTAGCTGGATCTCCATCTCATTGAGGTCTCCCTCCATCTTCTTCTTCAAACGGAGAGCCTCATTCCTGCTGCGAGTCTCAGCATCAAGAGAGCTTTGAAGAGTGTCCACAATTCGCTGCTGATTTCTCTTTGCTTGCTCCATCTCTTCATCTTTCTCGGCCAACTTGCGATCAAGATCAGCCTTAATCTGGTTGAACTCAAGCTGGGCTCTGAGAATCTTCCCTTCCTCATGTTCCAGTGAGGCCTATTTTTAAATAAAGAATGAAAATTAAATACATGACTAGTTATACCAAGTACCAAAAAAAATGTCATGAAGTCCACCGTTCAACATTCAAGATACCTCTGCTTCCTCCAGGGCTGTGTGTATCTCAGACTTCTCTTGTTCTAACTGTTTTCGAATCTTCTCAAGCTCATGGATACTCTTTCCACTCTCACCAATTTGCTCAGTGAGGTCAGATATTTCCTCTGAGAAACAAAATATCACATTATTAATGGTTCGTTCATAATAAAAATCTACGATAGAGGTGTATGCTGGTTTGACCCATACCCTGTAGATTCTTATTCTCTCTCTTCATGGTCTCCAGATGTTCAAGAGATTCTTCATAAGAGTTCTTCAGTTTGAAGAGCTCAGTGCTCAGAGACCTGGCTTCCTTCTGAGAGCTCTCCAGCTCTGTTTGAGACTCTTCATACTTCTGTTTCCATTCTGCCAAGACCTGAAATATGTATGCTTAAAGTTCATTTGACTCTAGTCATTTATCTAAAGGAGCAAAAGTGCCATATGTATTTTAAATGCAACCTTGTCAAAGTTTCTTTGCTTCTTGTCCAGAGCAGCAGCAGCAGCATTAGACCTCTCCACATCCACCATGAGATCTTCAATCTCATTCTGCAGCCTGTGTTTGGTCTTCTCCAGAGACGAACATTTAGCATTCACTGCTTCCACAGCCTCCTCAGCATCCTGCAGACGCTGAGCCAGCTTTTTCCTTTAGAAATCGATCATTCAAATCATTTAATATTCCTGCAGTTGTGCTAGTTGGATAAATTCAAATGAATTCAACTAATGTGACTGGCTGCTCGGTCATCTAACAGACAAACTTTTTATTCGTCTTACATCTTAGTAGGAACATAACACAAACAAAAAGCTGATCTGCTAGACAAAGTAAAAATGTCTCTTTAGAAATGACATATCAAATCATGAATTTGGATCTCAAAATGTCTTACTTTGCCTCCTCCAGTTCCTCAGTTCTCTGGATGGCATCGGTTTCGTACTTAGTTCTCCACTGAGCCACCTCAGAGTTGGCCTTGGACATGCCTCGCTGCAATTCACCCTTGGCCTCCTGCTCCTCCTCATACTGCTCCCTGAGCAGGTCACAGTCATGTCGAGCAGACTGCACTGCATGGGCTAATGCATTTTTGGCCTGTAATAAAAGCATATCTTGTTGCATTTATATGTACCACCATCTGTACCAAGTTGTTACTGGTTACTGTTGGTTGATACCTTGACTTCCTCCTCTAGTTGTCTTTTAAGGTCTTCAACTTGTTGAGTGTAGGACTGTTTTCCTCTGGTTAGTTGGGACACCAGGGAATCCTTTTCCTCAAGCCGCCTTACAAGTTCACCTAATTTTGATAAAAGAATTAAATTAGTTCATAATATCCTAAAAAAAACACACAGTTCAAATCAAATGTTTACCATTCTCAGTTTGAAGCTTTGCTTTCTGCATGGTGAAGTCATTGATAGTGCGCTGTCCCTCTTCTGCCTTTGTTTTGTATTCGTTCATCTGGTCTTCCAGAGACCTGCACATCTTCTCCAAATTATTCTGAAAACAAAAAACATCAAGAGTGGCACATAACCTACTTCAAAATAAATGAAAGGTGTCTTAGGTTGCTTTCACACCTGAATTGCACTGAGTCTACAGAACTATAGGTGTGAAAGCGCCCTTAGACTAACAATGAGTAGAAACATATATACAGTAATACATAAAAGTATTTTACCTTAGCCTTCACAATATTTTCCATATTGGAGACCACATCATCCAGCTCCAGTCTGAGCTCGCTCTTCTCCTTCTCCAGTTTCTGCTTGACTCTCTGCAGGTTATCAATCTGCTCTCCCAGGTCAGCCACGCTGTCAGCTTGTTTCTTCCTGAGTGTGGCAGCAGTGGCTTCATGCTGCAGAGTAGCCTCTTCAAGGTCTCTGCGGAGTTTCTGGAACTCAGCCTCCCTCTTCTTGTTCATCTCAATCTGGGCAGATGTTGCTCCACCAGCCTCCTCCAGCCTCTCACTGATCTCCTCCAGCTCTCTGGCCAAGTCTGCTCTCTGCTTCTCCACTTTGGCTCGGGCAGCTCTCTCTGCCTCAAGCTCTTCTTCCAGCTCTTCAATGCGGGCCTGGAACAAAATCATTGATATTTTTTAGCCAAATATCACATCACTTCACAAGAAAATTAACTCAGTTCATCTAATTTAACATTACCTGTAACTCCTTCAATTTTTTCTGGAGCTGGGCACTCATTGCTTGTTCATCTTCAATTTTACCATTGAGTTGGCTGATTTCAAAATCTTTCCTGTGGATGAAAAAGTAAAATATGTACCAGCTGCCACATAGTTTACATCTATTTGTGTTTTTTACAAGTGCACTTTTAATGTTACTTTTTCAGTCTCTCTTCGAGTTGCTGCTTGTCATTTTCCAGGTCCATGATACTCTCTAGAGCTAACTTTAGGTCTCCCTCAAGCTTCCGTTTTGCTCTCTCAAGGTCCATACGCACTTTCTTCTCTTGCTCAAGGGAGCCTTCGAGCTGCAATGGGTGATAATTACAGCCTTTCAGCCTTTTTTTCTTTTTTTTTTTTTTTTTAAACATACCAACACTCTCTTATTTACTATTTTCTTACGTCATCCACTTGCTGCTCCAGCTTAGTCTTGGCCTTGGTCAGAGTGTTGACTTTGTCTTCTTCACTCTGCAGATCATCCAGCGTTTGCTGATGAGCTTCCTGTAAGGCTTTCTTTTCTTTGGTCAGCTTAGCTATGATTTCATCCAGAGCAGCCATCTCTTCGACCAGGTTCTTCACCTGTTGAAAAAAAGTTAGAATTTTTTGTCCAAAATCCCAGACCCATGGCATCAACGCTGCCAATTTAAATTTAATAACAGAAGTAATAATTTAGATGGAAAATTTGCCATTTTGTATTAAAAACAGTCAGATCAGCGATTGAACAGAGACATTGTCTGTGAAGCAAATGTATGTTTTACAGTACCTTGTTCTCTGTGGCGTGCTTCTCTTTCTCCACTTTAGCCAGAGTTAACTCTAAGTCATCAATGTCTTTCTTCAGCTCCGAGCACTCATCCTCCAGCTTCCTCTTCTTAGCAGTCAGTTCAGAATTCATCTCCTCCTCATCCTCCAATCTTTCTGTCAGCTCTTTGGCTTTTGCCTCCATCTGAATCTTGTTTTTGATCAGCCCCTCACATCTTTCTTCAGCATCACAAAGATTATCTTGCTCCTGTTATAATTTAAAGTCACAACATTATGCATTGGCAGACTTGGTTTGAATTTAATATTATTTGTAATGCTGACAGATTTTAACATTTCTAACATACAGATTGAACTTGGAGCTGCAGGTCATTCTTCTCTTGGAGAAGAGTGACCATTTTTTCTTCAAGTTCCTTCCTGCGGGCCTCAGATTTTGCGTAAGCTTCTTTTAGTTTGGCAAACTCTTCCTTCATGTTGGCCATTTCCTTCTCAGTCTCTGCTGATCTCAAAAGAGGTTTAATCTTAAAGAACATCTTCATCCAGGGCCAATTCTTGACCCCCATGAAAGCACGGATGTTCCACTGGATCACAAGTAATGCATCCCTGTAGACATTGATTCATGAAGATATTGTAATGTTGTAATCTAGTAATTAGTTCCTGGATATTCAATACATTTCAATTAATTTAGTGCATGTACCTGCGTTCTACAATCTTCTGGAATTCAATTCTTGCCAGAACACCTCGTGACCTTGCCTGGATCCTAGTGATGATTAGAGATAAGCGGTCATCTCGCATCTCCTCCAGCAGACCAAGCAGTCCAGCTTTGAAGAACACCTGATTTTTGCAAAGAGATGAGATCAGCAGTATCATACACAAGAGACACTCACGTTGAGGACGTGTGTGCTTTGAAGACGGTGGCTCATGTCCAGCTCAATATTAATTATAGTTATAACATAACATAGATAGTAATAATTGTGAATGAAAGCAGATGTAGTTGAACAAAGTGATGCCCCACGGTTGTCTGTAGTTAAAGAATTGCAGTCAATAGAAAACATATAGTATCACAGTTCCTTATCACACTGAGATAGAAATGTATATGCTTTATACTATATGTGCCAAAATGTATTTCACCAATACTTACCTTGGTGTGCCCCAGTTTGTACTGGTTATGGTCTATATCCAAGGAGCCCAAAAGCTTCTCTGAAGCTTTTTTGTTATCAATGAACTGTCCCTCAGGGATAGCACTTGGGTTCAAAATGCGGTATCTTTGTAATAAAGATAAAAGATAATTTCAGTTTTGTTGCATGTCATGTAAAATATCAACTCCCAAAATATGCCCAACTAAATAACTATCCCTGTTAGAGTGTCGATAGTAGAATGTATCATTGGGTGACAAATTAAAAGAAAAAAGTTAAGTAGAGAAACATAACAAATGCAAACAGGCCATTAAGATTTACTGAACAGATGATTAGTATCAAATTATGTGAATCATATGCTATGGCCTTCACAGTTACCAGATATCCCTCAAATTGAACACCTATTGGAGATTTGTGGAGCAACGTCTTACAGACAGTGGTCTTCTCCACATCATCTAAACACTAAATGAGGAAATATGTTATGTTAGAATGGTGTCCATTCCTCTATCAGAGTGCCAAAAACTTGTCAGCCATCTGTATATGTGACAGACACCTCTGTTTGAAATCTCCATAGAGGATCCTGTTGGGGAAGCCCTTTCTGCAGATCCTGATGCCTTCCAGCACACCGTTACAGCGCAGCTGGTGCATCACCAGAGGGTTCTCCATGGCCCCAGGAGTCTTGGTCTCATTGGGGATGATGCAGCGAACAAAGTGAGGGTGAGTAGACCTCAAGTTGGTCATCAGCTTGTTCAGGTTCTCCTGAGGAGGTAATTTAACCCTGTGGTTAACACTCAGTTTAGGTTATTGTTGTGTTGCATATCTCTGTTATCAATGTCAAATTAAGTCTCAGTCATTGTTTTTCATATGAAATTGCCATTCAGGCATTTATGTTTACTAACCCTGTGCAAGGCAGACACTGTTTGGAAGGATGCACCCTTCTTTTTACTTCCTCCTCCTTTGCCCTTTCCACCTTCAGCTGCTGTAATAAACCAGTGTACAACACATTAGATTACATTAACAAACCCAGTTTTCTTGCAGTTCCCACTATGTCAAATAAAGTACATTCAGGGGCAAATTCATCATATGATTGAGCAGCTTTTGCAGCTGCTAAAGTTGCAATTATAAGACAAAAAGAAACTGTCTACCCCTAAGCATTGCCAGGCAAGCTCCTGTGCTTGTGGCACATATTAAAATTAGATAATATGCAGACATTTTTGGCAAAATTGGCCCCTTTCTCTGCAGTCCAATTCACAAAGAGCAGCACTGATAGCCACACACAGTTACAGTAAAATTATTAGTCTTCAGAGAGTTGGTGGTAATGAAGCGCATTTATAAAAAGTGTCCATCGCTTTAAATCTTGCCATCTTTAACAGTCTGAAGGTGTGTGTTTGAAAACACCAACAGCACTGACAGAATCCTATATACCGTTTCTTTCTGTCATGAATTAAATTCCTTGCCTGAATCATACCCATGATATAGGCTTATGCAATGGCAATAGGCTTATGCAGTGTGCAAAGAAATCATCTCTAATCAAAAACTAAATTAACAATACGATCAGTTTAATAACTTGAACTCTTTTTACTTGAGATGGGGCGATAGTTGTTGCAAGTGATGCGCAATTCAGTGTGCTATCAGCGGCTGCAATCCATTCTTTGTGAATTGCCCTTCCGTTTATTCCTACCTGCTTCTGATCCAGCATAATTTGCGAAGAGGATAGATAACAGCTTGAGATTAGACTTCTGGTAGAGTCCTACGACCGTTTCATTCAGAGGATCCTTGTTCTTCACCAGCCAGTTGTTGATATTATAATCAACAGTTCCAGCATAATGCATCAGGGAGAAATGGGCCTCTGGTTTCCCTTTGATAACTCTGGGCTTCTGGAAGTTGGCAGATTTCCCCAGATGGTTGTCATAGAGCTTAGTTTTAAAGGTGGTATCAGAGGCTTTGGGGAACATGCACTCCTCTTCAAGGATGGACATGATACCCATGGGCTGAAGGGACAAAAATATGAGTCGTTTGAAAAATGTATCATAATATTTTCAATCAATCTTTATGTATGGCTGGACATACAGTAGTCCATTTTCTCACCTTTTCAATCAGGTCAATACAGGCCTGCAAGTCCATACCAAAATCTATGAAAGTCCATTCAATGCCCTCTTTCTTGTACTCTTCCTGCTCCAGCACAAACATGTGGTGGTTGAAAAACTGTTGCAGTTTTTCATTGGTGAAGTTGATGCACAGCTGCTCAAAGGTGTTGAACTGTAATGAAAAAGTCCACAGTATGACAGGCTTAATACTTTCTCCTTAAACTACTACTACTAACTAGACTACTTCATATAGAGTATGTATTTTTTTCAAACTCACATCAAAGATCTCAAATCCAGCAATGTCCAGCACACCGATAAAGTACTGGCGAGGCTGCTTGGTGTCCAGGGATTGATTAATTCTCACCACCATCCACAGAAACATCTTCTCATACACTGATTTAGACAGTGCACTAACAGCATAGTTCACCTAAAAAGGAAATATACATAAAACACCTTAGTAAAATTTCTGGACTTTATTTTGGAATTTAATAAATATATTCATATTCTCTTACCTGGGCGACATTTTGTCCCTTGGTGACCCACTCATTTCCTACTTTGACTCGTGGGTGACAGAGACCCTTGATGAGGTCAGCAGAGTTCAGGCCCATCAGATACGCAACTTTGTCAGCAACTGTTGAGGCATTTTGGTATTTGGATTAATTAATCAAGGTCTTCACTGCTTTTCAAGGTTTTTGTCATTCTTTCATCCCTGATTCATTTAGAATAGAATGCCTTTATTTTCATTGTACTGTATCATTAAAAATGTACAACGAAATTCAGAGTGCTACTCCTACAGGGTGCTGCTGGTGAAAGAAAAAAAACACATTCTCTCCACACATTCATGCCACAAGATAATAAATAATTAGATCAAATAAAGTAGTTAAAAACTGCATTGAGAAATGGCACTTTTAAGAATATTGAACACTTGTCGTTCTTTGTCTGTGGGGAAAAGCTGTGTTTGATTCTGTTATTCTGGGTTTTGAGTGATCTGTAGCACTTCCCAGGGGGCAGCAAGTCAAATAGGTAATATGTTTTGACCTTCTTCACGCAGTCACCATCTAAAGATAGCAGGAGGGGGTCTGTGCTGCTCTTTCTGAAGTCAATGATGAGTTCTTTGGGAGTTTTTGTGTTTAGCACCGTTTACTGTAGTTTGTTTCAAAAAACATCTCTCACCTTCAGTGCCATCAGCCTCTGCCTGCTCTTCACGTTGCTTGGTCTTGAATTTCATATTTCCATGATGCATGATGGCACCAGTCAGCTTGTAAATGCCGTTCTTCTCTTCTTGAGTAAAGCCCAGCACATCAAAGGCTTCCTGAAAAAAACATAAGATCAAAAATGCATTTCTGGCAGAGTAAAAGTTGATGTAAAAATTCATTTTGGACTGGGATTTGAAGATTCAGCTCACATCAGTGGCCATCAGCTCTTCAGAATCATTGATAGAGGCTACTGTTGTCTCTCCTTGGGAGATGAAGGCGTAGTCGTAAGGGTTGTTGGTGATAAGCAACATGTCTGAGGAGGAAATAAAAAAAATGTGCTGTAAAATATCTAACTGTATTAAGATTCAGTCATAACTCACTTTTGATGGAGATTTACAGCATTTTATCAGATTTATACCCAGAAGTTCCGGCTTTGCCTGAGACAAGATCTGGTAGAAAATGTGGTAGTCCCTCTCAGCTTTTAACTGATAGGTCACACGAGACTTTTCCAAAAGGTCTGTTTGAGAAAACAATTGTTATTGTGCTACACTGATAAGTTGATAGGTAATGCATTTAAATGTGTTACATAAACCATGTTACTTACAAGTTTCAATATCAGCAGAGGCCAGCTTTCCACGGTTATCAAAATGAATGCGGATAAATTTACCCTAAGAGGAAGCGAGCCACTCATTTTAGTTCTGTTAATTCAATCACTTCAATTTAAAAATTACCATTTGCAACCACAAAGACACTCACAAATCTAGAGGAGTTGTCATTCCTGATGGTCTTGGCATTCCCGAAGGCCTCCAGAGCAGGGTTAGCCTGGATGATTTGATCCTCCAGGGTACCCTGATTTTGTCAAATAAAGACACACCTTCAGGTTCAGTGCCAAGTAAAATTGCAAAATGTGTTTCAGCTATTAGAAATTATTTTTAATTGAAGTGTGGTTGTGCTTTACAAGTGATACTTTGTGAAATATTCAGAAGTATATTTTGTAGTACAGACCTTCTTTTCAGCAGCCAGATCTTTCTTCACACTCGGGGCAGCAGCGATGCTGGCAAAGTACTGAATGACACGCTTGGTGTTGACAGTCTTTCCAGCACCGGATTCTCCACTGAGTTGAAGAGAGACAGAAGGTTTTAGACCAAGACCTATGACCCTTAACTACTTAAGGGATTCTTTTTTGGGCTATGTGACTTACGTGATAAGGATTGACTGGTTTTCTCTGTCTGTCAGCAAGAGAGATTTTCAAAGTATTAGTAAAAAATCAAATGACGTCAACGTTGAATATTTAAAGAAAATGAGGCTAAAATAGAATATTTACCTGACAGCATGTACTGGTAGCCATTGTCAGAGATGGAGAAAATATGGGGAGGAGCTTCAGACCTCTTCTTTCCTCTATAGGCAACAACCACCTCTTGGTTGTAGACTGGCAGCCACTTGTAGGGGTTGACAGTCACACAGAAGAGCCCAGAGTAGGTCTGTGGTAGTAAGCGAAGGGCAACAGATAACAAAACAAGATAATGTGTTCCCTTGTCATAACGATGTTGCTTATTAAACAATGCTTTATCAATGGGTAGGTGAGGTTTTATGTTATGCTTTATTGTCTTACATAGATCATCCATGCTGCATAACGCTCTTTGAGGTTAAACAGCACAGCGGGCTCATGGAGGAAGGTGAACATCGCCATGTCTTCAATTTTATCAAACTTTGGTGGGTTTTGAGGGTGTACATCACACTCCTTCACTGTCACAGTCTGCAGCAAGAGGTAACAGTCATAAACAAAGTTCAAGACTGGTATTGGCATACGTTGAACTGAACTGAATTGATACTGTATGATGTACAAACCTTGTCAAATTCAGTCAGAACAGTGACTTTCTCACCGTCACGACTAGTGACGGTTCCCTTTACGTACTCAACCTCAGGGTCAGGAACAAAGCACTCCTTCTTTATGTCAAATGGGCGAGTTTGGGCTTCTAGGCGCTCTTTGTCTGACTTCCTAAGAAAAGGAGCAGCGGGCCCAAACTCTGCCATGGCAGCATCACCCATTTTTCAACCTTTTGAGAATAAAACGTATTTTACAACTTTTGGTTTTCTTTGCAAACACATGTATGAACCATTACTCATTCACATGAGACCCATGGAAATCTAGACAAACGACATAATTAAGAAATAAACTTGACATAATGAACCTGTAAATTGTAAAGTTTTGTATATCCCCATACAAAGAAAAAACTAAAAAAAACTATATTTACAATCACACTAGCATTAGTGTACTATTTATAACCTATCATTTACTCTTTTTTTATTAAACAAAACTACAGAAATAAAGGTGAAATGGATGTTCCTTTAACATTAGAGTTATAGAGACAGGCACAGGTCCATTACAAATTGGATGTGTCAGGCCTTTTGATATAACAACCCCAAAAAGAAAAGCAAGATGCTTTAGGGTTAACTGTTGTCACTTCAATGTAGCTGTGAATTTTACCTAAGGTTTTTCACTCCACAGGAAATTGGGATCTGCGGTATTTCTATTAAGTAGACAGAAGAAAACCAAATGTCATATTACGTCATTATTTAATTAAGACAAATTAAGTGACAAGTTAAAAAATAAATCCCAGTGACACAATTTCAACAAATGTTCTAAACCAAAATGTATCACTAAGCTTTACAAAATGTAGCAAGCAGCAAAATTGTCTATACATAGCTGGGAGTGAGTTTAACATCTTACACAACAAACGTATCAGTTTCTCAAGTATGTGGATGTTTATCTTACCTTGACCGTCAACCTTTGTCAAGTGAAATGATGGATCCAGTAGCTGACACCAGGCTGCCTCTCCATTAATAAAGGTTGTTCGGCAACCAAATATGGGGATGCATATCAGAGAAATGGCATCTAGGTTGCCTATTACAAAAAGCTTTCTCCAAATTAGGTAGAGCCTAGGGCTGCTATTTATTGCTGCCACCTTGTGATCAACAAACTATATGCTGGACTGGACCTGAGAAAGAAAGGGGAAGGCCGGAGGTGGGGGAGCAGGGACAAGCTGCTTCAATCTATCATGTCATTCTCTTTAGTCCTAGTAACATATATGAAACCGCTTTGACATGACGATCAACATCAGATAAGGTTATAAAATAATAATTAAAAAAAAAATGTAATTAATTCGAAAATGTTAATTAATTAGGGTAATGCTGGACATGTGTTAATTTGAAGGTCCAATGCTTTTTGATATACATAAAGTAATGCTTGACAAACTTTTAAGGGCATGATTATTGTGAAGTAGAAAATCCCTTTCCATCTACTGTACAACACATGTTGATAATGTTAAATTAATCCTGATTTAAATAAATGTTCTGTATCAATACATGATTAAGACATGACAGGACTACTGCATGCTCCATAACAGCATAAATTATTGTTATTTGTTGCTTAGAAGTTAGATCCACTTTTCTCCTAGATGATGTATGTCTGTCATTCATGGCAGACACATTTATCATGGACTGTGCCTCCCTATTCTATAACTATACTATACTACTACATATACTATAACTAAATAAAGTAGGCTAGCAGGCTCGCAGGATTTATGGGACATCAAACATCTCAATCTAAAGTTCAACAATAGTCTGTCAAGTGATCAGGTGTGAAATACATTTCAAGAGGGAGAATAAAGAGCTGCAGCTGTTTACAGCTAGGCAAGACAAGGCCAAGGTCACAGCTGTGACATCCCTTTCTTATCACTCAACACTGTTAACAGATATATGCATGTCTAACCCTGGTCACTTGGCATTGTTTCCTTTTCTTTACCAGCAATAGAACTGTTCAGACACTATGCAATCCAACACGTCATATTACATAAAATTTAAGTTCCTTGAGCTGACTTTTTGACCCATTTCAATGACCTCGACCAGGCATGGCAAGCATATGAGCTTTGATACCCAATAAAGATTGTCCGTGAGACTATAGAAATAGTTGGGGGGGGGTTTAAACACTAAAAGTGCTCTCCAAGGATGCCAATACAGATGCCATCTGCAATACTCACAGTCCCTTTAGTTCATGCAGTAATCTAGGCATTTGAACGTGGCGAGGAAAATATACTCTCTCTTTCTCCTCGCCTGTGTCTTTCAGCACTCTGACTGTTTGAGGAAGCAATACGGTTTGCTAACTAAAGTTCCTCAGGTAGGGAGTTCTCATGGAAAATGCCCAGTTTGCTTTGGTAAAGAGGCAGGCAGTGGGAGCAATCTACTGTACCTGAGGAGTGCAGACGGTGGCTAGGGCCATAGGGCACAAGCAAATCTATTTTAGTACAAGTTTAAAATCAATGTTATACCTAACAGGTAGCCAGTGTAGTGTTGCAAGGATGGGAGTGATATGGTCTTGTCTCTTCGAATTGGTTAAAAGTCTGGCAGCCGATTTTCGGACAAGCGGGAGAATCAAGCAGTGATGAGAGGAAAGCATGGATTACTTTTTCAAGGTCTGCTTGAGATATCAACTTTTGTAATTTTTCTACGTTTGAGAAAGCATGATTGTACTACGTTTGTGATTTGTAAATTAAAAAAGCTTGTAGTCATAAATCACACCCAAATTGTCGGCGGAGTGCTTGACATTAAAGGACAGGTTCCCAAGATTATTTTTAAGTTGCAGTTGTGTGTCGTCCGCATAACAGTTGAAATTAATATTATATCTGACCTAAAAGAAAGCATGTGAAACAAAAAAATAGTATAGGGCAAATAATTCCACAGTTTACAAGGTGATTTATGAGGATATTGTGGTTGTACATATCAAATGCAGAACTCAAATTAAGGAGAAACAAAATTGAACAAGCCCCAGAATCAGCGGTTAATAATTAGTAACCTAAATGAGAGCTGTTTCTGTGCTGCAATTTTTATTTATTTTTTTATTTTACCTTTTTTTTTTTTACAGGCAAGTCATTAAGATTGATATTGCTCAAAAATATTGTTGTTATTCTTTTGTCATATAAATTGATAGGCAACAGACCTCTAAACGTTGAGATACAAATGGTATGTTTGACATTAATCTAAAATTGTACAGGTAGATAGCCTATGGACCGGAAGCAGGAGCAAGGTGTGGAAAACCACAGCCTTGTGATCTACGACATTAAAGTCTAGTAATTCAATATTAAGAGAAACACCATAGGTACCTTATTATGTGTTAGGTTTTTAACAGAATTTTCAAGGTTAAAAGACTCAAAAAATATGAAAAGAAAATCAGCAGTATAGGCATACATGGAGGGGCAACAACAAACATGTACATTGAGAACTCTATCATATTTGGCCATAATAAATGAGAGAAACTTAAGCCAATTATTGAATAAAACCAGTTACTAGTATTAAGCAAATGTTACCTGGATTGTGTTGCTGTGTTTTCTGCAACAGTTTCTGTTGTTTCTCCCAGTGGCACAGATTAGCACATATTATATCTTATGTTTGTTTTTGTTTTTAAATAAGTATGATTGAATATAATAAATACAAACCTACATATACAACATATGTTGTGCACTGAAACAAATTCAAATTGTTGAGACCTATACTCACAGGCTTCTATCCAAAAGTTGCCTGCTGCATGTGCCCTTGGCCTGCTTCTGTTGACGTGGCATTGTTCTCTTCTGTATCCTTGAGCACAAAGATAACTTGTGAAATTCCTGCTGGCTGCCTTTCAGGGCTTGTTGGTTCAGAGGACAGCTTGAGGACGTAGGTAGTCAGGACAGCTTTTTATTTTTTGTTTGATCAGCAGCAACAGGTGATAAGCCCACAAGAAACCAATTATATGTTATGTAATATTGGATATTTATATTTATTTGTTTGTATCATTAATATACTAGAATATGCTTAGTGAGTCTGTATTCAGACCAAATTTTAGAAATTGCTTCTCAAATGAAATTCATAGAAAGCATGCTGGCCAGTAATGCAACAGGAACCTCAATTGTCTTCCTTTCATCAGATCACATCTCACCAGGTCATGTCCCTGCTTGTCTTCAAACTAGAATTCTCATCTCCTTCACTTATCCCTCAGTCTATTCCAGGCTCTATCAGACCACTCCATCCATTAAAGGTCTCATTCCCAGCTGTCCACAGTCCTTGTGTCTTTGACTTTTACAATCACATGAACACATGGCAGAAGGTGTAAGGCACCTTGCTTCACTTAAGTTTGAAACTAGAGCCAGCAAAGCTATTGTTAGTATTTGTTCTTTGTTGTTGTAAGAGGTCACGTCTAAAGGGGTGTTGAGCTCTGGTAGAGGCAAGGAGTTGATTTCTCTCTTGCCCTGTCTTCCCACTTATTCAGACTGTGGACCTCTGTGTGGAATCAAATCCTGTGTACTCCTTGTCTTTGATTCGAACGACTAGCACATAATGGAAAGGTACTGTTGACGTTTAAAAGCTTTTACTGTCTACTTTTTTGGATGCAAAACTTCTAATCTGTTGGAAAATCTGTTAATTTGGAAAACTGATAAATACATTTTGCCACAACCCTTACTTCCAATGTCTTATTTTGATTGATGAAATGGTGTTTTTTGAATTCTCTAGGTCTCTCTTGGATGACTACCCCTGAAGTCCAGATTATCAATTGTCAGCCAGACATATTTGTCAAGTCTGCCTCTTCTCTGTTTTCCACATGGCCCTTCCTTGTCTGGCTTTGGAAAGAAGATGCTTTATACCAGAGAAAGACTGACCTTCACTACTGATATGGAGGTTAGTAGATTCCATTTAACTAGTTTAGGTCTTTATACATTTAAGTCTGTTATATTATCAAAATGGAGGGAATGAGTTAAATGTATGTAAAAAACAAAGGTTTGGTCACCACTGGATGATGTCTAATTTTCTGTGTCCAAAATGTCTGGTGAAACCTAATTTTTAAATGGGTAGATGGTTGTTTTTTGAGTTGCAACTACCATGCATAACAGTAATATAACCAAAGAACATTTCATTTATCATACGTTCATACTATTGCAGTTTGTATAGTACTATTTTAGCAGTTTTAAAGTGGTAAGAGGTTCTCGTTCTATTATGTTTTATATCCATTGTACTGTAGGTGATTAGTCATTGTTGCTGTGGTGTTTGTGTACAAACTTCTCATAGTTCACTTGTCAAAAAAGACTGTCCACTACTGTTCTATAGGCATCCATATAGCTCATGCTACCCAGATCCTCCTCTGATAATTCCAAAGTCAAAATGCAATGTGCCCTGTACAGTGGACAATTCTACCAAGAAAAACTGTTATGAGTTAGTGATTTGCCTAATAGTGAACTACTCAAGTTAATCATCATAATATTATTTTGCTGGTTTGTTGATTTTTTCTTAGTTGTACCAGCAAGCAAGACTCTACATAACTGTTCTGCCTTTAGTCAGCTTTTTCAGTGAGGGATTGAGGCTGTCTGTTCTCCTTATCACATTGTCACTTGTGAGGCTTCTTTATTCTTTTCACTTTTTTACAATCCAGTTCATATTCAGAAACCTTGAAAAACAATCAATAACAGCTTTTAATTTAGGGAAACCTATATTTGTGTTTATTTTGAATTGGCATGTTGCAACCAAAAAAAAACAGTTGGAATACTTACAAAAGAAAAGGTAAAATGATAACACCTTACAAATTATTTACCAGCTGTGTAGTATTATCAGTATAAAAATAGCAAGATAGGTGTCATCAGTGTGTGAGGGTTAATTGTTACCTTCTTAACCAAACTTAAATAGAATGCGTGTACATTAAACTGCTGATCATGATGCCAAGTGACATCAGATAAATGAGGTGGGAAAAGTCCAGTATATTCACTTGACTAATGATAACAGATGTAGTAAGTGAAAATGGAGTTTATATACGAGAAAATAGTTTGTAGCCACAAAACATTGTCCACAAATATTCTTTTTTAAGACTCATATAATGAAAGCAGCCTGAGTGAACGTGGTATTACATTGTCTTCACTTAGGGACTGTGCGTTATTTATTTAAGGGGCCACCGGAGGAGTTTTGGGACCTTGAGGCTAAAAAGACTTGACCCTCCCCTCACCAGTAATAATTTTTCTATGACCCTCCAAAATAATTTGAAAAATGTGCTAGTTTGCACTTAGAATAGATGTACAGATGCCATTTGATTTTTTTACAGTAATAAATTCCCTTTTGGATTATTAAAGTATTTCTGATTCTGATTCTGATTCTGATGACATATACGAGTTAACCTCAGTATTCTCATCTTACACATCACACTCCTCTGTTATGGTGTGGGGGCCATTTCAGTAGATTTACTCACTAACATTGTTGTGGAAACACAATAAGCATGGAAACTAAATGCACACTTCCTGCATTACTTCAAATACTAAGTTACTCCTCTAGTAAATTAGTATTCACATGAAATAAAATAATAAAATATTGAGACCATTCAGCAAAGGACACTGGAAAATAACAAATTCAACACTGGTTGCTATGGACTCGTCACTAGGCTTCCTCAGTCATTTGAGTCATTTAACACATAGGTAAAGCTGCCGAAGCTGAACATTATATTCCAAAACATATATGTTTATTTTTAAAGCAGATTTTAAATTACAGAGAATTTGGCCCACCCATGAGAGAGAGACATCATGGCTTTCAAACGAGCAAAGTGGCAGTTGGTCAAGGCCACACCCCCACTCTCCACCTTGCCCCCCCCCCCCCTCTCTCCTCCTCAATAGCTACAGACACAGAAATATACATACTAAGTAAAGCTCATTGTGGGACTGGCTCTAGTGGCTGTAATTCTGCACCAAGGCTGAATTTTGGGAATGAGACTTCAGATACAGTGTTAGGGGACCACTAAGGCCTATATAAAAGCACCCAAAGAGGACCATGTCATGGGACCTTTAAACAAAGTGGCATACATGGCATTTAGGAAACCTTTATTGCAAGGTTGGCACGGCAAGATGTCCAGACATAGTGCAACAGTAATTTTCGTATTTTGTGTACTGCTGCTCCCATCGTCAATTTTTTTTTACTAAAGCAGTATATGAAATCTGATGTATTACCTACCACCATTTAGTTGTTTTGTGTTATTCAAGATATTTATAAAATATCTGGTCATGCCAGACGTAATTATTCCACTCATTTTTTAAACAATGCAATGATCCGTTTCAGCCACCAGGGGAGCAGTGCTCCCTCTGCCCTCCAGCAAACTCATGGGTCAGACCCATCTGGTAGCGAAGGAGGGCCGAGATTGAGAGCTACATGGAAAAATATGCACCAAACAAGCCACTTTGAAATGCAGTTGTCATGAATACAAAAGTTCTTAGGTTCTTAGACTAAAAAATGTTGGATGACCCTCCCCTCAACAAAGAATAAAAAGACCCTCCCCTATTTTCCTCTGGTGGTCCATTCCATAAATACCGAACGTTCCCTTAGACAATTTAATTTAAAGGCAACAGAAGTTGTAGTCACTAATCTCTGACACACACATTAAATTGCTTTCTTGGAGTACCTAACATGATGTATTTGGAAATAAATAAGAATAATTACGTGAATTCATGAATTAAATGTATACATGTAGATGCCCTTTTTAGTTTTCAAGATCAGGATACATTTTCCTTCAGCAGAATTTATTTTTCTGAAGGGACGGTCTAATTATATGAGTAGTTTGTTTTGGGGTCTTTTTGGCCAACTACAATTTTTATCCAATGAAATTACAACAGATGAGATTTACTTTTTTGTTTGTTTTATACATAATATTTAACACACACATATACTTAGAATCATTTAATTGATTGGGTATTCGCTATTCACTTAGGAGTCATAGGTCTGTCAAATTTTGCGACCCACCTAGATGAGTATAAGTGGCATAACCATATATTTCATTTAATTATTCTTTGGTTATAATACTTTACTAACCATTTACTTTAATTATAAATGTATTTCTAAAAGTAATTCAATTTAAATATATTGTTGTAATTCACTTATTCTTGAAATAAGTCAAGATTAGTTCCCTATAATCATGAACCACAAGAGCCTTTGTCAATGAGAAGTCAAGAAACTGTTTTAGATGCTTATTACATTTATTAAACACAACACATGCTTAGGGAGACACCAGGCAACAGGTGCCTCAGAAACAGTCATTGTTGAGGAAACTTCACTCTTCACTCTTCAAGTCCTCTCTGAAACAAAAGAAAGCAAAATACAAGATAAATTGTGAAATGTGTTTTTGATTAAATGGTAATATTTCAACCCTTGTCATAACAGATTGAATCAGTATCCCCAAATTATTCACACTTTAGGCCCCTCAGAGGAGTATTCTAAATGTAGTAATAGTCAACATCCTGCTGGGAGACCACTGACACATCAGTGAAAGACCAGCACCTCATTGTTATACATTATATGAACAAGATGGTTGTCACTGAAAGGTCACAATTGTTTTTGTGAAGGAAAGCAAAAAGTATCAATTTCCCATTTTTACATGTATATACAATTATGTACGATATATGGCCTATTAATACTGACTTTTGACCCCACGTCTCGGGTCTTGGCACGTAGCTTGTTGACCTGAGACTCAGCGATGTCAGCTCTCTCTTCAGCTTCATCAAACTCATGTTGAAGCTTACGAAACTTGGTAAGATAACTGTTGCTCTGTTCCTCCTGTAGAACACACACCATATATGTTACTTATTATATCTGATCAGACAAAGCTTAAGCGTACTGTTATGTACAAGTATTGCATTTGAATTTCACTGTACTTACAGCATCTTCAGAAGCCTTCTTATAGGATTTCACCTTAAGCTGCAACTTGTCCACCAAATCTTGAAGACGAGCTAGATTTTTACGGTCTTCTTCTGTCTAAATTGTGCAAAAACATCATTAATATAAAAATGTATGTATATTTTAATTCTGAAATAAATGTTCATAGCATGAATAGACTTTGGTCCAGATTGATAGTTACCTGATAGGTAAGCTCCTTGATACGTCTTTCATACTTTTTTACTCCCTTTACAGCATCATTGGCCTTTTTCTGTTCACTTTCCACCTCATTTTCAAGTTCCCTGACCTGCAGGATGTTGTCAAAGAAGTCAGCCACCTCTGTAGTGTACATAGAGCAGTAATTTATTTGACATATTTAAATGATGCATGAGCCAAAGAGCCAAGTTAACTCACCCTGGCCTCGAGCTTCTGCATCTGCTTCTTGCCTCCCTTCATGGCGATCTGTTCAGCTTCATCCAGACGGTGCTGCAGGTCTTTGATGGTTTGCTCCATGTTCTTCTTCATACGCTCCAGGTGAGCACTGGTGTCCTGCTCTTTCTTCAGCTCCTCTGCCATCATGGCAGCATCAGTAATGGCCTTCTTGGCCTTCTCTTCAACATTTCTGCACTCCTGCACCGCATCTTCTACTTCTGTCTGAAGCTGGGATGTATCAGCCTCCAGCTTCTTCTTGTGATTTATCAGGCTGGTGTTCTAGTTTTACAGAAATATTAAAATTTGCCTTGTGAAAACAGTGTATGTTAAACAAACATGCTAGAACATATTGACAATCACTGCATCTCACCTGTGAGTGCAGTAGCTGCACCCTTTCACTAACATCCAGCAGCTCTTGCTCAGCAAGTTTGCGACCTCTCTCAGTTTGCTCCAGAGCAGACCTGAGCTCCTCCACTTCGGCCTGAAGAAGGTTGTTGCGTCTCTCAACTATGGCATTGTTTTCCTTTAGATCATCATTGGCCCGAAGAGCATCATCAAGCTGGAGCTGAAGGTCCTGGAAATGCATGAAATTTATTGTGAAGCAAGTTGAATAAAGTGATACTGCAACGCAATATGTCCAGGTGTTCATTGGCTCGAAGAGTGTCATCAAGTTGAAGTTGAACATCCTTGAATATCAAAACCCAAAGAATTTCAATTCCGAGTTGTTTCCCGAAAAACTATTTGATAATAGTTTTATTTTTTTCACTTCATTCATACCTTTAGATGTGCATGAACAGATTTAAGTTGTTTCTGGGCCTCAGCTGCCTGCCTGTTGGCCTGGCTTAGCTGGATCTCCATCTCATTGAGGTCTCCCTCCATCTTCTTCTTCAAACGGAGAGCCTCATTCCTGCTGCGAGTCTCAGCATCAAGAGAGCTTTGAAGAGTGTCCACAATTCGCTGCTGATTTCTCTTTGCTTGCTCCATCTCTTCATCTTTCTCGGCCAACTTGCGATCAAGATCAGCCTTAATCTGGTTGAACTCAAGCTGGGCTCTGAGAATCTTCCCTTCCTCATGTTCCAGTGAGGCCTATTTTTAAATAAAGAATGAAAATTAAATACATGACTAGTTATACCAAGTACCAAAAAAAATGTCATGAAGTCCACCGTTCAACATTCAAGATACCTCTGCTTCCTCCAGGGCTGTGTGTATCTCAGACTTCTCTTGTTCTAACTGTTTTCGAATCTTCTCAAGCTCATGGATACTCTTTCCACTCTCACCAATTTGCTCAGTGAGGTCAGATATTTCCTCTGAGAAACAAAATATCACATTATTAATGGTTCGTTCATAATAAAAATCTACGATAGAGGTGTATGCTGGTTTGACCCATACCCTGTAGATTCTTATTCTCTCTCTTCATGGTCTCCAGATGTTCAAGAGATTCTTCATAAGAGTTCTTCAGTTTGAAGAGCTCAGTGCTCAGAGACCTGGCTTCCTTCTGAGAGCTCTCCAGCTCTGTTTGAGACTCTTCATACTTCTGTTTCCATTCTGCCAAGACCTGAAATATGTATGCTTAAAGTTCATTTGACTCTAGTCATTTATCTAAAGGAGCAAAAGTGCCATATGTATTTTAAATGCAACCTTGTCAAAGTTTCTTTGCTTCTTGTCCAGAGCAGCAGCAGCAGCATTAGACCTCTCCACATCCACCATGAGATCTTCAATCTCATTCTGCAGCCTGTGTTTGGTCTTCTCCAGAGACGAACATTTAGCATTCACTGCTTCCACAGCCTCCTCAGCATCCTGCAGACGCTGAGCCAGCTTTTTCCTTTAGAAATCGATCATTCAAATCATTTAATATTCCTGCAGTTGTGCTAGTTGGATAAATTCAAATGAATTCAACTAATGTGACTGGCTGCTCGGTCATCTAACAGACAAACTTTTTATTCGTCTTACATCTTAGTAGGAACATAACACAAACAAAAAGCTGATCTGCTAGACAAAGTAAAAATGTCTCTTTAGAAATGACATATCAAATCATGAATTTGGATCTCAAAATGTCTTACTTTGCCTCCTCCAGTTCCTCAGTTCTCTGGATGGCATCGGTTTCGTACTTAGTTCTCCACTGAGCCACCTCAGAGTTGGCCTTGGACATGCCTCGCTGCAATTCACCCTTGGCCTCCTGCTCCTCCTCATACTGCTCCCTGAGCAGGTCACAGTCATGTCGAGCAGACTGCACTGCATGGGCTAATGCATTTTTGGCCTGTAATAAAAGCATATCTTGTTGCATTTATATGTACCACCATCTGTACCAAGTTGTTACTGGTTACTGTTGGTTGATACCTTGACTTCCTCCTCTAGTTGTCTTTTAAGGTCTTCAACTTGTTGAGTGTAGGACTGTTTTCCTCTGGTTAGTTGGGACACCAGGGAATCCTTTTCCTCAAGCCGCCTTACAAGTTCACCTAATTTTGATAAAAGAATTAAATTAGTTCATAATATCCTAAAAAAAACACACAGTTCAAATCAAATGTTTACCATTCTCAGTTTGAAGCTTTGCTTTCTGCATGGTGAAGTCATTGATAGTGCGCTGTCCCTCTTCTGCCTTTGTTTTGTATTCGTTCATCTGGTCTTCCAGAGACCTGCACATCTTCTCCAAATTATTCTGAAAACAAAAAACATCAAGAGTGGCACATAACCTACTTCAAAATAAATGAAAGGTGTCTTAGGTTGCTTTCACACCCGAGCAGTTTTCTCTGTTTTACTGAATCCTGGAGCATTTTGTCAGATAGTCTGGTTTGTTTGTGTTGGTGTGAAAGCTCATTCAAACTCTGGTGCCGACCAAACAACCAACCTCTGGGCTACTTGAAAACGGGGTCTCGGTTTGCTTCGAAGTGCACTTAATGTTCGGTGCACTTTAGTTGAGAATGCGATCTGACCCAAATAGACACCAAAAATTGTGCATTTACTAGCCTGCAATTTAAGCCTTTCCCACAATTTACAAACTAATATATGATTTAAGCGATGATAATTTTCAAATCCATAACCTATTATGATACATCGCTTGCCATCAGTGACAACACATCATCATCATCTCTCTCTCTCTCTCTCTCTCTCTCTCTCTCTCCCATCAGGGCCCACCGTGTTCTTCACTCGCTGTCTTGTCAGCTGCTCATATTGTTCGCCTTCTTCTAAAATATTAGAAACACTAAAAAAGCACCCTTAGACTAACAATGAGTAGAAACATATATAATACATAAAAGTATTTTACCTTAGCCTTCACAATATGTTCCATATTGGAAACCACATCATCCAGCTCCAGTCTGAGCTCGCTCTTCTCCTTCTCCAGTTTCTGCTTGACTCTCTGCAGGTTATCAATCTGCTCTCCCAGGTCAGCCACGCTGTCAGCTTGTTTCTTCCTGAGTGTGGCAGCAGTGGCTTCATGCTGCAGAGTAGCCTCTTCAAGGTCTCTGCGGAGTTTCTGGAACTCAGCCTCCCTCTTCTTGTTCATCTCAATCTGGGCAGATGTTGCTCCACCAGCCTCCTCCAGCCTCTCACTGATCTCCTCCAGCTCTCTGGCCAAGTCTGCTCTCTGCTTCTCCACTTTGGCTCGGGCAGCTCGCTCTGCCTCAAGCTCTTCTTCCAGCTCTTCAATGCGGGCCTAGAACAAAATCAAGGTTTTTCTTTTTTTCTTTTAGCCAAATATCACATCACTTCACAAGTAAATTAACTCAGTTCATCTAATTTAACATTACCTGTAACTCCTTCAATTTTTTCTGGAGCTGGGCACTCATTGCTTGTTCATCTTCAATTTTACCATTGAGTTGGCTGATTTCAAAATCTTTCCTGTGGATGAAAAAGTAAAATATGTACCAGCTGCCACATAGTTTACATCTATTTGTGTTTTTTACAAGTGCACTTTTAATGTTACTTTTTCAGTCTCTCTTCAATTTGCTGCTTGTCATTTTCCAGGTCCATGATACTCTCTAGAGCTAACTTTAGGTCTCCCTCAAGCTTCCGTTTTACTCTCTCAAGGTCCATACGCACTTTCTTCTCTTGCTCAAGGGAGCCTTCGAGCTGCAGTGGGTGATAATTACAGCCTTTCAGTTTAATTTATTCACAATATTACATTTTTTTAATACATTTTTTTAAACATACCAACACTCTCTTATTTACTATGTTCTTACGTCATCCACTTGTTGCTCCAGCTTAGCCTTGGCCTTGGTCAGAGTGTTGACTTTGTCTTCTTCACTCTGCAGATCATCCAGCGTTTGCTGATGAGCTTCCTGTAAGGCTTTCTTTTCTTTGGTCAGCTTAGCTATGATTTCATCCAGAGCAGCCATCTCTTCGACCAGGTTCTTCACCTGTTGAAAGTAAAGTTAGAATTTTTATTCAAAAATCCTAGACCTATGGCATCAACGTTCTGTGCCAATTTAAATTTAATAACAGAAGTAATAATTTAGATGTAAATTTGCCATTTTGTATTAAAAACAGTCAGATCAGCGATTGAACAGAGACATTGTCTGTGAAGCAAATGTATGTTTTACAGTACCTTGTTCTCTGTGGCGTGCTTCTCTTTCTCCACTTTAGCCAGAGTTAACTCTAAGTCATCAATGTCTTTCTTCAGCTCCGAGCACTCATCCTCCAGCTTCCTCTTCTTAGCAGTCAGTTCAGAATTCATCTCCTCCTCATCCTCCAATCTTTCTGTCAGCTCTTTGGCTTTTGCCTCCATCTGAATCTTGTTTTTGATCAGCCCCTCACATCTTTCTTCAGCATCACAAAGATTATCTTGCTCCTGTTATAATTTAAAGTCACAACAGTATGCATTGGCAGACTTGGTTTGATTTTAATATTATTTGTAATGCTGACAGATTTTAACATTTCTAACATACAGATTGAACTTGGAGCTGCAGGTCATTCTTCTCTTGGAGAAGAGTGACCGTTTTTTCTTCAAGTTCCTTCCTGCGGGCCTCAGATTTTGCGTAAGCCTCTTTTAGTTTGGCAAACTCTTCCTTCATGTTGGCCATTTCCTTCTCAGTCTCTGCTGATCTCAAAAGAGGTTTAATCTTAAAGAACATCTTCATCCAGGGCCAATTCTTGACCCCCATAAAAGCACGGATGTTCCACTGGATCACAAGTAATGCATCCCTGTAGACATTGATTCATGAAGATATTGTAATGTTGTAATCTAGTAATTAGTTCCTGGATATTCAATACATTTCAATTAATTTAGTGCATGTACCTGCGTTCTACAATCTTCTGGAATTCAATTCTTGCCAGAACACCTCGTGACCTTGCCTGGATCCTAGTGATGATTAGAGATAAGCGGTCATCTCGCATCTCCTCCAGCAGACCAAGCAGTCCAGCTTTGAAGAACACCTGATTTTTGCAAAGAGATGAGATCAGCAGTATCATACACAAGAGACACTCACGTTGAGGACGTGTGTGCTTTGAAGACGGTGGCTCATGTCCAGCTCAATATTAATTATAGTTATAACATAACATAGATAGTAATAATTGTGAATGAAAGCAGATGTAGTTGAACAAAGTGATGCCCCACGGTTGTCTGTAGTTAAAGAATTGCAGTCAATAGAAAACATATAGTATCACAGTTCCTTATCACACTGAGATAGAAATGTATATGCTTTATACTATATGTGCCAAAATGTATTTCACCAATACTTACCTTGGTGTGCCCCAGTTTGTACTGGTTATGGTCTATATCCAAGGAGCCCAAAAGCTTCTCTGAAGCTTTTTTGTTATCAATGAACTGTCCCTCAGGGATAGCACTTGGGTTCAAAATGCGGTATCTTTGTAATAAAGATAAAAGATAATTTCAGTTTTGTTGCATGTCATGTAAAATATCAACTCCCAAAATATGCCCAACTAAATAACTATCCCTGTTAGAGTGTCGATAGTAGAATGTATCATTGGGTGACAAATTAAAAGAAAAAAGTTAAGTAGAGAAACATAACAAATGCAAACAGGCCATTAAGATTTACTGAACAGATGATTAGTATCAAATTATGTGAATCATATGCTATGGCCTTCACAGTTACCAGATATCCCTCAAATTGAACACCTATTGGAGATTTGTGGAGCAACGTCTTAGACAGTGGTCTTCTCCACATCATCTAAACACTAAATGAGGAAATATGTTATGGTAGAATGGTGTCCATTCCTCTATCAGAGTGCCAAAAACTTGTCAGCCATCTGTATATGTGACAGACACCTCTGTTTGAAATCTCCATAGAGGATCCTGTTGGGGAAGCCCTTTCTGCAGATCCTGATGCCTTCCAGCACACCGTTACAGCGCAGCTGGTGCATCACCAGAGGGTTCTCCATGGCCCCAGGAGTCTTGGTCTCATTGGGGATGATGCAGCGAACAAAGTGAGGGTGAGTAGACCTCAAGTTGGTCATCAGCTTGTTCAGGTTCTCCTGAGGAGGTAATTTAACCCTGTGGTTAACACTCAGTTTAGGTTATTGTTGTGTTGCATATCTCTATTATCAATGTCAAATTAAGTCTCAGTCATTGTTTTTCCTATGAAATAGCCATTCACACATTTATGTTTACTAACCCTGTGCAAGGCAGACACTGTTTGGAAGGATGCACCCTTCTTTTTACTTCCTCCTCCTTTGCCCTTTCCACCTTCAGCTACTGTAATAAACCGGCAAATGCAGTACATTCAGGGGCAAATTCATCATAGGATTGCACAGCTTTTGCAGCTACTCAAGCTGAAGGTGTGTGTTTGAAAAACACCAACAGCACTAACAGAATCCTATATACCGTTTCTTTCTGTCATGTATTAAATTCCTTGCCTGAATCATACCCATGATATAGGCTTATGCAATGGCAATAGGCTTATGCAGTGTGCAAAGAAATAATCTCTAACTCAGTGATCAAAAACTAAATTAACAATCAGTTTAATAACTTGAACTCTTTTTACTTGAGATGGGGCAATAGTTGTTGCAGGTGATGCGCAATTCAGTGTGCTATCAGCGGCTGCAATCCATTCTTTGTGAATTGCCCTTCCGTTTATTCCTACCTGCTTCTGATCCAGCATAATTTGCGAAGAGGATAGATAACAGCTTGAGATTAGACTTCTGGTAGAGTCCTACGACCGTTTCATTCAGAGGATCCTTGTTCTTCACCAGCCAGTTGTTGATATTATAATCAACAGTTCCAGCATAATGCATCAGGGCAAAATGGGCCTCTGGTTTCCCTTTGATAACTCTGGGCTTCTGGAAGTTGGCAGATTTCCCCAGATGGTTGTCATAGAGCTTAGTTTTAAAGGTGGTATCAGAGGCTTTGGGGAACATGCACTCCTCTTCAAGGATGGACATGATACCCATGGGCTGAAGGGACAAAAATATGAGTCGTTTGAAAAATGTATCATAATATTTTCAATCAATCTTTATGTATGGCTGGACATACAGTAGTCCATTTTCTCACCTTTTCAATCAGGTCAATACAGGCCTGCAAGTCCATACCAAAATCTATGAAAGTCCATTCAATGCCCTCTTTCTTGTACTCTTCCTGCTCCAGCACAAACATGTGGTGGTTGAAAAACTGTTGCAGTTTTTCATTGGTGAAGTTGATGCACAGCTGCTCAAAGGTGTTGAACTGTAATGAAAAAGTCCACAGTATGACAGGCTTAATACTTTCTCCTTAAACTACTACTACTAACTAGACTACTTCATATAGAGTATGTATTTTTTTCAAACTCACATCAAAGATCTCAAATCCAGCAATGTCCAGCACACCGATAAAGTACTGGCGAGGCTGCTTGGTGTCCAGGGATTGATTAATTCTCACCACCATCCACAGAAACATCCTCTCATACACTGCTTTAGACAGTGCACTAACAGCATAGTTCACCTAAAAAGGAAATATACATAAAACACCTTAGTAAAATTTCTGGACTTTATTTTGGAATTTAATAAATATATTCATATTCTCTTACCTGGGCGACATTTTGTCCCTTGGTGACCCACTCATTTCCTACTTTGACTCGTGGGTGACAGAGACCCTTGATGAGGTCAGCAGAGTTCAGGCCCATCAGATACGCAACTTTGTCAGCAACTGTTGAGGCATTTTGGTATTTGGATTAATTAATCAAGGTCTTCACTGCTTTTCAAGGTTTTTGTCATTCTTTCATCCCTGATTCATTTAGAATAGAATGCCTTTATTTTCATTGTACTGTATCATTAAAAATGTACAACGAAATTCAGAGTGCTACTCCTACAGGGTGCTGCTGGTGAAAGAAAAAAAACACATTCTCTCCACACATTCATGCCACAAGATAATAAATAATTAGATCAAATAAAGTAGTTAAAAACTGCATTGAGAAATGGCACTTTTAAGAATATTGAACACTTCAAAGCTGTGTTTGATTCTATTATTCTGGGTTTTGAGTGATCTGTAGCACTTCCCAGGGGGCAGCAAGTCAAATAGGTAATATGTTTTGACCTTCTTCACGCAGTCACCATCTAAAGATAGCAGGAGGGGGTCTGTGCTGCTCTTTCTGAAGTCAATGATGAGTTCTTTGGGAGTTTTTGTGTTTAGCACCGTTTACTGTAGTTTGTTTCAAAAAACATCTCTCACCTTCAGTGCCATCAGCCTCTGCCTGCTCTTCACGTTGCTTGGTCTTGAATTTCATATTTCCATGATGCATGATGGCACCAGTCAGCTTGTAAATGCCGTTCTTCTCTTCTTGAGTAAAGCCCAGCACATCAAAGGCTTCCTGAAAAAAACATAAGATCAAAAATGCATTTCTGGCAGAGTAAAAGTTGATGTAAAAATTCATTTTGGACTGGGATTTGAAGATTCAGCTCACATCAGTGGCCATCAGCTCTTCAGAATCATTGATAGAGGCTACTGTTGTCTCTCCTTGGGAGATGAAGGCGTAGTCGTAAGGGTTGTTGGTGATAAGCAACATGTCTGAGGAGGAAATAAAAAAAATGTGCTGTAAAATATCTAACTGTATTAAGATTCAGTCATAACTCACTTTTGATGGAGATTTACAGCATTTTATCAGATTTATACCCAGAAGTTCCGGCTTTGCCTGAGACAAGATCTGGTAGAAAATGTGGTAGTCCCTCTCAGCTTTTAACTGATAGGTCACACGAGACTTTTCCAAAAGGTCTGTTTGAGAAAACAATTGTTATTGTGCTACACTGATAAGTTGATAGGTAATGCATTTAAATGTGTTACATAAACCATGTTACTTACAAGTTTCAATATCAGCAGAGGCCAGCTTTCCACGGTTATCAAAATGAATGCGGATAAATTTACCCTAAGAGGAAGCGAGCCACTCATTTTAGTTCTGCTAATTCAATCACTTCAATTAAAAAATTACCATTTGCAACCAAGCAGACACTCACAAATCTAGAGGAGTTGTCATTCCTGATGGTCTTGGCATTCCCGAAGGCCTCCAGAGCAGGGTTAGCCTGGATGATTTGATCCTCCAGGGTACCCTGATTTTGTCAAATAAAGACACACCTTCAGGTCCAGTGCCAAGTAAAATTGCAAAATGTGTTTCAGCTATTAGAAATTATTTTTAATTGAAGTGTGATTGTGCTATACAACAGATACTTTGTGAAATATTCCGAAGTATATTTTGTAGTACAGACCTTCTTTTCAGCAACCAGATCTTTCTTCGCACTCGGGGCAGCAGCGATGCTGGCAAAGTACTGAATGACACGCTTGGTGTTGACAGTCTTTCCAGCACCGGATTCTCCACTGAGTTGAAGAGAGACAGAAGGTTTTAGACCAAGACCTATGACCCTTAACTACTTAAGGGATTCTTTTTGGCTGTATGACTTACGTGATAAGGATTGACTGGTTTTCTCTGTCTGTCAGCAAGAGAGATTTTCAAAGTATTAGTAAAAAATCAAATGGCGTCAACATTGAATATTTAAAGAAAATGAGGCTAAAATAGAATATTTACCTGACAGCATGTACTGGTAGCCATTGTCAGAGATGGAGAAAATATGGGGAGGAGCTTCAGACCTCTTCTTTCCTCTATAGGCAACAACCACCTCTTGGTTGTAGACTGGCAGCCACTTGTAGGGGTTGACAGTCACACAGAAGAGCCCAGAGTAGGTCTGTGGTAGTAAGCGAAGGGCAACAGATAACAAAACAAGATAATGTGTTACCTTGTCATAACGATGTTGCTTATTAAACAATGCTTTATCAATGGGTAGGTGAGGTTTTATGTTATGCTTTATTGTCTTACATAGATCATCCATGCTGCATAACGCTCTTTGAGGTTAAACAGCACAGCGGGCTCATGGAGGAAGGTGAACATCGCCATGTCTTCAATTTTATCAAACTTTGGTGGGTTTTGAGGGTGTACATCACACTCCTTCACTGTCACAGTCTGCAGAAAAAAATTATATATTTCACAGTCACACTGACCAAAAATAACCAAATGTCTCTCTAGAAATATGTGAGTCAGCTACATTGAATCTACCTTTCCAAATTCCGTTTCAGCGGTGACTTTGTCACCATCTCGACTGATGATGGAAGCTTTGACGAACTCAACCTCAGGGTCAGGAACAAAGCACTCCTTCTTCATGTCAAATATACGAGTCTGGGCCTCCAAACGCTCCTTGTCTGACTTTCTCAGAAAAGGAGCAGCCGGCCCAAACTCTCTCATGGCAGCGTCACCCATTTTTCAACCTGTTACAGATTTTTAGATATTGTATTAAGATTAACATAAAGAAGCGCTCAGAATTATTATAGAATGTGTACAATAAGACACATTGTGTCACATGTCATGCTATACATTATCCATCAGCATACCACATGTGCAATAATGACAAGGTAGATAGTCACCTTGAGCTCTTAATCCTGAATCAATTTAATTTCAACAGCTGTACAGAAACTACATTTTCTTTTAAGTCCTCACTGAAGTTGTGTGTATTGTAGTCATGATTCAAGATTTTTACTGATAGAATCAAAAGTGGCTCTTACTTAGGGCTGGTTGGAGTTTATAGGAACCAGGGTCAGTTAGGGTCTTGCTATCCAAACCAGATAACAAAGCAAAACATTTCGTTTCAACTACCATGCCACAACCATTGTTGACCACCAGCACAGAACATGATATACATGTGAAGTATATTCCAAAAACCAAAATATTTTCTATTTAGGCTACCTTACCATACAACTCATATAAATGTTTTGCTTACCTTTGACTCTCAACCTTTAATCAAATGAAGTGGCGAGCCCTGTAGCTGACAGCAGCACTCTCTCCATTAATAAAGGTTGTTTATCCACCAAATATGGGATGAATTTCTGGAGATAGGTTTCATATTTTAAAAAAAGCATTGTCCTAATTGGGCAGAATCTACTGCTGCTATTTGTTGCTCTCACCTTGTGACCAACAAGGCGCGGACAATACATGGTACAAAGAAAGGGGAGGGGAAGAGGTGTGGATCAGGGTCAGGCTTGATATCAAGTCTTATTTTAAGCAGATAAATCACAACAGGTCATTTTATGTAATTTCTTACTACCTACTAACTTAATTCAATGAGTTCTTTTGGGTGTGATTTCATAGTTTCAATATTTAGCTTTGTTTATAGTTTTTGATTTGTATTTAATGTATTGTACTTTGATTTGGTATTACACACATTCAATTATTTCCTACTTTGACAGGGCTTTTAAATGTTAAACTTAAATGATTAACCTTTTTAACCCGTCTTCGGTTGTAAAGTAACGTTTATCATTATGTTTATTTCCAATTTTCTTCAATTAAAACCTACTTGGTATTGATATATGTAATGAACTGATGGATAGCTCGATTGTGTTTTAAGCCCCCAAAGTCTCCTTCCAGGAAGCGCTGACTTCAAGGCACCTAACCCTGACCTTAACCCTAACCCTAACCCTAACCATAACCATTGCCTAATCCTAGTGCCTTCCAGGCAGCGTCGCCTGGAAGGAGACGTTGGGGGCTTAAAACACTGATAAACTGACTTTTTATGGTCGTACTGTATATTTAGATTTAGCGTTCAAACAATCCATTTAAATTCAAGTTGACATGTTAAGTTAGAATGTTCATTAGATCAACAGGATCAACATCCTTTGCCATGATTCTTCATTTCCTCCTAAGAGCACCAGTCAATTCAGTGTGAATGACTAAAAAAAATATGTTCTTCAAACACTGGGCTTTGAGAACAGCTCTGGATTTGTCATGTTGAGATTCCTAATCAAAAAGATAAAGTTCAGTTGAGGTCATTTGTATGAATAGCTGTAAAATACCTTTCTGCAACCTCTTTTTAAACAAGTGTTGCAGCTGTTGTAGAGTGAAAGCCAAGGTCAGGGACTATAAATTATCACTCATGACAGTTCTGCCCAGCTAGTTCTACACCCTTTGTCTCATGGTTTCATCATGGCATTGTTTCCTCTCCTTTGGCCTTGAGGACAAAGATAACCCTGTGAAATCCTTGTCTGGATTTGTTCTCTTTGATTGAGAAGGGCAGTATCTGATGAGGGGTAACAGGTGCATGGCGATAAAAATATACCTCAGTTTATTCTAGAACAGAAGTTACATAACTTTTTTTATTTCTATTCCATTAAAATATGTACTCTTAGTCTAAATTTAGTAAACATTAATCAAAACACATTTAAGTGAACACTGCTTGGAGAAAAACACTGCTTGTTTTGTCCTCCTTTCATGAAATGTAGCCATTGTCCACTCGCACCATTTGTCATCCCTTAGCAATTAAAGCCATATGCATGTTTTGTTTACTCTTGTAGAATGACAATGATGAGTGCTGAGCAAAATTCCAGTGGACCGTGTTAGAGTTGATCAGAATTTGCTTTTACATTGTTGGACTCATTCTCATTCTCAGCTGTCCAGCTCCCTGTGAAAATCGTCATCTGCTTTGTGTCCCCATCTTGGCTTTCATCACCTTCTCGCTGTTTGGACACAGAGTTGTAACCAGAATCCTCTAAGGTAATCCCACTTGCGTTAGCAGATAAAATCTTTATTGGAAAGAACAAACGGTGTCACCTTGATATGCTATTGTTGCTTTTGTCTGCTATTTAATCCTAAAATATTTCTAAACACACCAATGTCCTAGATGGTAAGCAGTTGACACAGATGTGCCTATAGCACAAGGGTAATGAGGTTAAGTTTTAAAGGGTCAGCAGAAGAATTAATAAAGCCATGGCTTACATAGTTCTGTAAGTGTTAGCATGTGGATGACAAAGAATAACACTATGCAATTTCTTATTTTATAATCTTGTTGACAATATCTAATCCCTTAGAAGGACGAGGGCATGTGTGATCAAGGTCAGCATGTCGTGCTGGACTGGTATCCACCCTTCACTTGGCTCCCTGTGACAGTGTAGGAGCCTTAGCATCAGTCCCTCCTTTGTGCTGCTGCAGGAGAATGAAGTACGGTAAGCCTGTCGAAGAATTTGTGTAAACATTGCTGATTAAATTCAGTTTATTGTTTTTAGATACATTTCAATTTTAGCTTTTTATTTGTTTACATTGTATGTTGTTTATATATTATTAATATTTAATAATTGTTTATAATTATATTATTTTTAATTTATTGATTCTGTTTTACTATATAAAACAATTTACTTTATAATGATCGTTTCCTAGCCAAAGCAAAAGGCAACACTCAGTGTTACATTGTTTTACAGCATGTTGTATAATGCAGCTGGGCGATATGGTTTGAAATTACGATAACAATGTTAAAATGGATATGTTTTACAATATTGAGATATATTGATGCAATGATATTCATTGAACTGATGTTCAAATAAATAAATGTTACACTGTTATGCATTACATGAGACCAAACTCTTTATATGTGTAAAACCAAAACATTCATTTGTACAACAGAAATGTGTAGAACGATAAAATTCAGTGTATCACCATTATAGAAGTCTGTTGAAATGTTTATCAACCATAATAGTGAATTATCTCCCATTGGAATTGACTAGAACAATGTCAGTGACTCATGCTATTTGGTGTTATGTTAAACCTCTCCTCAAATGTAACACTGTTAAAATATTGTGTCTAATTATAATATGTTACTAGACACACAAGTGGAGATGTAATCTGTTACTTAGGTAACATTTACATTAACATAGGTTACATACGTAGTTAGGTGCCTAAAATGAAAGACTTTCTGAACACCAACATCTAAAATGCCAGAGGAAGTCTAATTTACCTACAGATAACCTTTTTTGTGATGTCATTTTCACATCTCTGTATAAAGATTCCAAAACTGTTCTCTTCTGGTTTGGAAGTAATTTTTTTGCTTCACATATCCACCCAGTTATATTAGATTAATAAACATTACATTCATGAAAAAAAAGTGACATCTTGTTCGCCAGTGTTAACCAGGTAAACTAACATTCAGGCTGTGTTTAAGCACTGTGGGACACCTCTGAAATGACATTTATGGAGCTTTTCCATTACATGGTACCTGCTCAACTCGCCTCGACTCTACTCATCTTTTTTGGTTTTCCATTACGAAAAAAAGTACCTGGTACCTGCTAACAGGTACTTTTTTTAGTACCACCTCCGTCGAGGTTCCAAGCGAGCTGAGGCGAGCCGAAAAGGGTGACGTGAAAGCGACAGACAGGGGTGTCCTGAACAAACCCTCATTTGAAACAAAATGTGTTTTCTGGCAACAACAACACACCTTTGACGTTATGTGTGTGTGTGTGTGTGTGTGTGTGTGTGTGTGTGTGTGTGTGTGTGTGTGTGTGTGTGTGTGTGTGTGTGTGTGTGTGTGTGTGTGTGTGTGTGTGTGTGTGTGTGTGTGTGTGTGTGTGTGTGTCGCGTTAGGTCACGGCAGTTTACTGCGGCGCCGCTTGTTTACAGTCCTGAGGAGACTCCAGGCAGAGCTTTCGCCGTAGCCTACGTACACACACACATGGCCGGCTCGACGCACACACCAGCGCACAAGTATAAACATCAGGCCACTTACAGAAAGCTCTGCGTGGAGCCTCCACAGAACTGTAAAACATGCTCAAGTGGCCTGATGTTTATACTTGTGCGCTGGTGTGTGTGTCGAGCCGGCATATAAGACGACCAGCCACGCTGAGGCGGTACTAAAATCTGCAATGGAAAACGGACGCACAGTTTGTCGAGTCGAGTCGAGGCGAGTAGAGTCGAGGCGAGTCGAGCATGTACCATGTAATGGAAAAACGCCATTAGACCATTGTGAGCTACTTTCCACTCAAAACATTTCCTTGAGAGCTTGCTGCTCTTTTCTGTTTTCAATCGTTTTACAGATTGATTTACAGTTTTATTGCTGTGATTAGGAGGGGACCTTTATTAGAAAAGAATGGGGTCCTTCTGACGCTGCTGCAGTGTTTATTGATGTATATGTGCACGCTGCAAATTTGGGTAGTGATTCTAATATTTTTAACTTAATTTTATTATTCAGTTGGTTTTATTTACATCAGTGGTTGGCCATTACATATGAGATAAATAAGACTGATGTGTGTTAGTTAACTCCCACTACACCACCAAGAGGGCGTTTTTTTCCGGAGCAACTTCGGGTTGTGTCCGACACAGATAAGACCCACAGTGAGTTTACACCCTAGGGAAGAAGTTCTGAGGTAGCTGAAAAATGCTTATGTCGGTGTAATCAATACTGGTGGTGAGTCTGTGTCCGTCGGGAACAGTAGGTTCTGTTGTGTTTCTTTAAAAGCTCAGAGACCTGGGCGCCAGTTGGTAGAGAGTGCACAAGGCGAAATACTTTCTGACTTTTCTTCTAAAAACATATTCAAATCTCCACCACTGATATAGAAAAGGACAGAAAATATAAAAACAGCTGATGCTGCTGCAGTGTTTATTAATATGTACATTCTGCAAATGTGGGTACTGAGGTAATCATTTTTAACTTTAGTTTTATTATTATCATTCAGATGGTTTTATTTTCAAACTAACTATGTTGTGGATTCTATGTACTGGTATATTTTTATCTTATTTCTTTTACTTATTTTTAGTATTATCAAGTGTGTTTTATTTTCCATCTTAATTTCCATTAAATGTTCCTTTTTTTGTCTTTTTTATCTTATTGTAAAGTACCTTGTGCTGCATTTCTTTTATGAAGTGTGCTATACAAAAGTGAATATAACGATTACTAACTCATATACTATGTTGTAAAAAAAGCCAATATTGTTCCTATATGTTGTCAAGCTGATATACAGTATCATTCAAGCCTATCTATTCATAAATCCCTACCTAGAAATAACTATATAGGTAGGGACAAAACTGGAAGAGAATTCTTTTAACAATCTGACTAACAAGTAATGAAACTGATAATCAGTGTGTTTGTCAGATTGTCAAAAACATCTCTGCAACCATAATAAGTCAGAGAACAGTTCAGAGCTTCAGCACAAGGTGGCAGGAGTGTGATAGTAACCCTTCTCCATCTGGACCCTCTGCAGAAAGTGAACAAATTATTTTTGTAATAGTTATTGATTAGCTGTACACTTTTTTGTCTGTTTCTTTTGTGCTTTTTTAATGTTAACCCTTCTCATGTCAAATTTAACAACTAGGTGATTGTTTTCATTGATGATAAAGTGAAAGCTTTAACATACAATTTGTATATGACAGGTCTCCCCACTGACCCTGCCTCTCCAGGTTAATGTGGAGAATTCTACCTGATTGAAATAAATGAGGACTCGACACGTTAATTGTAATGCACTTTTCTTTATTCTACAGTTACTTTGACAACAAAGGGGACCACAGCACAGAAGATCCCGGAGGTCTTAGGTCGTCGTCTGTGAGCTTCACTCCTCATCTAACCCTTTCTGTGATGAAGAATGATAAGACAGTAGACAAACAGATGGATTAGGGACAGAGGACCAACAAGACTCAACAAGTGTTATCAAAGGTAACTTGGCTAAAATTTTACAAGTTAGTAATTCTGACAGTAATTCTACATGAATAACATTTATTTTACTGCCCATATTCCTTTACTGTAGTATGTTGGCTTGAACACAAATCATTTTAAATGCTTGAAAATTAATGTTGATTTTGTGGGATTAGATACATTTTAACAATGTAGCACTGAATGTAGTATATGGAGGAAAGCGTTTTAAATATTACAACAAGTTAAAGAGCCAAGCCCCCTTGAGTTTAGTCTCAAGCCATTTGGGGTTTTTTTAAACTAAAAGCTAGAATTTGAAGCCTAAGTTCTGTGGAAATCATTTTGTCTTTTTAAGACATTTAAAACATTTATCTTTCAAACTGGGACCCTTTGTTGCATGTTGTTCTCCATCTCTATCTGCATTTCTTTTTTTTTCACCTTCATTTTTACAGGCAAGTTATTAGGAACAGGTTCTTATTTACAATGGCGGCCTGACAAGTGACAAAGCCACTTAGGGGAAGGGAAGAAGGGCTAGAAAATAAAATACATTAGACATTCATACAGTTAAAAAAAAAATCATGTATTTATTGTCAACTCATTAACAAAGGCATAACGTGCCCAGAAATGTAATTATTTTAGAAAATAATATGTAATGCTTTCTGTGTGACAAAAAAATGCATACCACTTACCTACTAAATTGCACTAATCCAATTTAACAAATCAATAAAAAATTTAAAATAAAATTGATCTATACAAAGTCTGGTCTGTTTTTTTTACTCCCATTACAAATGATAATTTCTATAATTATTTTGCATTACAAATAAAAACACAGCTTAAATGGGTTACATTGATATGGGAATGAGGATGATTGAAAGATAGTGTGCAATATTGTGAAGGCAGTAGGACAGCATACAGTATGAAGTGTAGCTTCTTACCTTTGAGCCCACATCACGGCTCTTGGCACGCAGCTTGTTGACCTGTGACTCAGCGATATCGGCTCGCTCTTCAGCCTCATCCAACTCGTGCTGCAGTTTGCGGAACTTGCCCAGATGAGTATTGGCCTGCTCTTCCTACAGGGTTCAACAAAAACACAGGCCACAATATTCCATTACTACAATAGGCAATGAACCTGAGGGAATTCACTTAAGGCGACATTATCTGATGAAAGGCTAAACACAGCTTCAACACTGGTTTGTAGTTTACCAACTAGGTCTAAAAGAAGTCACAGTGGAGGCTGAGATGTTTCCTGGCTTGAATTCAAAACAGCTAGTTTTTAGTAGTATTTTAGCATCTACAAAATGTATAATATAAGCATGCTATAAACTCCAATAACTATGAGTGAAAACGTATTTTTAAGCCTCAATTTAAATTTATGAATTTAAAACAATAAAGAAACACCGTATACATCTTGAGCACACAGCACAAATGAAATACAGCTTTTCCAGTCCACACTTACAGCCTCCTCAGCAGCTCTCTTATAGGCTTTGACTTTCAGCTGCAGTTTGTCAACCAGGTCCTGCAGACGCACCATATTCTTGCGGTCTTCCTCAGTCTGTATAAATCAAGGGAATATGAGAGACTCACAAGTTTGATAAGGAGTATTCTCTTCATATAGCATCTTAATTTTGATAAAATTTGGAAAAGTAGATGTGGTATAGTGGAACAATATTTTGTGGACCCATGCACAAAGGCATATTTGTGAGCAGGCTAAGAAGACACCTTGTAATGGTATATATTGTATGGATGATAATACACTAATACACTTGTTACGATTTGTATAGGTTATGGAAATAGGCAAAAAAAATCACCTGGTAAGTGAGCTCTTTGATGCGTCTCTCATATTTGCGGAGTCCCTTCACTGCTTCACTGCTCTTCTTCTGCTCCGACTCCACCTCATTCTCCAGCTCCCTCACCTGAAAACATCAGAAAATGATTTATTGGAAATCCACTGGTCCACAAGGAGCTAAACTCAAAACATTAATCAATATATTTTAACATTTCACTCCAAGAGAATTGGAGCTTCTACGAAGCTTTGTAGCAATCAGGTACATGTTACAGTCTCAAAGCTCTGATAAACCCACCGGCCCATAATCAAACGACAGAAAGACAAAGTAAGTGACTACCTGGTGAAGGAATTGAATTATATAACAAACTGAAGACACACATTTATCTTAGGAATTGATAGACTGTGTTGGAGTTCAAAATATGATCATATATCTTTATGAATATAAAATGAATGTTGGTCCCACAATTGTACTTGCAGAAATGTGTGATTTGTATATTGGTAAACTTCTCTTACCCTGGCCTCGAGCTTCTGCACCTGCTTCTTGCCTCCCTTCATGGCGATCTGTTCAGCTTCATCCAGACGGTGCTGCAGGTCTTTGATGGTTTGCTCCATGTTCTTCTTCATACGCTCCAGGTGAGCACTGGTGTCCTGCTCTTTCTTCAGCTCCTCTGCCATCATGGCAGCATCAGTAATGGCCTTCTTGGCCTTCTCCTCAGCGTTTCTGCACTCCTGCACTGCTTCCTCCACCTCAGTTTGAAGCTGGGAAGCATCGACCTCAAGTTTCTTCTTCTGGTTTATCAGGCTGGTGTTCTACATATTTTCGAGATTTGAGAAAATATTACTGCACTTAGAAATAGCAATGCTTTTGATTTCTTTATGTCCAAAAAAACAGTCAGTCATCCATGGTTGTTGCAATAAATGATGAGGTCTTACCTGTGAGTGCAGTAGCTGCACCCTTTCACTAACATCCAGCAGCTCTTGCTCAGCAAGTTTGCGACCTCTCTCAGTTTGCTCCAGAGCAGACCTGAGCTCCTCCAGTTCAGCCTGAAGCAGGTTGTTGCGTCTCTCAACAATGGCCATGTTCTCTTTAAGATCATCATTCGCCCGAACAGCCTCATCCAGCTGAATTTGGCAATCCTTCATGGTAGGATATCAACCACATTGTTTAGAATCAGTTTGAATTTGAAACATCTTAAGGAAGTGAGCCTTTCGTTTTCAGATTACCTTGAGATGTGCATGAACAGATTTAAGTTGTTTCTGGGCCTCAGCTGCCTGCCTGTTGGCCTGGCTTAGCTGGATCTCCATCTCATTGAGGTCTCCCTCCATCTTCTTCTTCAAACGGAGAGCCTCATTCCTGCTGCGACACTCAGCCTCAAGGGAGCTCTGCAGTGTATCAATTGTCCTCTGAAGGTTCCTCTTGCACTGCTCCATCTCCTCATCTTTCTCAGCTAGTTTGCGTTCAATCTCAGCTTTAATTTGGTTGAACTCTAGCTGGGCTCTTAGAATCTTGCCCTCTTCATGCTCCAGGGAGGCCTGGTGGACAGGAGGGTACAGAGTTATACATAACAGCTGACAAAATTTACTATAAAATGTTTCATTCCGAAGGCCTGTACCTCAGCTTCCTCAAGAGCAGACTGGATCTCACTTTTCTCCTGTTCCAGTTGTTTCCGTAATTTCTCTAGTTCATGGATGTTCTTTCCACTCTCACCAAGTTGCTCAGTGAGGTCAGAAATTTCCTCTGTGGAATACCAAGCAGTGTGATTTAGATGGGTTTACAATTTCATCTATAAAATGTGTCTGCAGAAACTTGGACACAAACCCTGGCAGTAGATCTTACCCTGTAAGTTCTTGTTCTCTCTCTTCATGGTCTCCAGATGATCCAGAGACTCCTCATAAGAGTTCTTCAGTTTAAAGAGGTCAGTGCTCAGAGCCCTGGACTCCTTCTGGGAACTCTCCAGCTCACACTGAGACTCTTCGTATTTCTGCTTCCACTCAGAAAGGACCTACAGTGGAAAGAAAGGCCAGCGGTAAGTGTATATGTGCCAGACGAATGGAGAAAGGACTACAGGCTTGGGGAATTTGCCTCGCATGAAACAATTTCTCCCATTACTAACAACGGCACTCCAAGGTGGAGAACATATAAAGCTCACACCAACTCTAAACAATTTTAGTGTTAGGTATAGGTGTTAAATAGACTAAATATATAATATGAAAATATTTGGACTAATGGAGAGTCATTCTCTACAGCTTGTGCAAATTTTACAGGTAGCATACATTTATGTTTGTGGAATAATTAAAATACTGGTTAACATTTGTGCAATGTTTTTTGCCCATTCATCTCTGTGTATCCCAACAGTGTCTTTTTGATACTACCACTGGGGGATGCCAAAGTCAGACTTTTACTAATTTTACAAACTGGGTTAAACAACCCCTGTTAGACTTTCATTGAGCAATGGACATGACCCCTAGCTGCTTCAGAGAAGTTGCCCTAAAGTATCCTGTAGTTGTACTTGGCAGCTCTAAGCTGTAAATGTGTTCCCACAGGAAGCCGCACTACTGGCAATAGCAGGTTCAATGTTTTGCTGGTACAAAGGTTCAGAGGCTACAATGCAAATTGATACTTTTGGTGCTCGAAAATTCTAAGTAGTATTTTACCTTATCAAAGTTTCTTTGCTTCTTGTCCAGAACAGCAGCAGCAGCATTAGACCTCTCCACATCCACCATGAGATCTTCAATCTCATTCTGCAGCCTGTGTTTGGTCTTCTCCAGAGACGAACATTTAGCATTCACTGCTTCCACAGCCTCCTCAGCATCCTGCAGACGCTGAGCCAGCTTTTTCCTTTAGAAATCGATCATTCAAGCCATTTAATGTTCCTGCAATTGTGCTTGTTGGATAAATTCAAATAAATTCAACTAATGTGACTGGCTGCTCGGTCATCTAACAGACAAACTTTTTGTTCGTCTTACATTTTAGTAGGAACATAACACAAACAAAAAGCTGATCTGCTAGACAAAGTAAAAATGTCTCTTTAGAAATTAAATATCATGAATTTGGATCTCAAACTGTCTTACTTTGCCTCCTCCAGTTCCTCGGTTCTCTGGATGGCATCAGTTTCGTACTTAGTTCTCCACTGAGCCACCTCAGAGTTGGCCTTGGACATGCCTCGCTGCAATTCACCCTTGGCCTCCTGCTCCTCCTCATACTGCTCCCTGAGCAGGTCACAGTCATGTCGAGCAGACTGCACTGCATGGGCCAGGGCACTCTTTGCCTATCGAAACAAAGTTAAATGAATGAGTAACACTGTAATATACTTTAGTTAGAAATGACTGTCCAGTGTAATTGGGCACTGCAATTTCATTTTACCTTGGTCTCCTCTTCCAGTTGTCTCTTTAGGTCTTCAATCTGTTGAGTGTAGGACATTTTTCCCCTCGTCAGTTGAGACACCAGGGAATCCTTCTCTTCCAGCTGCCTTGTGAGCTCACCTTTTATTGGCAAATGCAGATATTTGTATCACCAAAAAGTTAACTTTTGAAAGAAATTTTTGAAAAATGTATTCATGAAAATTGTCAGATATCAAATACATCAAGTATATAGCAAAAATATACCATTTTCCGTTTGAAGTTTTGCTTTTTGCATATTGAAGTCATTGATGCAGCGTTGAGCCTCTTCAAATTTGGTCTTGTATTCATTCATCTGATCTTCCACAGTCCTGCATGTCTTCTCTAGATTTGTCTAGATTTAAAATAAACTTTTAAATATTCCCATTTAACCTGAAATGCCTACATATCTGTGCAATGTCAACAATAGCAAGAAATTGTTTGTCAGTTCAGCCAACCTTTGTCTTCACAATATGTTCCATATTGGAGACCACATCATCCAGCTCCAGTCTGAGCTCGCTCTTCTCCTTCTCCAGTTTCTGCTTGACTCTCTGCAGGTTATCAATCTGCTCTCCCAGGTCAGCCACGCTGTCAGCTTGTTTCTTCCTGAGTGTGGCAGCAGTGGCTTCATGCTGCAGAGTAGCCTCTTCAAGGTCTCTGCGGAGTTTCTGGAACTCAGCCTCCCTCTTCTTGTTCATCTCAATCTGGGCAGATGTTGCTCCACCAGCCTCCTCCAGCCTCTCACTGATCTCCTCCAGCTCTCTGGCCAAGTCTGCTCTCTGCTTCTCCACTTTGGCTCGGGCAGCTCGCTCTGCCTCAAGCTCTTCTTCCAGCTCTTCAATGCGGGCCTGGAAAAGCAGGGTTGTTTAGTCGCTACTTACTATTGAGTGTTTCACCAATTTTTTAATCATTACACATGAATCGTCCATTACCTGGAGCTCCTTCAATTTCTTTTGAAGCTGAATTGTTATCGCCTGCTCATCTTCTATTCTATTGTTGAGCTGACTGACTTCAAAATCTTTCCTGTGGTGAAATAAAGTTGTTAGAGTTAGAATAACTGGTCATCTGTTTTGCCTGTATTCTATACAGCGGTTGTGTACTGTATGAGATACAGACACACTGTACATACAGTAGAACAATGATTCTCAAAGTGGGGTCCATGGCACTCTGCCTGGGGCTTTTACAAAAGGCTTCATAAATTAACGAATATTTTGAATTTTAAATCTATAATAGTTCATAGATAACGTTCTAATCTAACAAATCCAACTCTTTAATCTGCAAATATCTTTAATACATGTCTAATATATTTCAAATATTTTTTCCTTGTGTAGTTCTTTCACATAACTAAGACTCTCAAAGTGTAAAAAATATGCTATGTCAAATTATTCCAAGGAACCTTAGGGGGTTCCCAGTATATTCTCTATCTTGGAATGGGTTCTTGGCTGAAAAAAGATTAAGAACCTCTGCAGTAGAATAATGTGATTACTTTTTCAGATGCTCTTCAAGTTGCTGCTTGTCATTCTCCAGGTCCATTAGACTCTCCTGGGTTAATTTTAAGTCTCCCTCTAGTTTCCTCTTCGCTCTCTCAAGGTCCATCCGAATCTTCTTCTCTTGTTCCAGTGAACCTTCAAGCTGGACAATATCATTACAGAAAGTCAAACTATTGTCCTCATTATGCAAGGAGCATACAACTTTAAATTAAGGTTGCAACAATACATTGTAGAATTCTCACATCATCCACTTGCTGCTCCAGCTTAGCCTTGGCCTTGGTCAGAGTGTTGACTTTGTCTTCTTCACTCTGCAGATCATCCAGCGTTTGCTGATGAGCTTCCTGTAAGGCTTTCTTTTCTTTGGTCAACTTAGCTATGATTTCATCCAGAGCAGCCATCTCTTCGACCAGGTTCTTCACCTGGGAAATTAGAGATAAGTATTGAAGTATAGGAATAAGTATAGAAATGTGCTACTTGTTCATGTACTTAATATTAAGAGAAATAGCTGAGTCATTGTCAAACCTTGTTCTCTGTGGCATGCTTCTCTTTCTCCACTTTAGCCAGAGTTAACTCTAAGTCATCAATGTCTTTCTTCAGCTCCGAGCACTCATCCTCCAGCTTCCTCTTCTTAGCAGTCAGTTCAGCATTCATCTCCTCCTCATCCTCCAATCTTTCTGTCAGCTCTTTGGCTTTTGCCTCCAGCTGAATCTTGTTTTTGATCAGCCCCTCACATCTTTCCTCAGCATCTGCAAGATTATCTTGCTCCTATATTGAAATGGTCATTAATTTGATAACTTTGTTAACGTAGGATAAATTGCTATATAAATGATTAAAAAAAAAAAAAAATATATATATATATATATATATATATATATATATATATATATATATATATATATATATATATATATATATATATATATATATATATAACCATTTTGACATTAAGAATGCTGTCATTAGACTTACAGCCTGGACATGGAGTTGCAGGTCATTCTTCTCTTGAAGAAGAGAAACCATTTTTTCCTCTAGTTCCTTTCTACGAGCTTCAGATTTTGCGTAAGCCTCCTTCAGCTTTAGGAATTCTTCCTTCATGTTTGCCATCTCCTTTTCTGCTTCAGCAGATCTCAACAGAGGTTTGATCTTGAAAAACAGCTTCATCCAGGGCCAATTCTTCACCCCCATGAAGGCACGGATGTTCCACTGGATCACCAATAGTGCATCTCTGTCAAAGATCAACCAAGGTTATCACTACAACTTACACAAAACAAAATCATTACTTATAATTGTTATCATTTACTTTGTTTTAGTTCATTTTAAATTATTGATTCCTCTTACCTCCTTTCATAAATCTTCTGGAATTCCACTCTTGCCAGCAGACCTCTTGCTCTTGCCTGGATTCCAGTGATGATCAGTGACAAACGTTCATCTCTCATCTCCTCCAGTAGCCCAAGAAGACCAGCCTTGAAGAACACCTTAAGGAGCATATCAATATCCGCTAGGTGTTACACCTAAGTGCTTGCACCCTTTTGAAAGAATACATAATACATTGTTCCTCTTAGAAATTAAAAGTTGAACTTAAGTGAACTCTGGCTCAATGCAACACACTGATACAGGCCTATTTGGTCTGGTGTAACCATAGCCTATGGTGGCAAATATAAGTTAAGATAAGATTGCTGTTGAACTAGCATTATTCAGATCATTTACTGATTTAATGACTCTTCTAGACTATTCTTCTTCTACTTGTACTACTGTTCTGCTACGTTTTGCATTCCGTCATTGATTATAGACTAAACATTTGTAACAGATGTGCTTTGGACTTTTCTCTTTAATGAATTACCTTAGTGTGTCCAAACTTGTATTGGTTGTGATCAATATCCAGAGACCCAAGAAGTTTCTCAGCTCCCTTTCTACTGTCAATAAACTGACCCTCAGGGATGGCAGCAGGATTCAGGATGCGATATCTAGAAAAGAAAAAATAGTTTGGATAATAATATTTACTTAGTGTTGGCCAAATGAAGCCTCACGAAGCTTTGTGAACCATTTTTACTTTATTTTCTGAGCCCAGTAAATGGTGCTCTTTGTTCAACAAAGGGTTGAAAGCACAATGAATTGCAATTTCTTTAGCCTTTTTCTTTAAACCAAGAGCGCCATCTATTGGGCTCAGAAAATAAATACAAAATTTCAAACGGCCTCATGAGGCTTCATTTGGCCATCGCTAATATTTTCCTTTTCTTTCGGAATTATAAAGTATGTGACTAAACATTTGACATATGAGATAATACCTCTGTTTGAAATCTCCATAGAGGATCCTGTTGGGGAAGCCCTTTCTGCAGATCCTGATGCCTTCCAGCACACCGTTACAGCGCAGCTGGTGCATCACCAGAGGGTTCTCCATGGCCCCAGGAGTCTTGGTCTCATTGGGGATGATGCAGCGAACAAAGTGAGGGTGAGTAGACCTCAAGTTGGTCATCAGCTTGTGCAGGTTCTCCTGAGGAGGTAATTTAACCCTGTGTTTAACTCTCAGTTTAGGTGATTATTATGACTCATATCTCTATTACCATGTGTCACCAATGTGTCATTGTTTTGCATATGGAGTAGCCATTCAAACATATTTATGTTTACTAACCCTGTGCAAGGCAGACACTGTTTGGAAGGATGAACCTTTCTTTTTGCTTCCTCCTCCTTTGCCCTTTCCACCTTCAGCTAATAAACCGGTTTACAACTCAGTTAGATTGCCTTAACAGACACAGGCATAATCTTTTCAAAAATAATATTGACATTCCCAGTGGAGATTAATGCAGTACATTCAGTTTATTCCTACCTGCTTCTGATCCAGCATAATTTGCAAAGAGGACAGATAACAGCTTGAGATTAGACTTCTGGTAGAGTCCTACAACGGTCTCATTCAGAGGATCCTTGTTCTTCACCAGCCAGTTGTTGATATTATAATCAACAGTTCCAGCATAGTGAATCAGAGAGAAATGGGCCTCTGGTCTTCCTTTGATAACTCTGGGCTTCTGGAAGTTGGCAGATTTCCCCAGATGGTTGTCATAAAGCTTAGTTTTAAAGGTGGTATCAGAGGCTTTGGGGAACATGCACTCCTCTTCAAGGATGGACATGATACCCATGGGCTGAAGGGACAAAAATATGAGTGGTTTTAAAAGAACATGTTTTTTAAAGCTTTTTTATTCATGAACAGGTAATAGTCCAGCATCTCACCTTTTCAATCAGGTCAATGCAGGCCTGCAAGTCCATACCAAAATCTATGAAAGTCCATTCAATGCCCTCTTTCTTGTACTCTTCCTGCTCCAGCACAAACATGTGGTGGTTGAAAAACTGTTGCAGTTTTTCATTGGTGAAGTTGATGCACAGCTGCTCAAAGGTGTTGAACTGTAATGTAAAGTGACAAAACTATAAGTCACTCATATATTCATTACCTGCATTAAGTTGAAAAAATATGGAGTTGAATAAATTAATGTGCCTGTATAATATAGATTAGATAAACATAAATAGATGAAGCTCACATCAAAGATCTCAAATCCAGCAATATCCAGCACACCAATGAAATACTGGCGAGGCTGCCTGGTGTCCAGGGATTGGTTGATCCTCACCACCATCCACAGAAACATCTTTTCATACACTGATTTAGCCAGTGCACCAACAGCATAGTACACCTAAAGAAAATCCAACCTTTAAAGTTACATTAAATAACCCTTATTGTGCACTCAGTTTTGCTTCCTTCATCTATTGTACTTTAGGGGACACCTTCCAAAAAGTTTAATTCTTACCTGCTGGACATTTTGTCCCTTGGTGACCCACTCATTTCCTACTTTGACTCTTGGGTGACAGAGACCCTTGATGAGGTCAGCAGAGTTCAGGCCCATCAGATATGCAATTTTGTCAGCAACTGTTGAGAAATTGTGGTATTAATTCATCAATGTTTTTGCTGCTTTTCAAGGTCTTTATGATTCTTTTATTCCTAATTCCTTTAGCACCGTTGGCTGTATTTTGTTTCCACAACATCTCTCACCTTCAGTGCCATCAGCCTCTGCCTGCTCTTCACGCTGCTTGTTCTTGAATTTCATATTTCCATGATGCATGATGGCTCCAGTCATCTTGTAAATGCCATTCTTCTCTTCTTGAGTGAAGCCCAGCACATCAAAGGCTTCCTGAATGAGAAGATGGGTATTATATTTGATGTCTGATGTCTTTGACTTTCTGCATTGTATCATGGTTTGCAGTAGAGTGACGGGAGAGATCCGGGCGATAAAGCAGTACTTTTAAGAGTAATATTTTAAACGTGGGAAACACACATGGGAAGCCAGAGCAACTGCTCCTGGCTGTTGTAACAACAGTCGTTATGGTTGTTGGAGGCACCCAAGGCCAAGTCTGAATGATCATTGGTGGCGAACAAAGCGGTATAGATCATCTTGACAATGACCCCACAGAGGTTAATTAGCTGGGTTTCCATAACGTTCAGTCAGAACTGATGAAGTTCTCTTCAAAAGATGAGAGACGAAACGTCTTCAGAGCACCTTTTACCAATTCCAGTTGCCCTTGATTTTAACCCTCCCCTGGATGTCTATGACCCTGGATGACTGAGAAACTTCACAGACAGTATGCTAGTGATGGCCAAATGAAGCCTCATGAACCTGCAAAACCATTTTTTCCTTTTTCTGAGCCCACTAGATGGCGCTCTCTGTTCAACAAATGGTTGATAGCACACTGAAATGCCATTCCTTGACTCTTTTTCTTTAAACCAAGATTATATATAGCTATCACTATATTATGGTACATCCCTACTCACATCTGTTGCTATCAGCTCTTCAGAATCATTGATGGAGGCTACTGTTGTCTCTCCTTGGGAGATGAAGGCGTAGTCATAGGGGTTGTTGGTGATAAGCAACATTTCTGAAAAGTAAAACAGAAATGTTACATTTTGTATGCTAGGGATATAGCAACATTATAACTACTAGTTGTTACTGGTCCAAAGTATAGTTGTTTTCATTTACCAAGCAGCTCAGGTTTCCTCTGAGACAGGATCTGATAGAAGATGTGGTAATCTCTCTCAGCTTTAAGCTGAAAAGTGACACGGGATTTTTCCAGCAGATCTGTAAAGGAATTTGCATTAAGTAACTGTGAAGGTGATCATTGTTTATATTGGACAAACATTGAAAGTTTAGAGAAAAGACTGCTTACATGTCTCAATATCAGCTGAGGCCAGCTTTCCACTGGCAGCAAAGTGAATTCGGATGAATTTGCCCTAAAATGTATGACCAAAGAAAAGTTAAAGAATAGAAAAGGCACAGAGGTATATTCATTTCAGACAGAAACTTACAAATCGGGAGGAGTTGTCATTCCTGATGGTCTTGGCATTACCAAAGGCCTCTAAAGCAGGGTTAGCCTGAATGATTTGATCCTCCAGGGTACCCTAAAAGATTTGTTAAATTGGTCACTATTTGTCTCTACAATACTAACGAAAATGATGCATTGTGCCGATAAAGGTTCTATTTTATGTCATTTCAGCATTTGAACCTTTTTCTCGGAGCCTGCGTCCTTCTTCCCGCCTGCAGCTGCGATGCTGGCAAAGTACTGGATGACTCTCTTGGTGTTGACAGTTTTCCCAGCACCAGATTCTCCACTGAAGACACAAATCGGATTGTTTTCATAAATAGACAAATGGGCAACACACAACTAGTCAGGTCTTTGATTAATCAACAAAAATGCATACAAGTTACAATCTGTAAATACTGATACACCTTTTCAGTGGAATACAGGGAATTTTCTTTGGCATGTGTCTTTCTAGATACGTGCCGCTTGTTAAAATATTAATATAATCTATCATTATCCTTTTTAAAATTCATTGTTTTGTATTGGCCTATTGCAGCTTATAAAACAGTAGCAAATTATAACAGTAGTGACAGTATTGATGGCTTGTAGCTGAACCATATAACATAAAAACTATCCTGAAGAATACATGCTGAGTGTTGTTTAGTTATTTAGTTTCTTGCCATCAAATCCATAATCTAATGTAAATGTTTTTATTCAGGTATTCCCATCCACTGGGGCGTTAACATGCACAACTGTTCACTGATAACATACCACTTAACCAAAGAATATATTACTGGGATTTACCGGAGCATATCAGCAAAAACTCATAAAACCAACAAATTATATTCAATGGCTGGCTACTGAATTGCCACTTACTAAAAATTCTCACAGCCTTATATAATTCTCAATTGCAGTATAACATAGTCATCAAAACATAACTTACGTGATGAGAACTGACTGATTTTCTCTGTCTGGGAAAGAGAAGAAAGGGTCACTTCTAGGATTCTAGGATTCCTTAGCATTTGTACACTTCACCTTTCTGTGAACATATGATAACTGAAAGTGAATTACCAGTAAGCATGTACTGGTAGGCATTGTCAGAGATGGAGAAGATATGGGGAGGAGCTTCAGTCCTCTTCTTTCCTCTATAGGCAACAACCACCTCTTGGTTGTAGACTGGCAGCCACTTGTAGGGGTTGACAGTCACACAGAAGAGCCCAGAGTAGGTCTGTAAGAATGATAATTTGGAAGATATTTTTATGTATTTTTAAGATACAATCACATTAGCCATTGATATATGAATGTAATATGCAGTTGTAGTGTAGGTGAAGGGTACAATATCAGCTTTTAACTTACATAGATCATCCATGCTGCATAACGCTCTTTGAGGTTAAACAGCACAGCGGGCTCATGGAGGAAGGTCAACATCGCCATGTCTTCAATTTTATCAAATTTTGGCGGGTTCTGAGGGTGTACGTCACAGTCGTTCACTGTCACAGTCTGAAAATGGAGATAGTGAGAATTAATACACTATTATTCATCCTGTTGAATTTGAACTGCTGTTTACTAAATGTATTTTGTGTAGGAGGGAGCATCATGCCTCTGTGCATAATAGTCTCTGGTTTCTACTGTTTCTTTGATATGTATGACTAAAGGACAAATCCACTTGAATCATCACTTGCATTACCACTGTGTCTTAGTTAGGAAACTAGTTGCATCCATCACTGACCTTCCCTTTTGCGGTCAGAGCAGTGACTTTGTCCCCCTCACGGCTGGTGATGGAAGCTTTCACGTACTCCTCGTCAGTATCAGGAACGAAGCACTCCTTCTTCATGTCGAAGGCACGGGTCTGGGCCTCCAGACGCTCCCTGTCTGACTTCCTCAGGTACGGAGCTGCTGCCCCAAAGTCTATCATGGCAGCGTCACCCATTTTTCACCTTGTCTACAGAAGAAAGAATCTCAATATAAATTTAGCTGGTATGCATTTATCTAAAGGCAACTGCAGGATAAAAAGAATGCCTATGCCAATATAGTCAGGTTTTATATTTGTTAATCGTCATGAAATTCAATGTTTTTAAATCAAACCCATTTTAATTTTTCAGATGCTCTTACCTTACCAATCCCTACCGCGGAGACTGAGGTGTGATGGTCCTAAGGAAATAAATAACGGAAGCTAATGAGACTAGTCTGCCGTCCACATCAACACAGGGAATGCTTTAGAGTCAAAAGTGTAGCGTGGGATGTGTAAGCCATTGTTCCTGGTCCTTACCTTGAGATAGAATGGTGACCTATTGGGGGTTTCAACGTGAGTTCTCTTTATAAACAAATCCTCTCTACCAAATATGGAGGAGCATTCAGGGTCCAGGAATGTTATTGTGTCTGCGTTGGGTTGGGGGTACATGAAAGGGAGGGGGTTAATGAGTGGAGGAGAGCAATATAGAAATCAGCGGGTCAGAGTCTTATCAGTGATGGGGTCCCCTGACGAAACCATATTAGGAGCTCCATGCACTGCAGTGATTAATCATCGGTATCCTCAAGCAGCCAGGGGACCACAACTCAATCTTTAAATAGACACAGGGAGGAATTCCTTTCTCATCATCCTTTAAGTCTGCTTCTGTTACAGGAACAATACATGCTGTACTGGGCAGAAGCATCCTCACTTAGACAGGCAATATTTAAATAGATGGTGATATGCCCAACTTCAGGATGTCAAAACCTTTCCAATTTTAAAGTAATTTTTAAAGTATTTATTTGTGAAAGCTAGTGTTTTTTATCAGGCAAGTCAATCAAATATGATCACTGATGAAGTAGAAAATGACGTGGACAAACAGATGTTAGCTATCAGAGGGCAAATGCCAATTTTACTAGTAAAACAAAAATGAAAGAAAACATCCTTAAAATATGTTTCTATATAATTCCATAATAAGTAAATTAAAATGTCTAAAAAACGACTAGACCTGTTATATGTTTCGTTGAGTTATGTACTACTAACATTATCCAAAATGTTTCCAACAATGTTCAAACCCAGAGGAATCTGTGATTCTATTCAAGATAATGATCCCTTACATTTGGTTCGCCGGTAAATGAGGTCATATAACCTTCAACCCTAATCTAGTTGCTCTGACTTCCAGAGAAAACAAAAAGTAAAAAAAAAAATAATGGTTAAATAAAAATTAAAGCAAGTAGAAGAAAACAGGAAATTCATCATTAAAAAGTGCATTTTGCTAAAATCTAGAGTGAAAATGTCTTAAAGTGGCTATATGTAACTTCCAGTTTGTGTTGATTCTAGCGGCCGCTTTGGACAAAAGTGGTAGTGTTTTTACCACACCTGCTGTTGAAAAGGTCTTTTCTATACGGTGCTGCATTGCACACTGTATATTACTGAGTTAGCGTTACCGGGAGGTCATATAGTCGCTATGAATGTTTTTCTCAACCACAAAATCATTCATACAGATGCATCTTTGCATTTCAAGTGTTTAATACGGTAACTTAGCCTACTTTGAATGTCTCGTGAGCTAAACTCACTGTCACTGTGTCACGAGCCAAAGCATTAAAAGATTGTTGTAGCAAGCAACGTAGTAATAACTTATATAGCGCATTTCATGAAACCCACGGACGCTTTACACAAGTAATGTTACAGAGGGACAAGGGAAAGAAAATAGTAGGCCAACACAAACATGGACTAAAAGAAATAAAACGTCCGTGCTAAATGGAAGGGGGACGTAATTTAATGTAGGTTACTGACCTAAAGTTATTTTAGTAATGAAATAGACATATTACATAACTGAGGGCCAATTCAGGGATTTACAATCCCGTAATTGTCTCCATCTGTTAAAAACCCGACAGAAGTTGACTCACGTTATCGCCCGTTGTCTTTCATTTTACCTCTTAGCTTTTAGTTGTTCTTTGTTTAATTTTCTTATTTTCTGTGATGATCCTACCCCAGTATCAGCCATAACTACAACAGATAACTTATAAAATAACATATAAAATACAATTAGGCTCACATGAAGACATCTCCTGCTACTTTTTACCTGGCTCAAAAGGCTGGATACACTAACACAGGCTTTTACGGTGTTACAAATAAATCTGTGACCCTTCAGAATGCGTTACTGTAGTGCCGCCTACCTGCCGCAAATCATTCGGGAAAAATCTGACCCGGGCCTTACTAAAAACTATATCAAAATAGCATTCTTTTCACTGTTAGTCTCGTTGGTCTCGTGCTGTTTCAGGTCAGTTAAGACCATTGTATGAAAAATGACAGATCTTCAGAAACATTAAAAAGTTACATATAGTCACTTTAAGTTATGAATTATATATCTGTTTTGTTTTGCATAATTGCAAAATAATTGAGAAATCATTACATTATATTCTAACTATATATTTTTGCATTTAAACCTTGTCTAAAGACAAAGCAAGACGCAAAAAATATCTGGAGAGATATTCCAAGGAAGTATGTCATGTATGGGTCTCCATTACCCAGAAGGCTTAAGTGAAATCACAGTGAGGCATTTGTAACATATTGTGTATACTTATCATAGAATGGACTTTGCGGTAACATAAACAGCCATCAGATACCAAATGGTTCGGTCTAAATACAGAACATTTGTCTGTGAGATTAACCAGGCGTCAAGTGCAAGGCACACAGACAGAGGTCTGCCACAGGTGACATGCTTGAGATTCACTGAAAGGCAGTTATGATGACGTAATAGAGGGCTATGTCAGCATGATATGCTCCAATACGATGCCATGGTCACTGTGGAAGCCTTCTGCTATTATCAGTCAGCAGCCAGTGAAAGCTGGCCCCTCAGTTACAGTCCTGTTGACATGTTGTTGTGTCTTTAGGGACAAAAGATAAATATGTGAAATTCCTGTTTAGCACACTGCACTGATTGAGCAGAACTGCCATAGAGGCTTTCAGGATCCCACCTTTGCCTGCATCTAGGATCAGTTGTAGCAGATGATGGCCTCGCACTGGGTTCTGTCTCACATAAATACACTGGGAGTGACAGGTATTTCCCACAGCACATCAACTTTCCAAATATTCCATTTAAAATGCCACCCTTCTGTGGAGCCTGCTGAGCTGCTTCAGTTTTATAGTATGTTTTAATTCTAGTCATAATTTTGATATCGTATCTTATCTACTCGTTAAAAGTCTGTTTATACACCTACCAACTGCTCACCCTTAGGTGCTGTTCACCGAGTTTACTGATTTATACTCCAAAACATATTCTGATTTACATTTTATGACCTAACCCACTATTTTAATAACACATAATCAATAAACAACATGCATTGTCATTTTGTATAGCAACTAAAATGCACAGCCAGTCACTAGCACCAGTAATAATCACAGCCCCTTCAGAGGTTAAGAGATTAAAAAGAGGGTCAACAGCTGCTGACAAGTGCTGAGATTATTTCCATTCTGATAGCTTCCTGGGCCTGGTACTGACAGCTGGCGTCAGGGTGCCAAATGGAAGTGAGAGATGCCATGCCCCTGCTAAAGACCAAGTGAAGATAACACTGACCTTACAGGTCAAACTTCTTTTCATTAAAGGAAACATAATTCAAATGCTTTGTTTATGTCAAAACAAATAAACATTGTCACCACATATATTTCATTAAATTCAAACTTGGGGAGGATATTTAGATGGAGCATTTTGCTACATGTCTCTGGGCTTTGGTCACCTACTCATTACATCAGCAACTCTCTAAGGCAATTTTTCTTCTTTTTCTTTTAAACTCAATTTTACCAGGAAGCTTTTTTTCTAATTTTACCAGTGACTTCATAACTATTTATAGGTTTGTTCTTTCTTCTGCTTTTACTGTAAAGCCCTTTTAAAAGTGCTATATAAATAGAGTGTATTATTATTTCTTAGTCACTAAATTGTTTATACACTATGTTAATTTATGTAAATCAAATCACATTATTTATGTTTTTTTTAATGTATGCAATTAACAACTAAATCATTATGTAACTAAATATGATACTATGAATATGATCATAATCATGACAAATATTTATATATAAGGGATTTTATTTGCCAATTAAATGTGTACATTTTTCTTTATTTAACCTTTTCTCCCTGTCTTTGGTGCCAGGTAGTAATTGCTGTGGTGCTTTTGCATCAAATATGACCTTAAGTGGTTACAACATTCTCCCTTTCTGTAGGTGATGCTTTTTTCTGTCATTGTTTTATCATGGTAATTATTGAAGCTCATGGTAAGTAACCAATTTGACTTTTTCCTAACAACCACTGATGACGGTGTTGCTGCTGTTGCTGGTGAAGCCAATGACTCTCTGTTTATCAGAGGAATTTCCCCTGGAGAGACTTGAGTGTGTAAAATAGTTGATAAACTGAGTCACCATTGTGTAAGACCAGTCAGGGGTAGTAGTATATGGTTGTTTGTATAAAAACGTTATTACAAAGATGATTGCTTTTAACTCCTAATATTAGACCTTAAGCATCATATACTCTACCATGTTAAAGATGGTCTAATTATAGAGGCAGTGAATTGTTCCATCTTTGGTCAGTCCTCTTATTCATTCAAGCATGGGCTCAGATGTCCTGTTAATCATGCTGATAATCCTCAACACATACTGTGCTGTATGTGGTGCACCTCTTTAGGCATACGTGTGAATGTGCGCTCATTAGCTAATGGATACCTGCTTGTCTGCTCAGGGAGTTAGGGACATGACATGTAATAAGAGAAGAGACAGGACTCCCTGAATTTCACACAATGGGACTCTGTGGCTTCCCTCTCCTCTCTCCTCCTGCCCCAAATCATTACTTAGTCTCCAGCAGCAGCAGCAACAAAGACTGAGACCTGGCACCATCGGTAAGGCAAAGCTCTAGACAAACATGTAAGGATAGCTCTCTTAGTATAGGGTATAAAAGAACATTAATAATTATAATTTGTAGTTTTATCTTGATGTATTTCAGTATATGAACTACATATTTGATTATTGATTCATTGAAATCCTTCCTAGCCCTTTGGAGGAACAGCCAGGCTTGGGCAAGTATTTACTGAGCAGCTGCAAGTGATTATGCATGGTATTATGGTAGGCCTGAGTATGAGCATTGGTTTATTGTTGACATTGCAGCCCAGGCTTGTGGGCTTTCTTTAACTCTATTTTAAGAAAAAGGGATTTGTTTTATCTCTTCTCTATTTTAGCATGCACCCCACCTCAACTTCCCACTTTTAGGCCCTCTGCCACCCCATTTAAAAACATTTTCTGACTCTGTGGTTGCGTCTGCAATCTTTTATGCAGTAGCCTGCTGGGGAGCTGGGAGCACAGAGAGGGACAGGAAAAGACTCAACTAACTGGTGAAGAGGGCTAGCTCTGTTCTGGTCTGCCCTCTGGACACCATAGAGGAGATGGGGGAGAGGAGGATGTTAGCCAGGCTGGCATCAATCATGGGCTTCACCTCTCACCCCCTACATGAGACTGTGAGTTCCCCTGAGCAGCAGGCTGCTGCACCCTCAGTGCTAGAAGGAGCGCTACCGCAGGTCCTTCATTCCAGCAGCAGTCAGACTCTTTAATGCAACATCATAATGTAGCACTGCTAGATGTTTCTGCAATATGAGCCATCACTGGACAATATTCTGCACTATGCACATTTATCTATTTATTACTCTGTGTCACCTCCAACTGTGTAATATGTCATCTCTATTCATTCGCACCTTACTCATCTGTATATCTGTGTTTATATATAAGGTTGTTTATTGTGTAAATACAGTTGTTTTATTACTATCATTATAACTAAATCTATTCTATTTTTCCATTTCCTATAGTTTATGTATATGTTTTTCTCATATGTCTAATTAATGTGTATTTGTGTTATTCTAATGTGTGTCCATCTTTCTTTTGAGCTGCTCTAGCACAGGAATGTCCCTAGTGTGGGATTAATAAAGTCTATCTTATCTCATCTTATCTTATCTTATTTCATTAATTCCCTTGAGTTTTCCTGATTAGGCCTCTGCTCTTCCTGATTCCTTATCACAACAGTGACGCTTGGTTTACATCATGATTTACCTCAAAGCATTTGAATCAATCTAACTCCACTTATCCTAATGGAAAAGAAAGCTAATGGCATTGACAGTCCTCTTTAGTTTACAAAAATTGATGGTGGCAATTTATATTGGTTACCTAAGTTGTATTACTTTATTATATATAATATTTGTAATTTGCAATAAACCTACTGTAACTTATTTGGCGCTACTGACCAATCAGTACTTAAGTTACACTGAATACAGTATTTCTTAAACAGTGTTCCATGAACCCACTCATTTTTTTATATCATTTCTTAAATGAAAGAATACAATGTTGTGCAATGTTGATGTGATTTTATTAAGCACTACAGGTTGTGAATAGTAATAGTTGAGGTTATCTAAACGATTGAGTCTTACGGCATAATATTACAAGAAAAAAGTCGTAATATTTCAAGAATAAACTAAGAACAGAATAGGTTGCTTTTGAATCATAAATTGATTGGATTACATGTGCATGTTTTAGCATTTCCTGACAGTACATATGCTACTGTAGCCTACTGTAGTTTCAATTGTCCACCTCCGGTGAAGGGAAGAACCCGGACGCTTCCTCAAACTTTGTATCATCCAGATTAGGTGTGTGTCCGATGGTCGTGTCCCAGGTATATAGCATATCAGCTGAGCGCTGAGTAATAGCATTATGCCCACTGAGCTTTAATCACATTCTGATGCCATGACTAAGCTCTTGTTTCAGAGCTCTGCTGTACTACAGCTACTCCTTTAAAACACATGTGGTTATTGACTGGTTATCATACATGACTGCTTTTATTTTCTCTGATAATAAAGTAAATTGCTTATTGGTGAAACATCACTCATTCGACACATAAAAGACAGACTGCTCTCATCTGTTTGCTACAAAAGAGTATGAAAATCTCGACCTGTTTCACATAAATTACGACTTAATTCCTAAAATATTGTGATTTTATTCTAATTAAATAACGACTTTATTCTCACAATCTCAAATGTTGTTTCCCCTCCATGTGGGCCTAATAGATCTGTCGTAGATCTAAGGTAAAATAATTTCTTCAGGCTCCGAAGCTTCACTCCTCATCAAAGCCTTTCTGTTACAGCCGTGGAAGTTGGAAAGAAAGAAAAAGAGAAAAAGCTGTTAGTTCTTTAGATTAGTATTGCTTCAATGCCACAAAGCAATGCATTAATTTACACACTTATATAAACCAACATTTATTTGTACTAATACTTGAATAGCAAAGCAACATGTTAAATGCAGCCAACAGGGCAGCACGTGTCATGCTCAGATGCTGTGCATGCTTCAAACCTTGGAGCCCACATCACGGCTCTTGGCCCGCAGCTTGTTGACCTGAGACTCAGCAATGTCAGCTCTCTCTTCAGCTTCTTCCATCTCGTGCTGTAGTTTGCGGAACTTGCTAAGATGAACATTAGCCTGTTCCTCCTGTTTAGGATAAATAAAAGAAACATAGTTACACATTGACAGGGGAAGAAGCCAAATAAAGACCACACTTCACACATTTCCACACTTACGGCCTCCTCAGCAGATCTCTTGTAGGCTTTCACTTTCAGCTGCAGCTTATCTACCAGATCTTGGAGTCGGGCAATATTCTTGCGGTCCTCCTCAGTCTGTGAAAATAAGGTTACAAAGTTAATTTCCTTTAAAATAACTTTAACATATGCAGATTAAGGAAGCTAGCTACATGCTACAAACCTGATAGGTAAGTTCTTTGATACGGCGCTCATATTTACGGACGCCCTTCACTGCTTCAATGCTTTTCTTCTGTTCCATTTCCACCTCATTTTCCAGTTCCCTCACCTGGTCAGGGACAATATTCTTTAGAACAGTCCCAATAACTTATTCAACATAACTGCTAAAAAAAACAAACAGACATCACAAACTGGAAAGAATTACTCACCCTGGCCTCGAGCTTCTGCATCTGCTTCTTGCCTCCCTTCATGGCGATCTGTTCAGCTTCATCCAGACGGTGCTGCAGGTCTTTGATGGTTTGCTCCATGTTCTTCTTCATACGCTCCAGGTGAGCACTGGTGTCCTGCTCTTTCTTCAGCTCCTCTGCCATCATGGCAGCATCAGTAATGGCCTTCTTAGCCTTCTCCTCAGTGTTTCTGCACTCCTGCACCGCATCTTCTACTTCTGTCTGAAGTTGGACTGTATCAGCCTCCAGCTTCTTCTTGTGATTCATCAGGCTGGTGTTCTTTTATAGTACAATAAAGGTAATTCCGTTATGCAATGTACTAGAGAAACATGTCAAATACATTTTAAAAAGTTAGCATCTGCCATACCTGTGAGTGCAGTAGCTGCACCCTTTCAGTAACATCCAGCAGCTCTTGCTCAGCAAGTTTGCGACCTCTCTCAGTTTGCTCCAGAGCAGACCTGAGCTCCTCCACTTCGGCCTGAAGAAGGTTGTTGCGTCTCTCAACTATGGCATTGTTTTCTTTCAGATCATCATTGGATCGAAGAGAGTCATCTAGCTGGAGCTGAGCATCCTGGAAAATGTTCAAAGCCTCTGGTTACAAAGATACCATAGTAATGATGCCAGCAAAAATGAGAGGCATGTCCCCTTTTTTTACCTTCAAATGTGCATGAACCGATTTGAGGTGTTTCTGGGCCTCAGATGCCTGCCTGTTTGCCTGGCTTAGCTGGATCTCCATCTCATTGAGGTCTCCCTCCATCTTCTTCTTCAAACGGAGAGCCTCATTCCTGCTGCGACACTCAGCCTCAAGGGAGCTCTGCAGTGTGTCAATTGTCCTCTGCAGGTTCCTCTTGCACTGCTCCATCTCCTCATCTTTCTCAGCTAGTTTACGCTCCATGTCTGCCTTCATTTGGTTGAACTCAAGCTGGGCTCTTAGAATCTTGCCCTCTTCATGCTCAAGAGTACCCTAAGATCAGTGGTGGAAGAAGTATTCAGATCCTCTACTTAAGTAAAAGTTCTAATACCACACTGTACAAATACTCTGTTACAAGTAAAAATCCTGCATTGAAAATGTTACTTAAGTAGAAGTATGTAAGTATCATCAATAAAATGTACTTAAAGTATTAAAAGTAAAAGTACTCGATGCAGAAAAACCCTCACATTTTAGAAACTGGAAACGATCAAAACTATAAAACTGTGTTTAATAAGCTAATCATTTCAGCTGGACCTGTAGGCCGTTATATTGGTAGGTAGTTTAATTTATAATAAAACATTGTATTTTATAAATCTTAATTTGTAAAGTAACTAGTAACTAAAGCTGTAGTGGAGTAAAAAGTACAATATTTCTCTATGAAATGTAGAGGAGTAGAAGTAGAAAGTGGCATGAAAAGAAAAGACTTGAGTAAAGTACTAGTACCTCAAATTTGTACTTAAGTACAATACTTGAGTAAATGTACTTAGTTAAATTCCACCACTGCCTAAGATAGACATAAGGAGTTTGTCAAGCCATATATATTTCCAAATATTCTCCAAATTACAGCTTCATTTTGTAAACTATACATATACATATGTGTGAAACTGAGATTTTGAGGTCTTACCTCTGCTTCCTCAAGGGCAGACTGAATCTCACTCTTTTCCTGCTCTATCTGCTTACGGACTTTTTCCAACTCATGAACGGTTTTTCCTCCCTCACCAAGTTGCTCAGTGAGGTCAGAAATCTCCTCTGTGAATGAAAGTAATTGTACTTAATTTGGCACCTGCAATGTGTATTGTTTGTTTGGACACATTAAGTGATATATTACCCTGAAGATTTTTGTTCTCTCTTTTCATGGTCTCCAGTTGGTCTAGACATTCTTCATAAGAGTTCTTCAGTTTGAAGAGCTCAGTGCTCAGAGACCTGGCTTCCTTCTGAGAGCTCTCCAACTCACACTGACACTCCTCATATTTCTGTTTCCAGTCAGACAGGACCTGGACATTGAGATACAAGTTTTACAATTTTAAGTTTAAATCACCATGTCAAGCTCTCTACAGTTTTGGCAAAGGTGATTATTTGAGGAGACTCTATTTGCACTGTAACAATATTTTTGAAACCCCAGGTTTTTGATGATTAGAAAATACTGATATACTTTGTCAAAGTTTCTTTGCTTCTTGTCCAGAGCAGCAGCAGCAGCATTAGACCTCTCCACATCCACCATGAGATCTTCAATCTCATTCTGCAGCCTGTGTTTGGTCTTCTCCAGAGACGAACATTTAGCATTCACTGCTTCCACAGCCTCCTCAGCATCCTGCAGACGCTGAGCCAGCTTCTTTCTAAAAAACAAAACAAGTTCTAAATTAAGGCGGTTGAGATGTGGAATGACATGCAGCGAAGGTGCCCAGCTTTATTCAAACTGGAGATATAAAACAAATATATAAAACATTGTATATTGGGGCAAGCTGCCTGAGCCTCCTTCAGCTTTCCAAATAAACATTATTTTTACATGAATAATTTCAAATCTACGGTTGCCATATTCATACAAGCACACCGGTTTGCTCTTCTCCCGAATGGTTTCGGCAAGAGTTTGATATATCAACTGGCGCTGCTAGTCGTGAAGAAAATTAGCCTCGTGAGACCGTCCTGATCTCGCGAGCTATCTGGCGGAGTCAGGTTAGTGATAGACAGATGGTTTATCCAATCAGCTAACCAGTATTTTTGCCCCTTCCCAAAAGTTCTCTAACGGAAAGTTCCCAGATGGATATACCGAGCAAATGCGAAGCAATCCATCTGGCGGAGTCAGGTTAGGTACATACATCCATGACCCTCTTATGAGGAAGGGAACTTTAGTTTGAAAGCGTGAGGGCCTTCCGATGCCAGACTTGGAAATCAAGATGTGTCCACAGATGAGAGTGGCCCGAGCTGTATACAGTGAATACATCAAATTAATTTGATCTTATCAACACTGTGGGCCTGGAGGCAGTGTTCCACTACTACAAATAAGAAAAGGCCAAGGCCAGCCAGCAATTAACACTGGTATATTGTTATATGATTTAGATCCCTATGCAGTTACATCTGTAGGAGGCTCACGCAGCTTGCCCTGATAGACATTGTTTTGCATGTGTCCTTTTTTCTCCAAATCTCTACAATGGAGGTGGAAATTGCTAAATTAGCATGACCCATAGAATCACAATTTCCATGTTTATGAGAAACTTTCTTTAAAGGGAAACTTAGGTATTTTTTAACCTGGGCCATATTTTTGTGTCTAAGTGACTACTGGAGATAACAGTTTTGCTGTGTAACAGGCTGCAATGTACTTTCACAAGGGAATTGTCACCGTCAGTTTACATCCACTAAAAGTGCTTGTTTTTGCCACTGCCAGACTTAGATAAGTGTCTGACTACATCATTGAAAGATAGTAAAGTCCGGATCTGAAATCTAGCGAGAGGTGACTTGTTGCCTGAAGACAACGGTGAAAAAAGTTGAAGAGAGGAGTGCCGAGGAGAGTTTGTTGTGTTGGAGTACAGAAAGCGTCCCATGTGTTAGAGTGTTAAAGATTTTCAATAAAATCAATGGTTTGTGTTTGCACATTTACAAAGTGTGGCAAGAAAATGTCAAGCAACACTTTACGCAGCTTTCATAGACTACCTTTGTTGGATATGGACTGAAGTTGTGGGTGTGGATCCTAACACACCGGTCCATACATCGGGTATGAAGTAACTATTTTGACCGGGATGACTACTGCCAGCCATAGAGGAGGAGAAATCTTCGCTGCAGCTCTAGGAGCGAAGGTAATGTTATCAGCTAAAGTTACTGTGTTGACTTGGCATCAGTACACACGAAAGCATGGCAGGACAACAGCGACTTCTCCCGATTTCCATAATGTAGTCAAACACTTAAAATGACAATCTGAGCGTGTCAGTAGCAAAACAGCACTTTAAGTTGACGTACATTGACAGTGACCATTGCCCCATATGTCTACTTTGCAGCCCAGTTCGCGGCTACCAGCTGCAGGGCTCTCGCTTAAAAGTGGACTATTTAAACAATTCTTGTTCCTAATAGTTACTTAGACACAAACACATGGGAAAATAGTTTACAGGTTGAAAAATACCAAAGTTCCTCTTGAAGTTTACTTCTCTTGAAGGCTTTATCTTACATCATAGTTTAGATTAATGTCCTTGTATGTACTAGACTCACTTGGCCTCCTCCAGTTCCTCGGTTCTCTGGATGGCATCCGTTTCGTACTTGGTTCTCCACTGAGCCACCTCAGAGTTGGCCTTGGACATGTTGCGCTGCAATTCAGCCTTGGCCTCCTGCTCCTCCTCATACTGCTCCCTGAGCAGGTCACAGTCATGTCGAGCAGACTGCACTGCATGGGCTAACGCATTCTTGGCCTGGATAAATATTGATAATGTGGGTATTTCTCTTGGACATGCAACTAGTTTTGAAACATAGAGATAAAATAATACATTTTGGCATTTTCATACCTTTATTTCCTCCTCTAGTTGTCTTTTTAGATCTTCAAGTTGTTGATTGTAGGAATTCTTTCCTCTGGTCAGCTGAGAAATAAGAGATTCTTTCTCCTCCAGCTGTCTTGAAAAGTCATCTAGAAAGGTAAAATAAGTTTTAGAATTGCATTGTTCTACATTAAACGCATTTATTATTTCAAGTGCAAAACGTAACACTGACCATTCTCAGCTTGAAGCTTGGCTTTCTGGGTGGTGTAGTCATTAACAGATCTCTGATATTCATCACACCTGGTCCTGTATTCATTCGTTTGATCCTCCAGAGTTCTGCAGGTCTTTTCCAAGTTAATCTTATATAGGAAATATACCATATAGTTCACAGGCATTGTTTACTACTTTACAACATTAGACATCTCTAGACATGTATTCAGTACTTTGCTGATTTGAGGGATAGAAGCCGTAATGTTAAATCTAGCTCGTCTCATCCACATATCCTAATAAGAACAACAAATTTAAGTTGGAGGTGTTCATGTTCACGGTTTACTGATGTTGCATCACCTCTATGTATTACACTGTCATCATTTAGTTAACTACTAGGTTGTCAGTTCCACCAGTGTGGAAATGTACCTGAGCAATTTGATGCACACATACCTTAGACTTAGCTACGTGTTCCATATTGGAGACCACATCATCCAGCTCCAGTCTGAGCTCGCTCTTCTCCTTCTCCAGTTTCTGCTTGACTCTCTGCAGGTTATCAATCTGCTCTCCCAGGTCAGCCACGCTGTCAGCTTGTTTCTTCCTGAGTGTGGCAGCAGTGGCTTCATGCTGCAGAGTAGCCTCTTCAAGGTCTCTGCGGAGTTTCAGGAACTCAGCCTCCCTCTTCTTGTTCATCTCAATCTGGGCAGATGTTGCTCCACCAGCCTCCTCCAGCCTCTCACTGATCTCCTCCAGCTCTCTGGCCAAGTCTGCTCTCTGCTTCTCCACTTTGGCTCGGGCAGCTCGCTCTGCCTCAAGCTCTTCTTCCAGCTCTTCAATGCGGGCCTGGTAGAACAACATGTTTAAATGTGGCAATACTTTGGGAAAATGTTATTGTATGTAATTCATTCACAGCCACTAGTTCACATTTGTACCTGCAGTTCTTTTATCTTCTTCTGGAGTTGAATGGTCATGTTCTGTTCATCTTCAATTTTGCTGTTCAGCTGGCTGACCTCAAAGTCTTTCCTGCAGAATTTTGTTTGATTAGTGTTAGCCAAATACAACTGCATTCACAATATTAAATGACCATACTGAATGAACAATGTCATGATGAATTTGTACTTTTTCAGGCGCTCCTCCAGCTGTTGCTTGTCATTTTCTAAATCCATTACAGTCTCTTGGGTCAACTTTAAGTCTCCCTCCAGCTTTCGCTTCGCTCTCTCAAGGTCCATTCGAATCTTCTTCTCTTGCTCAAGAGATCCTTCAAGCTTAATGCAAATACATTTGATTACAACATTTGTGAATCTTTTTTTTTAATACTTACAATATAATCTAAGTAGTACAATTTTGATATGGATTCTTACATCATCCACTTGCTGCTCCAGCTTAGCCTTGGCCTTGGTCAGAGTGTTGACTTTGTCTTCTTCACTCTGCAGATCATCCAGCGTTTGCTGATGAGCTTCCTGTAAGGCTTTCTTTTCTTTGGTCAACTTAGCTATGATTTCATCCAGAGCAGCCATCTCTTCGGCCAGGTTCTTCACCTGTGAACCAAGAAAAGATGAGTTACTGGATGCCTTGTTAAGTTGCTGATCTGAAACAAATTAAGGTTAAGTTAGATGTCATACTGTACCTTGTTCTCTGTGGCATGCTTCTCTTTCTCCACTTTAGCCAGAGTTAACTCTAAGTCATCAATGTCTTTCTTCAGCTCCGAGCACTCATCCTCCAGCTTCCTCTTCTTAGCAGTCAGTTCAGCATTCATCTCCTCCTCATCCTCCAATCTTTCTGTCAGCTCTTTGGCTTTTGCCTCCAGCTGAATCTTGTTTTTGATCAGCCCCTCACATCTTTCTTCAGCATCACAAAGATTATCTTGCTCCTGCCAAACAATCAATCTCATTAGGGACCGTTCGGTATTTATGGAATGGACCACCGGAAGAAAATATGGGAGGGTCATGTCTTTTTATTCTTTGTTGAGGGGAGGGTCACCCAACTTTTTTTAGTCTGGGGGGGGAGGGGGGTGGGGGGTCACCCAACTTTTGTATTCATGAAAAGAGCAAAATATCAAAGTGGCTTGTTTGGTGCATATTTATCCATGTAGCTCTCAGTCTCGGCCCCCTAGCAGATGGGTCTGACCACATACGCGGAGAAGCCTGGTAGCTCAACAATTGCATTGTTTAAAAAATGAGTGGAATAATTACGTCTGGCATGACCAGATATTTTATAAATATTTTAAATAACACAAAACAACTAAATGGTGGTAGGTAATACATCAGATTTCATATACTGCTTTAGTAAAAAAAATATGACCTGGCTGACAAAGGGAGCAGCAGGACGCAAAAAATCCTAAATGCCATGTATATAAATGTGATGTCAGCTTACTAATTGATTGCGGGTTTTGTGTAGATTTGGACTTTTGTACGTTTATTCCACTTTGTTTAAACGGTGAAGTGGAGAGGCCTCGTTCACCTGTTTGGAGCTGGCTGGTGAATGTGACCCTCGTATCGGCCTTGCTGGATACACCGTGACTCTTTTTGGGGCTCTACTGATCGCTGTGGATTACTTCTTTTTCCGTGTCATTGGATTACGACAAAATACGGATCTTTTTTCTCAACGTGTCTCAAGGTTTTATGGTGTGACTTCGTTTCTGCCTTTGGAGAGGCATCTCAACAGACTGCAGGTCCAACACTGATTGTTCACTGTTACATTTTAGTTGAATTTAAGTGTCGGGGCATTCCGCCACCGTCTGTCTATTGCGTTCCAAGACAGCCGCGCCGCATTGAATTTCATAAGGTCGAATTATTAAATTGTTACAATGTCATTTAAAATCTGCTTTAAAAATAAACATATGTGTTTTGGAATATAATGTTCAGCTTCGGCAGCTTTACCTATGTGCTAAAATATACAATGACTGAGGAAGCCTAGTGACGAGTCCATATCAACCAGTGTTGAATTGTTATTTCCCAGTGTCCTTTGCTGAATGGTCTCAATATTTTATTGTTTTATTTCATGTGAATACTAGTTTACTAGAGGAGGAACTTAGTATTTGAAGTAATGCAGTAATGCATGAAGTGTGCATTTAGTTTCCATGCTTATTGTGTTTCTACAACAATGTTAGTGAGTAAATCTACTGAAATGGCCACCACACCATAACAGAGGAGTGGGATGTGTAAGATGAGAATGCAGAGGTTTAGGCATGTATGACATGGCTGTAAAAAATAAAATGGTATTTGTACTTCTTGGTTAAGTGCAAACTTACACGCATGGGAAGGGTCATACCTCTTTTTCAAATCACGTTGGAGGGTCATAGAAAAAATATTACTAATGAGGGGAGGGTCAAGTCTTATTAGCTTAGAGGCCACAAAACTCCTCTGGTGGCCCCTTAATTCAATAATGAACAGTCCCTTAGCACATACCTTAATGACATGTTTAAAGGAAAATGTCAGTATAGTGGCATTCTCACCGCTTGAACTTGAAGTTGCAGGTCATTCTTCTCTTGAAGAAGAGAAACCATTTTCTCCTCTAGTTCCTTTCTACGAGCTTCCGATTTTGCGTAAGCCTCTTTCAGCTTCAGGAATTCTTCCTTCATGTTTGCCATCTCCTTTTCTGCTTCAGCAGATCTCAACAACGGTTTGATCTTGAAGAACAGCTTCATCCAGGGCCAATTCTTGACCCCCATAAATGAACGGACATTCCATTGGATAATTAATAATGCTTCTCTGCGTTCCACCATCTTCTGATACTCAATACGAGACAAAAGACCACGGGATCTGGCTTGAATACTAGTGATGATTTTAGAGAGACGCTCATCTCTCATCTCCTCAAGCAGACCCAGCAAACCAGCCTTGAAGAACACCTAACAACACAAATGGGTATTTAACTTTTTAGCTATCTTCTTCATCTCTTACTGGGATGTTTCACTTATCCCAATATCAGAACAACTTCAGATGATACCTTGGTATGTCCAAACTTGTACTGATTGTGATCAATATCCAAAGAACCGAGAAGTTTCTCAGCTCCCTTCCTGCTGTCCATGAACTGACCCTCAGGGATGGCAGCAGGATTCAGGATGCGATATCTGGGATACAAAAAACAAAAAGTATTTTGGAGAATAATATTTAACTACTGTTTAAAATTATACAGTATTTGACTTAAATTGGATAATACCTCTGTTTGAAATCTCCATAGAGGATCCTGTTGGGGAAGCCCTTTCTGCAGATCCTGATGCCTTCCAGCACACCGTTACAGCGCAGCTGGTGCATCACCAGAGGGTTCTCCATGGCCCCAGGAGTCTTGGTCTCATTGGGGATGATGCAGCGAACAAAGTGAGGGTGAGTAGACCTCAAGTTGGTCATCAGCTTGTTCAGGTTTTCCTTTTAATATGATGAAGCATACATTTATAAATACTGACTTTTATAGCATCAACATTATGCAAAATACCAAAAATGTCATACACAATACCCTATGAAGAGCGGACACAGTCTGAAATGATGATCCCTTCTTCTTCTTCTCTTTTTTGGCTTCACCATCAACCAACACTGTTAGGAAAAATAACCTGAAAATTTAACCTTATAGCTAGACAAAAATAAATGTAGAATTTCCAATCAAGATATTCACGTTAGGGTACCTGCTTCTGATCCAGCATAATTTGCAAAGAGGACAGACAACACCTTGAGATTAGACTTCTGGTAGAGTCCTACAACGGTCTCATTCAGAGGATCCTTGTTCTTCACCAGCCAGTTGTTGATATTATAATCAACAGTTCCAGCATAATGCATCAGGGCAAAATGGGCCTCTGGTTTCCCTTTAACAACTCTGGGCTTCTGGAAGTTGGCAGATTTCCCCAGATGGTTGTCATAGAGCTTAGTTTTAAAGGTGGTATCAGAGGCTTTGGGGAACATGCACTCCTCTTCAAGGATGGACATGATACCCATGGGCTGAAGGGACAAAAATATGAGTGGTTTAAAAATGAATCATAATATTTTCAATAAATCGTTATGCACGGCTAAACATAGTCCAGTCGCTCACCTTTTCAATCAGGTCAATGCAGGCCTGCAAGTCCATACCAAAATCTATGAAAGTCCATTCAATGCCCTCTTTCTTGTACTCTTCCTGCTCCAGCACAAACATGTGGTGGTTGAAAAACTGTTGCAGTTTTTCATTGGTGAAGTTGATGCACAGCTGCTCAAAGGTGTTGAACTGCAAAGAGAAAATATGTAGGATTTTCTATCCATTTTGTTGAAAGAGGGCTGGTTAATTGTGAGCTAATAAGATCATTTACATCAAAGATCTCAAATCCAGCGATGTCCAGCACACCAATGAAGTATTGGCGAGGCTGCCTGGTCTCCAGTGACTGGTTGATTCTTATCACCATCCACAGGAACATCTTTTCATAAACAGCCTTGGATAGAGCTCCAATGGCATAGTTCACCTGGAAAAAAGACAATATATCTATTACAAAGCATATAAATGAATACAGCTTTTTAGCCTATGCAGATGTTGTCATATACTGTAGAAAACAGAATGTATTCCTGTATTGGTTATAGAAACTTTGTGTATAAGATTTAAGTTGACTTTTTTGTACTTCTTACTTGAGCGACATTTTGTCCCTTGGTGACCCACTCATTCCCTACTTTGACTCTTGGGTGACAGAGACCTTTGATGAGGTCAGCAGAGTTCAGGCCCATCAGATACGCGACTTTGTCAGCATCTGAATAAGGAAAGTGAATTCTGTAAAACTGCCTACAAAGGCCATTGTCCATCTTGGTTGGTTCTGGGACAGCATGACAAACAGAGCTTCTCTCACCTTCAGTGCCATCAGCCTCTGCCTGCTCTTCACGCTGCTTGGTCTTGAACTTCATGTTGCCATGATGCATGATGGCACCAGTCAGCTTGTACACAGAGTTCTTTTCCTCTTGAGTAAAGCCCAACACATCAAAGGCACTCTGTGGAGGAGCACATGATAACTCCTCAAGATTTGTGCAAGTAATATAGTTTTGATCCAAATTCTAAATTTGGGACTCCAAAAATTCGAAATCATAAAAAGCTACCTTAATAGTTATTCTGTACTAAGTGAACAAACTGTACAATAAGAAATGAACAACTTCATTGTGGGTAGTCTTCATCTATGTCAGAACGCAACTGTCCAGTCAGAGCATAAATTGCGTGATCAGCGCAACACATACAGAGAGCTTAATGAAAGTTCAGAAACTGCCTACTACTTTGTACTTGTATTTGCTCCCCTCATCCATCAGTGGAGCCAGTGAGTTGACACATCAGGGGTGCCAACACAAAGGGTCCAGCAAAACAACACACGGTCATCCAGAAAAAAGTTGAACCTGGTTAAACTTTTACTGGAATGCAACGTGACTTCCTCCAGCAAGATTGTTATCCAATCAAATGCATGCAAGTGCACATTCCTGGTAGGCTACTTTGAAATCTGAACGCCTTATTTGTACCGTACCTTATTTCTACCTCGCGATTGTTTTGATAAAAGATTAAATAGTTGATAACTTTCTAGACTTGTAAAATCCTGTCTCTGAGTATTATGAACAGCTCAGAAGTGTTTTGGCTTCTGATAAGTCTTTGAACACATTAATCTGTTACTCCAACTGGACTTCCTGGATTGCATTTCATTGTCTCACCGGTACCTTAACCAACACAGCCCCCTGCTTTGTTTGAACACTGTCTTGTTTTTGGAATGAAACCTGTGTAACTCATTTAGTCATAATGATTAGAGTTTAACGTAATATTGTAAAAAGAGGAATGAGTGAGAGCCTGACATCTGTTGCCATCAATTCCTCTGCATCATCAATGGAGGCCACTTGGGTTTCCCCCTGAGAGATGAAGGCATAGTCGTAGGGATTATTTGTGATCAACAGCATCTCTGGAGGACAGAGAGAGAGAGAGAGTCAGACAAAGTGCAATAAAAAGCCAATTTTAATTTTTTCACTTTTTCTTTTCATGGTGGCCAACCACCACTGAGACACAAATGAATCACAGCCTTGTACTAACCCAGGAGTTCAGGCTTCTTATTGGAGAGAATCTGGTAAAAGATGTGGTAATCTCTTTCAGCCTTGAGCTGGAAGGTCACACGAGACTTCTCCAGAAGGTCTGAACAGTTAAAAATACAAGAAAGAAAAAATGTCATATGACAACTCTAGACCTATGTTGTAAAACATAAATATAATAATATTAACAGTATTAGTGTATGTTAGATAAGGGTGTTTGATCTTACATGTTTCAATATCAGCAGAGGCCAACTTTCCCCTGGCATCAAAATGAATCCGGATGAATTTACCCTGAAAATATATTGTAGTTTATAGTTTGCATTTTTAAAGAAACCTTGATATCTGCTACTGCCACAGTTTACATGGAAACTAAATAATATAATTCACAATTTAGTCACACAAAAATTAGACACTCACAAATCTAGAGGAGTTGTCATTCCTGATGGTCTTGGCATTCCCAAAGGCCTCCAGAGCAGGGTTAGCCTGGATGATTTGATCCTCCAGGGTACCCTGTCAAAAGGGAACATTATATATGCTCAATCTGTAATAAATGTTTAAAGCTACACAGAGAGACTTTAGCAACCTCTGGTGGCAGTTTTTGAAACTGAGCAAGCAAGTAAGCAAATCTATTCCATTTCAGTTAAAGGGAGTAAGAGCTGATAGTTACAACAACTTCCACAACTCACACCTTTGACAGAGCTTATTTGTTACCTTGTCCTTGGCAGTGGGGTCTTTCTTTACACCGCTAGCTGCAATACTTGCAAAATACTGGATGACTCGCTTTGTGTTGACAGTCTTTCCTGCACCAGATTCTCCACTGCAATTGAAAAGTCAATGATCAATACTTACAGTAGCATAATGTAGAATAAGATTTTATTTCAGAGCATTTAGTGTCATATATGCTTTTCAAGAATAAGACATTACATACGTGATCAAAATTGACTGGTTTTCGCGGTCTACAAAAACAAGTTTGCAGAGAGTACACTTTTGTGAGTATCAAGATTCAGCATAATTACAGTACACGTAACAAAATGTATCTAAATTTATTTAGGTTTTACCTGACAGCATGTACTGGTAGGCATTGTCAGAGATGGAGAAGATATGGGGAGGAGCTTCAGCCCTCTTCTTTCCTCTATAGGCAACAACCACCTCTTGGTTGTAGACTGGCAGCCACTTGTAGGGGTTGACAGTCACACAGAAGAGCCCAGAGTAGGTCTGTGAAACACAGAAAAAATATAACTGTTCTCACATCAACCATTTGTAATTTAAAACGTTATGTTCATTTCAGGTTTTGCACACACTATTTTCTCATTTGTGTACCTTTGACTTTTTAGTCCATTATTTTGTTTTTGTTTACATCTTAAAGAGAGAACTAATGTAATATTTATTTAAGAATAGGAGCAAAATGAACCATGATCTCATCTTCTATATATGTGTAAACACACTGTTTAATCACATTCAGCAAACCACGCTTTGAGAGGTGCACAGTACAGTTTATTGACAAATCTTTTTCATGTGATTGTACACTACTCACATAGATCATCCATGCTGCATAACGCTCTTTGAGGTTAAACAGCACAGCAGGCTCATGGAGGAAGGTCAACATGGCCATGTCCTCGATCTTGTCAAACTTTGGAGGATTCTGTTGCAGAACCAGGGACTCTTTGACCACCACGGTCTAAGGAAAATGAATGCAATTTTTCTGATTAATATGTAATAGTCACATTATCAAGGGTTCAAATCCAACCCGAGGCCCTGTGCTACATGTCATCCCCACTCTCTCTCCCCCATTTTCTGTCTCTCTTCAGCTGTTATAATAAAGGAAAAAAAAAAATATATATATATATATATATATATATATATATATCTTAAAAGTAAGTAAATAAGCCAAACATTCAAACAGTTTCTGTTGTTGATTTTGTTAACGTGCATGCATGTGCTACCCTATTATAAAGCTTATGTAACATTACAAAGCATGCCACACATGGCAGATGGCAGCAATGCCTCGTTTCACCACACACTTTCCTGGGGGCACTTTCATGGCAGTGATACTCAGGGTACCAATAGAATTTGTATTTACACTCACTCAAGGATAGATGCTTTGAATCAAACATAGAGTTACTCTCACATTATCACTTGCTTCCAGACAAGGACTCTCACATAGACACTCAGATCTAATGTGTTTCCAGTCCTGCTCTAACTGATCCTGGTGATCGGAGTGACCCATTTGGGATGGATTCAGTTTTCGTTCTGGGACAGATTGGTTTCAAGTAAATTGAAGAATGAAGTGGAGCAGTCTCTGGATTTGACAGTGATTAACTTTTGTCATTCTAGGTAGATTAAGGCAAAACATGTATTTTATTTTAAGTATTTCCCTATTTCATTGTGAATTCATTCTCTTAAAACTCTGTTTATGGCCTGCCTTTTACTTCTGGTTACCCCAAGATGACTGCAAGTGCTGTATTTCAGCAATGTACTTACACTTAGTTTATACATGTTGACTTGTTAAAGTTAGGGTTTGGGTTGATAGTCATTTTATTAGGTCAATTTTATTATAGCTCAATATCACAAATCACAAATTTGCCTCATAAAGGGTTAGGGTTGTACAGCAGAACAACCTCTGTTCTTTGACCCTAACATCAGACGAGGAAAAACGGAAAGAAACCTTTAGGCAGAGCAACTGAGGAGGGATCCCTCTCCCAGGACGGACAGCCATGCAATAGAGTGGTATGTACAGAACAGACCAGCATAATGAAAGTAAAGTATAAACAATCCATATGACACAATGATACACAGAGAGTGAGAGGAGAGAAAGAGGGTTGGGAGAGAGACAGAAATGCTCAGCCAACCAACCTATAACAATAATAATACCAACAATTATAATAATAATTATAATAATAATAGAACTATGACTAATAATAAAAGTAGTTTCAGTAAAGATAATAGAATGATGATGATAATAATAGCAGTAATAATAATAATGTATCATTGCAACTATGATAAGAAAACCGTATGTGTTGTTAATGATATAAGCTAAATGTCTGAATGGTAAAATGAAACCACTAACCTTCCCATTCTGTGTCTCTACAGTGACCTTGTCTCCATCTCGGCTGCTGATAGTTGCCTTCACAAACTCTTCCACTGGATCTGGGACAAAGCATTCCTTCTTTATGTCGAAGAGACGTGTGGAGGCCTCCATGCGCTCCTTGTCTGACTTCCTCAGGTACGGAGCAGCCGCCCCAAACACAGACATCTCCGCATCCCCCATGGCTGCACTAATATACACACAGTTAGTAGAGGTGATAAAGGGTTCACTCTGTCTGTATCTCATACTTCACTTTGTTATCTTTTACTTTACTTTTCAACTGTGGTTTCAAGGAAAATGTAAACATTTGTCTTTTATATCAGTCTTTAACTCTATAATATGAATTGCTCAGGAGAGGAGAATTTACCGGTGGATTCAGCGCCGATGACAGGTGAGCTCAGACTTCAGAGTATGCCAGTGACCTAAAGGGAATAGAGAAAACTATAAGCAGGATATTGTGAGGATATTGTATTGTATTGTAAATGTCTGAATTACAGTTGCTTACTTACATTAGTATTTGAAAAAGTAACAGGTCTCTGGTTTTTCTTACTAGTATTTTGGATCATTAGTTCAACCTAGTTAGTTCAAACGTTCAAAAGTATATCTGACAAAAACATTTTGTGCCATACACTTTGTTATGCATGTCACTCTTGTGTTAGCTATGCTTTACATTTAAAAAAGTGTACATTCCTATCACATATTTAAATTGATGTACCTTTAGTTTAGACAGCAGAAAAATACAGTATTAAAAACAGCATGAATTCAAAATACAACCAGTTGTGCAGACTTACAGAGGCCAGGTGAAGAGGAACAGCTGCTAGACCTGTGGTGAAGGCAAGGATCAAATATATAACCCCTGATAACCCTGCTTTACAAGGCCAAGGTTACCACCCTGTCCCACTCACGCACACACACATATCTCAACAATTACACTACTTCACACATACCCCTTTACCCTCACACACACACACACACACACACACACACACACACACACACACACACACACACACACACATCCACACACACACACACACACACACACACACACACATCCACACACACATTGTGGTCATCGCCATCACTTTCATCACTTATGATAAGGCTCTCATGATGTCTGGCTGCTCTCTCTGCTCACGTCCAAATAATGTGATTTGGGAACAGTGCCAGGAACTTTCTCTTACATAACTCGCCTGTCACTTACCAAAGCACAGCTTTTTATCTCTAATTCTACCACAGTTATTTTTAGAGCAAGTGACAGCAGATCAAGCATCAATCATCACATCCATACATATATTAAATAGATCCATCAAGACAATAGAGTAATAAAAAGTCATACTAAGATTGGCATCTGAGCCATTTTTCCAGTGCCTGCTTAAAACCTCCTAAACTTCTGACCATCTTTAGATTTCCTGGCAACCTGTTCCACAGGCTTGTTGCTACATACAAAAAGGACTCCTTACCCAGATTATTCTTAACTCTAGGAGATACAAAATCAGTAGAGCTGCCCCTGGTGGAATTATAATTTATAAATAAAATTACCAAAATTGCCTATTTCTTTTATATCAAATTCACTTGTATTTTTTTAATTTATTTATTAATCTGTTTCTGCACACTAATAGCCACAGTATGTGGTATGTGTGCAACTGTGACTAGTGGGTTCTGGGAAATCTTTTTTTGCTCTGAAAAACAAATCACAGCCTGAAACAGCAGAAAATCTTAGCACGGTAAATAGGAACAGTAGGAGAAACTGCTTCTAGTTACAGTTGACTAAGTCCGTCTTGAAAACAGGATGGTTTATCTCCACAATAGATTATAACTATTTTGACTCTCAAATTAAAATAACTATTAATAAATGCAACAATCAAAGGATTGTGCAGAATCCCTTTTTAGTATTTCAACTTTTTGGGAGATTTTGGTTTTTTTCTATTAGCAAAAGTTGTGGATAGTACCTGGTAGCCGGTACTTTTTTGGTACCACCTGGTCGAGGTTGAGAGACAGCTAAGCCGATACTAGAAGGTGGAGTTAAAACACTGCAGACCACTGATTGGTCAGAGAGAATGGTCACTAGCGCTACACGGGACACAAACCCCCACAAACCCCCACAAACTCCCACAAACCACCACAAACCCCCATTTTTAAATAAGCTACAGTCTATAGTGACCACAATTTTAAAAAATGGCAGCCTGCAAAACTAAGCTGTACACTATACAGTACATTCGACAAGTGCAGACATTGTTGTCGATAAAAAGGATCCAGCGAGTGTCGTGTTAATGATGTTGCTTCAATTTCATACGGCTCAGCTAGACGAATCCTAATATTGTTATATTTTGTAGGTTTAATGATTTCTTTTCAAGTGTTGGCCAATCTCTTGCCAATAGCATAGTTGATACAAACGTTATTAAGCCATTAGATTATATAAAGGGTTCTTTTACCTCTTTCAGTAATTTTGATCCGCCTCACTTAAAGGAAGTGAATGATATTATATTAGAATTAAAAAAATCAGCTCCTGGTCATGATAAAATTGGCACCTCTTTAATTAAAGAAGTCATGACTTCTATTATTAAGCCTTTAACATTCATTTATGCATTATTCATGAAAACTTGCATCTTGTTGCATATGCATAGTCTTTAATAGATGCCGTGGAGTCACTGTTTTTGTCAAATAATTTACAATAAATGAATGAAAAAGGTCCTGCTCGGTATAGACACTTCTGTGCTCCCGGAAATAACAAATTGAATCTAAAGAACAGTGGCAGGCAGAGGGATTACAATTATAGCTGCTTCTTTTTAAGGGAACATTGTTGCATGTATTATACATTAAACCAACTTTTGTTAGTTAAAATAAAGTCCCAGTCCACTCCTAGACTGTGAGTTCTCTATCCATAGAAAGCTGCCCTTGTCATTGTTCACTCATCATTTTGGTATTTAGCATGTGTGCAGTTCATTAATCCTCTGGGTGTGATGGCTATTAATAAACCTTTTGTTTGATACAAATTCCTAACCTCACTGCCTTCCGCTGCATGATAAACCACACAAAGTGGGTTTGAGCCTGTTTACTGTCCACACCATCAGTGGCATTTTCAGCCTGATAGCAGCAGGGGAGATAAGGGCTCACTTTTACTAGAACTGAATTGAACCATGCTCTTAAGTCACAGTCATGGAGACAAAATAAGACCATGGCTAGACAAAGAACTTGAAGTGAAGTGTTATTCCTGTTTATTGTCTCAGTCATGATTTGGCCAGTATATTTCAGACACTAAAGGTTTTATAATGTTATGATACTGAATATTTCTAAATGTTAATGAATATTCTTGAAACGTTTTAGTTACAGAGGTGTCCCCCAGGAACCACTGGTTTGCTATGCCAATCATCCTAGGAGTAAATTACTTTTATTTTGCATGGGTATAGCTGTGATGTATATGAGTGCCCCGATACTGTTCAGCACAGACTTTGTAAGTGCAGTAAGTAGCCTAAGTCATTAAAACTGAATTGTGTCAATAAAAAAACATTCAGACATATTTTTGACACTTTTGGTAGGAATGAACAAAAGTCCTCCAGCATGTCCATCCATGTCTTTCCTTTTTGGAACATTTTCATCAGCAGGACAGGGTAGAGGAGATCACGCAGTCAGCTGTTGTATTTTCAGTCAGTGCAGGATTAGAGGTGTGATCCTACAGCTGACAGCCACTCTGGATTCCTGCGCGCCACACAGACACCCGGCCCTTTAATGGATCTGCACTGGGAGGAGCAGCACAGGGAGGGGTGAGTACTGCATGTGGTACTACCTTCTCCTCCAATTAACTGAAATCACAAATACAGTTAAAAGCGAAACAATAGTTGAAGGATGCTGATGAAGATGCAATTTACACAGTGGACCTAAAATATAACAAGTGCTGTGTTTAATCTCAGGGTCTACAAGAGTTGTTTGCGAGACAGCAGGGAGTGGGAGCTAAAGTGAATGGACTGTTTCAACTTTATCAAACAGAACAAGTTTTGACCGGCACAATGATTATAATGCCAGCTAGGCCAGCTAGACCAAAGACACCTGGTATTGGTTACTGTTCTCTTCTAATGTTAGAATAAATCAATGATATGTTTCTTTGAAGTTTTTTTTATGAAAACTTGTTTTTGTTCCCTATTAAAAATATTAAAAATACATAAATCTCCCTCATTGAAAATTATATGAAAATATTGTTCTTTTCAAGTGTTTAACTATTGGTTACAAGATGTCTTCTACTTTAATGAAAAATCCATTCTGTGACGTAAGTTGTGTAAGTTTCATACTCAACCACAATTGGCTTCCAAACTACTTGTGATGTCACAAAATCCTGCAGATTTTCAAAGTGAAACTGTTCTGACTGAGCCATCTCCCCTCTGTGTTGGAGTATGTTGTAATGTCACACAGTGGCAGTATGCTTTCAAATAGGATTCACGAGGAAGAAACTCATATGCCTTTCATTTCATGTTTAGACTGAGGGCGCTGTGATCTGAAGTCACTGAGTGGATTTATAGATGTATCACTTCCGATGATTCTGAGCATAATCCTGACATAATCAGTGCTGTTACCTGGGGTTAGATGTTTTAAGTATGTCTCCATCAGAACGACAAAACTCAAGCCTTAGTTCATTGAAGACTCACTGTGTCTTGGCTCCAAATCTACTCAGCATCTTTCTTTCTACTTGGGTTTTCTATCACATTTTGAAAGGTTGTAATATGTGTGTGTCATTAACAGCAGATACAGATTGTATCCAATATCATGTGTCTAACTTGGTGATGTTGTGTTTTCCACCCAGCATATGGAACATCTTTCTATGTCCTATAGATGTCAGCAACACAAAAGTAACTGCAGTAGGCTGTGCCACAGTTTATTAGTTAGACAGTATTGCTCTTGGAGGTGCTGTTGCACTAAAGTTTCATCAGTATTAGAACCACCTTCATTGTGTTTAGTCCTCATATCAAAATACACTGGATGACATGTATTGCATTGTGGAAGCAAACTATAAATCTAAATAGTTATTTATATAGCTAATTATGGCACTCTACAGTGTACGTTACAGTAATGTTGTGTAGGGAAATTCTTTTTCCTTCCACAGGGAGGTCAGATTCAAGGAAAGGTCTGTGTATGTTCTGCTCCAAGATGATATGAGAGTCTCTCTGCTCACCAAGTCAACCTGTAGCCTTAGGCCACATCTATACTACTACGCTTTCATTTTTAAACCATGTTTTGAGACAAAAACAATCTCCGTCCACACAAGATTTTTAGCTCCAGGAGCAGAACTAATCTCTGTCCATATTAACACGTCTGCCAATGCATATCACATAACCATTCGCATACACTGGGCATGCATATGCCGGTGTAAACAGGAAGCAGATTGTCTGACGTTACTCTGCAGTTGAAAATCATGGATGTAGAAGTTGGAAATACAGAAAAAACTTTGGAGAAAGAACAACAATGGCAAAAAGTAAGAGCAGGGATTTATTTGCTTGGACCAACGACGAGGTGGAACTGTTACTGAAATTGGTTAGGTATGTAAGCCTACCTAACCAATTAAGACTGACTGACATGTGTGCCCGTCCAGACTACAAAGCAACCTCCGGAGTTTTCCAACTTAAACGGTGGCAGCAGTGTTTCCAAATGTCTCCCTTCTTAGGGGCTCGGAAATACAGCAGTAGAGTGGACGTGAGGCGTAAACATAGCAAAAGTTATTGGTTTTTAAACCAATATGTATTAGTGTAGATGTAACCTTACAAGCTTTGTGTTGTACCAAATCAAACCTGCAGCAAATGTTCCTAAATAGTAGGAGACTGGGAGTCACCCACCTCCTAAAGTTTTTGTGGTGACTGACAGCAGGTGCTGGATTGAAATACAAGTTTTGAATGTTTTTAGACCTTTGCCAGACTTACTTGTTACTTGTCTTGTCTCACTTGAGGTTCTGAAGCATGTGAGTGATCTATTAGACCCACTTCAGTTTGAGCAGTTGGCCATGACTTGTAGAGGTTGCAACACTTATCCTCTCAATGGTTCTACATTTGAATCAACATTTTCCTGACACTGTAAAACAAAATCTGAAGATAATTACCTTCACATTAGTAAGATCTGTTGCAGGGCTGCTGTATTAGGTTACATTGCCTTCCAGAAGTGTTTCTGTTTGTCTGTGTGAACATTGTTATTTATAGTTTTTATATGTGAAGTCTGACCGCAGACAGAGTGAGTCAGTGGGGATAAATAAACAGACAGACCTCTTAAACATCTGAGGATCACTTATAGCAGTACAAGAACATTCATTAGAAGCCCAATGTAAGTAAGAAGTGTGGTTTCCTGTAATCTGATGATCTCCATTCCTAAAAAACATGGCCATTAGATCTGGAAGTAATCCAACTTGTTACACTAATTGATTGTTAATTATGGATTGGCCCAAAAAATAACCTCTTTTGTGTCCTCCAACAAACAAAAAGCGATGTCCTCCCGGCATTCATATTACTTTGAGGTGATGTAACAAATGTTTAGTGGATCAAATGCTGTCTGTAACTTAATTAGACTTTTCAACCGTTCTGCACGTAGTTGGAGAGTAGGGAGACATTTAACACTTCGAAACCAGGTCAACCTTTATTTCTGGAGCAACAGCAGGTTCAAAACAGAAACTGACAGATGGACAGCTCAGACATTTCAGAAACAAAGTACAGCAAGGGACATAAGAAGATTATAGTAAAAAAAATAAAGGAATAGTGCACCAAATGAGAGGAACCTGCCTCATGTTGAATTACACTCATGTTGATCAATGTCTTAGTTGCCAGAAGCTTAAAAATACACAAATGGGATAATCTTCGGTCAAGTGAGCATGATCATCCTTGAAAAAATGTTTAATTTCAACACAAATATGAAAACATGCAAACTAAATGATTTAAAGTTGTGTAACATCATTGTACAATGGAAATATTAATTGCACAAACGACAAGTGTAAGAGACATGCACGGAGATGGAACATGGCGTACTCCTCTCCAGACAAAAAAAAACATAAACTTTATCATGAGAATGGGGCTCCTAAGGAAAATATAACACAATAACATCACAGCAACAAGTGTAAATCACAAAAGATAATGCAACAACAAAACAAACTGGATACATTTGGCAAATTCCTATTTTGACAGCAGAAATTAAGGATGGATCACAGATTTATGATGAGACAGTTATCTTGCCAGTGGATTTGAAAATATTGTTTGAGAAAATGGAACCTGTCAGCAGGGCTGGATTACCAAAAGTGCTAATTGTTCCTCCCAGGGCCACTGAGCAGGTTAATCCAGTCATGCCTGTCACACACAGTAAACTGGTGTGAATATGTGGTTCCACACAAAAAAAAACTTTGATTATGTCTTAGATCCAACATAAACAGCAGTTCCAATTCTTGACTGTCTTTAAGGAAAAGTTAAACATTGTTAGAAAAGTTAGACACACTGCTAGCAGCTGGTTAGCTTAGCTTAGCGTTGTGCTAAGACCCAGGCTTGCTGTTTCCTCTAGTTGTTGTAACTAGAGGAAACAGCAAGCCTGGGTCTGAACAGAGGACAGTTATCTGCCTAGCACCTTTGAAGAATTAACACGTTTATATCTTGTATATATTGTTTTTAATCTGAACAAAAACCTAGTGTTAAAATTACAAGTTGCGTTTTTTATATGGGGGGCTATGTGCCGGAGCGACTTTTGTTTTAAAACTTTGGTAGACTTTCCCTTTAATGAAAGTGGGTGGGAGAGGGCTGAGAGAGAGGAGAGAAAGGACAGTAAATGTAGACTGGGTTACTATTCACTGATTGACAGAGACAGACTGCTGCAACAGCTGAGTTACAGCCCAGATACAGTACAAAGGTTATTGCTATTAATACACTTGAACACACACATAATTTGACTCTTAGCATCTAATTTCACATCATTGATGAATAACTGACTTTTCTGTAACACTGATTCTGTTGCCGCTGCTCAGCTTACTCTCAGCCTCTGACTCTGCTGGCAATCAGGACTACTAAATTAGTGAGAAACCTTGTGATATTCATATTAGCACCAAGGAACCCATGTCATTGGTTCAACCTCTATGTAGCCTTCAGTCATCTCAGTAGGAGCAATGTGACACCTTCAAGGCCCCGGAGGCATATGACAGGGCGAGAACATACTCTGTGTGTTGGAGAGGGTGGGTGTGAGTGACAGAGAAGAGCAGAGAAGCCACAGTTAGTTAGAACAGGGGATTTATTCTCAACCCACAACCATTGGGTGTCTCTCAAGGTAACGCAGCGGTGGCCATTGCTGAGTGAAACACGGTGACAGCAATTGTATTTCTGCAGAAGGGATCCAGAGGTGGCCTGTGACAATCACTGCACAACAAACAGGGGAAAACAGGAAGGAGACATATGGGAAACCTGCTATACAAGGTCAAGGAAGACTGAAGCTCAACTCACCTTTCTGCAGCTGCAAGAAAAAACAGCAAAGAAACAGTTATGTGGTCTGGTTGCATTGTTTAGCTATAGCTAAACTACTGTGCACTGAAGCTACTAGCAGATACATTATACTGTGCGGAGTTAGGAGAAGGAGTGCCTACTGGATTGAAGAATTTCACGGTTGGATTTCACAGTGTGAACATTTGCAGTCTGTGGAAGGCTAGGTGCCAGCTGTCATCCCATTCATGTTACACAGGAGACGCATGGATGCCGAACACTAGCAGCTAACACCAGTGGACTTCAACTATTTTTACTACCCAGCCAGCATCTTTAGATTTCAGGATCTGAATTAGTCTTCCATTATTAATGCACCAATGGACCCACTCTGAAACTTAAAAAATATGGTTAATTGTTCTGTTACGCAACAGAGGTAATCCACAGCATCTATGAGTGTGTTAAGTGCATTCTAGACAGACTTACAGCTGATCACATGAAACATTGCATGCTGAGGTGGATATTCTACACAAACACGCTGCTGCATTCAGAGCCAACAGCAGTCCATTTTTATATAGAAATATTAAGTTGAGATCTGGTCAGAGGTTTGGGTCCAGATGTTCCTCAACACGGTGCTGGTGGTCCTGACAGACCTGGCGGCCCGGTTCCTGGGTAACACTGTGTTCCGGCAGCACTTCCACCTGTTGCTTTCAGCAGTGGTGATGTTCGGCCCTGCACTGAGCCTCTGGGTCTCCCAGCACAGCATCTTTGCCAAGAGAAGCCACTTCCTATACCGGTGAGGCTGCTTCCTGTTTATTTCCTGATCAATTGTCTTCTTAGAGACAGTGGTATTGTTGTGCCACTGAGTTAACAACAATGCAGCAGGCCTGCACATTGTTAAAAAAAAAATAACTTCTGTCACTTTGAAGTTGATATCACCATTTTGATATCTTCCTTCCAGGCTTCTTTCACCTGGAAATGCTACTCCTCCCACATACTTTCAACTACAGACATCATTCTAACTTAAAATTATTCACAAAACCTTCAGCTATGAGAACATTATACAGCTTGTTGATATCTTTTACAGTTTTTGTGTTATCACTGTTTAAGTTTAGTGCTTCTTTCAGGTTTTTTCTGCATTTTTAATGGGTGTGTATTGTGTGACTTTTTGTGTGGAGTTTGCATGTTCTTCCAGACTTTCTTTGGCATAATATACTAAGACTTTTTTATTATTTTTTTATGACATACTATACTATGACAATTTTTGACATACATGCTATGACTTTTTTTTCGATATACTATCTGCGACTTTTTTCAACATAATACACCTTTTACAGACTTTTATTAGACTATGACTTATTTGTCACTTTTTTCGACATGCTATACTATGACTTTTTTATTAATTTTTTCAACATAATATACTATGACTTTTTTATTACTTTTTTGACATGCTATACTATGACTTTTTTATCACTTTTTCGACATGCTATACTACTTTTTTATTAATTTTTTCAACATAATATACTATAACTTTTTTATTACTTTTTTCAACATGTTATACTATGACTTTTTTAAACACTTTTTTCAACATAATATACTATGACTTTTTATCACTTTTTTCAACATACTATAGTACGACTTTTTTTGACATGCTATACTATGACTTTTTTATCACTTTTTTGACATGCTATACTATGACTTTTTTAATCACTTTTTTCAACATACTATACTATGACTTTTTTCAACATGCTATACGATGACTTTTTTATTAATTTTTTCAACATTCTATACTATGACTTTTTATCACTTTTTTCAACATACTATACTACGACTTTTTTCGACATGCTATACGATGACTTTTTTTGACATACAATACTATGATTTTTTTTTTAACGAAAACGTAAGTTTTGTGTGAGGTCAGATATCTTAGGGAGATAAGTTTATGATTGATAGACAGAAAATTGAGTGTTCAAATCTTGTTTCAGGAAGTTTTGAGGGCCAATATACTAATTGAAAGAGACAAATTTGCCGAAATCATAAACTCCTCTTTCAGGTCAGATAGCTTAGAGTGATAAGGGAATGATTAGAGGAGAAAAATGCACTTTTTGAGATACTATACTATGACTTTTTTGGATATACTATACTATAACTTTTTATCACTTATCGCCTTAAAATACTATGACCTATTTACCTATTTGACTTTTTTATCACTTTTTTCGACTGTGACTTATTTTATCACTTTTTTCGACCTACTTTATACTATAACTTCTTTGTCACTTTTTTTGACATAATATACTATGACTTTTTTATTACTTTTTTTGACATGCTATACTATGACTTTTTTATTACTTTTTTGACATACTATAACTATGACATTTTTCAACATAATATACTATGAATTTTTTATTACTTTTTTCGACATACGATTCTATGACTTTTTTTTTCGCATGCTACATTATAACTTTTTTCGACATGCTATACTATGACTTTTTAATCACTTTGTTCACGTTATACTATGACTTTTTCAACATAATATACTATGAATTTGTATCACTTTTTTCAACATCTTTTACTATGACTTTTTTGCTTTTTTCGACATTCTATACTATGACTTTTTAGACAAACTATACTATGACTTTTTTATCACTATTTTTCGACATACTTATACTATGACTTTTTTCGACATACTATACTATGACTTTTTCATGACTTCTTATGTCATACAATACTATGTCACTACTATATCACTTTATTCAACAAGCTATTCTATGACTTTTTTCAACATACTATTTAATGACTTTTTTTCGACCTACTGTACATGTGGGAGAGAGGGGGAATGACATGCAGCAAAGGTGTGAAAAGGACTGAGCCTCTATACTTTACTATGACTAATTTTGACATTCTATACTATGACTATTTTTTGACATACTGTACTATGACTTTTTATTTTTTTTAAAGATTATTGTTTTGGGCTTTTCCGCCTTTAATGGACAGGACTGCTAGGTGAGAGAGAGATTCTTTTGCTAGGTCAGTTTTGCTCAGTACTCCAATGTTCCTCAAATGGTGAGTTTTTCTGTTTGTCCTACAGTATTTATTTTGATCAACATTGTAATTATTGTATATATATATATATATATATATATATATATATATATATATATATATATATATATATATATATATTAAGATTAGTTTTTGGGCTTTTCTGCCTTTTCTTGACAGGACAGGTAAGTGAGAAAGGGGGAGAGAGGGGGGGAAGACATGCAGGAAATCGTTACAGACCTCTGCGTCGAGGCATAAACCTCTATGTTTATGTGTGCATGCGCTACCAACTGAGCCACACCATACTATGACTTTTTAATTACTTTTTACAACATAATATACTATGACTTTTTCAACATACTATACTATGACATGCATACTAATACTACAAACGATATTGTATGTATAGTATACACAATGTACTTATCTGCATAGTATACTGTTATGGCACTGTAAACACAACATGCATGTATTGTTTTGGTTAACTTCTTAGCAGTTGCCTATTTACACATTCAGCAGCCACAGAGACAGTATGTGTTTTGAATGTTAAAGCATGTTAACATGTTGTAGCAAAAACCCAAAATACAAGTATGAACCTGAAAATGAGGGTGTATAATATGGGACTAACAAAATGAAGACCGGTAGTAAAACAAGTACAATCGATTATTATTATGTTGAATCCTGGCCTTGTGTTGTCATTCTGCTATGTGGAGTATTTTTACGCCTCAATATGTTATTTGTACAAATGAATCGCACATTATTAAACATGTGAGACTATGGTGGAAGACAACTGGTCTCCATCCAAGGAGCACTATTCTGCTTCCTTCTCCAGCATCATTCCAAAGGCTTTTGTGTCGTCTATACTCAAGAATTGAAACATTTCAGGAATTCTTTTTCCCTTTGTCTTTTGACCCTCAATTTGGATGAGAAAAGCTGCAATAGATGTCATGTGTACAGAATACATACATACATACATACATAGTAAAATCACAGTTTGGACAATTAATCAGGATGACAAAATCCATTACATCTCCTGATCTAAACATGAAATCTGGCACGGTAGCACAGTATGAAATATATGGAATGCTGAGTAGAAGCCACCACAAGGATAACATCACAGTTGATGTGGAAGTGATGTCCTGATATTTAACTACTATGCTACACTTCATTTTCAACACGACAAAATCTAATTTACTAATTTCCTCTCATCACTTCATGCATCCTCCAATCCCTCACTTAACTTGTAAAACTGTTCACATCTCTCCTTTCCTTCTTTCAGGATTTTCTTGCGCTCTGGTTGGGGCTGGACCTGCATCTTTGTTGGCTCCTTCGTCTTCCTCCTCTCCTTCTCCATCCGTCGCTCCCTCTCTCTCTCCATCCGTCACCTCTCCCGGCTCGGGGTGGCTGGCGGATTGTGGCTTGGTTTCTGTAAACTCCTGGACCTTCTGGAGAACACCACCGGAAGCTGCTACGAACCTTTACTCAGCGGCCCAGATGTCATCAATGGGCAGCCTATGCTAGTGTTGCGAGAAGGGGAGAGTAAATCCGAATGCCTCAAAGCTGGGATGCTGTGGAGGGGGTATGAAGTTTCAGAAGATGTCTTCCTCCTCTGTCTCTGCTGCCTGCTGTTGGCTGAGGAAACCGCCGTGTTTGGCCCTTATCTGAGTCTGGGTGGGATCTCAGGTGCCCCTCTGAGGATCCTCTTCCTCTTCTGTGTTCTCCTGCTCTGGCTCTGGATCTTTTTGCTGCTTTGTCTCTTAGCTTACTTCCCTCAGTTCCCCACTCAGCTGCTAGGGGGCGCTCTGGGGTATCTAAGCTGGAGGGGACTGTACCAGGGCTGGTATCGCCTGGGGCCCAGCTGGTACTGCCCCGGGAGGCCTGGAATAGGACTGCTCAACACCAAGACCAGCAGTGCTGAAGTAGAGGATGCACACCTGAGTCATGATCACTGTAACCAACTGAAAAACAGACTTAGATTTTAACACTGACGCAAAGATTAATTTAATCATGAGCTCTAGGTGGTTGTTTGGAAAAGACTAAGATGACCTGTCCATTGTGTTTGTCTTCTTTTAACAGTAAAACAAGAAATCTTGTTGGAAATTGGAACAAACAAATGTAAGAAGTGGGCTTTAAAAGATATATCTGTACATCTCTCACACATTTTTTTCTAATGTATGCCAATGCAGTAAACACATGCTGTATTTATCCAAAGGCTTGTTTCCTGTGACTTCATAACAGGGAGTCCCAGTAAATAACAGGAGAGTCACCACCAGACAGGAATTCAGGACAATAGACGGTTAAAATGTAGATACAGGCTGGAAATGCTGGATAAACCAAGACTTTACTGAACCACAAGCTTGTTTGCAATGGCAGGAAAAAGGACATAGTGAAATGTTTTGATGGATATGTGACATGCTAATTATCAACTAAATCAATTAAACATAAAAAAAATGTGCTTGTGTAATGAAAGACTCAACTCTGTTAAGCCTGTTAACAGATGGACTATTAGTATGTTTACAGACATCCTCCATGTATTTCTCTATCAGTGTCTTATTTTGCATGAGTAGAATGTTTGATAAAGACCACCGTCTGAAATGATCTGAATAGAGAAGGAAAGACATTGGTTGAGTTTGTTTACACTTTGTCTCCATTATTCAGATGCACCGCTGTCACTTCTTGTTCTGGATTTATAGTTGAAGTTTGGAGAAAAAAAAAAAAAAAACATCTTTGTACTTTAGTCTCCACTTCCCTGTAAAGAAAGAAGACAGAAGACCATTTTCCTCCTAAATTAGTTTTATGGATAAAACGTCTCCACGAAGAAAATATATACAAAACATCAGCAATCAAACAGCAGAGAGTACATGCTGCCTTGACATTTGATACAGAAAATCCACTGTCTACCTCACAAAACCATAACAGTTTCACAGTGCTCAAAAGCATTTGGCGGTTGTACCATTCATCATTATACACACAGACATCAAGCTTCTTGTCTGGAAAACAGTGATAAATTACATTTGTGATTGATTACCGTTCCGTAAACCCAACGTCATCATCTTTCCATATGGTTACAACTTTTAAGTCATCGATCAGAAAAAAAAAAGAAAGAACATTTCTTCCATTAAAAAAAAAAAATGTAGACAAGAAAGACTGATATCCTGTATATACAAAATAATTCTAATGACCATCATAGACTAAGAGGAGGTACATGACAAATGACAATTAAGGCATAGTTTGATCTGTCTTCAGAAGACAATCTCTTCTTTACGTCCGTAAAAAGTCAGGGTCACATCCAATGAGCGATGTTAGCTTTTGCCGGGGTCGCCATTTCAACATGGCTCGACAAAAGTAACCGACAGTGGAGTTTGTTCCTCAGTGACATTATATGGTGAAATATTGACACGTGACGTTCAGTTTCTAATGCTACAGCTACTGTGTGCCAGTCAACAGCAGAGATAGACTACTTCAGCACTTCATCCTAAAGCTTTTAGCTTCTGGTTTATTGAGGAGTTCATACAAAACAGTATGCACTACACAGTTACATCACTGATTATTGAACAACTTTTTGGATATTACCAACATGGTAAACATTAAAATCAAGTGAATATTTGTGTGTACTTTGAGTATTTGAAGAGAAACATGTATGTACTCTCAGCCTTCAGTCGGGCTTAGGTAAGTACTGAACTGGCCTTTTTAAGGTGGTGTCAGATCATGGTAGATTAGGGGGAAGTAAAAAAAAAAAAAAAGAAAGAAAAATCATAAAAAATGAAATATTTAAGGTTTTGGGGAGGGATCAGAAGGAGATTCATCAGGAGAGGGAGGGGATGGGGGAGTTCACAGAGTCCAGGGGTTCCCAGTGACAGTTCATCATGGCGTCGTAGAGCTCCTCGCTGCGCTGCATAAAATCTTTGTTCCACTGCTCCACGTCACATTCAGCTATGGGCTCTGTAAAAACACATTTACAGTACATGCTCATTCACAGGATATGCTCATCTCTGCATGCAAACAAAGGGCACAGGCTAAACTCAAAGCAATAACACCGCCAATACTGTATAACACTTGACACCTTATTAGCGGACAAGATAGTATTGGGCAGGGCCCTGGAGTCGTGGATTAATCAAGTCATATCTGTGAGGCCTTCACTGCTACTGTGCCTAAAAACAAGGCTTCAATCAACTGTTTAACGCTAATTACCATTAGATATGTAATAAACATAACCAGTTTTGGTAAATATAGAAATGTCTGGCTTAAGGTCGTCTAAACATAAAGCATCTAAATTGGCAAAACAAGAATGTGTCTACTGAAGGGCTGACAGCCTATCTCATATGCTTATAGTGGAACACAAAAAAAGTGTTTTTTTTGTTTGTTTTTTAATGATAAAAGGGGCCTTACCTTCTGAATTATCATCATCATTATCCCCACCCTCCTCGTGGCCCTGCTGGGAAACCCATTAAACATTTGGAATTATTTCTGAGACCGTCTGAACGTTTATCACATGAAAGAGAAAACACTGGTAATCATGCTACAAGACCAACAAGATAATATATCTAAGCAAGGAAATACACAAAGGTTGTAGTAAACACTCTTGGTACAAACTTTGGTTACACTTTACTTACAGGTATCTACATAAAGCTGCAGACACACCGACCAGATGGCCAACCCTTGGCAGAAAAGGCAGTTGGACTGATCAGTCTCCACGAGTTGGTCAAAAAAATGCCTCGGAACACACCAAAGCGACGAGACGTAATATGTCTCCATAACAGCAGGTGGCGCTAATCTGTATTGTCGCCCAAAAATGAAAACCGGCAGCTGATTGGACGAACGAGTCACGTGGGTCTGGTTTCTCCGGAAATTCAAAGACAGACTGTCATGGCGGCTTGTTCAGAATAGGATCTCATATTGTACTAAAATAGTTCACCGAAACGTGCTTATGAAAACATTTTAAGAGAGAAATAGGCCATGCAGTTGCTGAATCTGTCTTCATTTCAGATCAACAAAGGTCAGTTTAAAAGATTTTTGTCAGATTTTGAGAGACTCTAGTCACGCTCATTCCGCTCTCCGTTTCCGGGTTAGCACTCTACCAATCAGGTGGGTCAATTGAGTCCAACTGCCGGCAGTGCCTGCCCTGCTGATTATACATGTCAAATCGGCCAAAACGAAGGACGACGGCACGGAACACACCGAACAGACTCGAGTCACTGACCTCGCCAGACTGTCCGACGGCCGATTATCGGCTCGGTGTGTCTCGGGTTTAAGAGTGACATGACACTGTCGTGAACGTGTCATGAACATTATAAACAAGTCTTAAACGTTTATGACTCAAACTTTTCTTAGGCATATAAAAATGAGACACTTGTTAAATAAGCATTTAGCTTATTCATCAGGGCTACTTACTGACCAACAAGATCTCCGTTAACTTCTTGCAGTAAACTTGATGTTGTGCCTTCATAGTGATGTCAGCTTCACAAACTTTTGTGTCTGACTGCACAGACACTAACTTCTCAACCAATTCCTTTAAGCATGGGTGCCAAAGCATTTCCCTCACCTCTACAGCTCCGGACATGTCAGTGGACATGGGTGGTACCCCCATTGGAGGTGGTGGCATTATGTGACCTGGTGGGGGGTATCCATAGGGCCCATAGTTGTAGTTGTAGCCCGTGTTGTAGCCAGTGTTGTAGCCGCTGTTATAGCCGCTGTACTGGTCATAGCCACCCCACTGAGCGTAGTAGCCCCCTTGACCCCCGCTGCCCTGGTTGCCGTAGTAACTGGACTGGGATTGATTGTAGTTGCTATGGTAATTCTGGCCCTGGCCCCCGTGGTAGTTGCTCATCTTCTGGCTGCAACAGAAGAAATACAAAGTTCCGTTGACGTTTGAAGGGAACGTGGTGAAGCGTACTTTGAATAAGCTCAGTTCTTTGATTCAAGATCAACTCAAAAGATAATGTAGGTTGTGCAGAAGTATGTACAGCTCTTCAGCTGTCATCATCTGTTAGCCAATTATAATTCACAACAACTTTTAAGCAGCTTGGGTCTCAGTGGACTCTAAGTATGGGTTAATGCCGTACAATGCAGTGGACATGCGTAGGGTTGGGTATCGTTTGGGTTTTTTCCGATACTGGTGCTAAAGCGATACTGTGCCGGTGCCTAAATGGTGCCTGGACCTGGAGCACAAAACGACAGTTGGTGACATTAAAGAACGTCTTGTTTATTGCTAAGGCCACATGGTCAGAATTAAATGATTTATTAATAATGTAATAACAATGACTTATTGCAACTGCAACAGTTACTATGATAATCTCTGTCACATCTTCTTACGATGAGGGGCATTCAATCTTGGAAGATATTTCGCAACGTTCCATCATGTTTCCTGGTCTTACCTCTTTGCGACAGCAACGCTGAGTCTGAGCGGCTTACCCCCCAGCATCGTACCCTGGCACTCCTCGATCGCCTTCTGCTGCTCGCTCTCCTCCCCAAACTTGACGAAGCCGTAACCTCTGCGGGTGAAACAACAGTTACACCTCCTCTCCACACCGACACACACTCCATACGTGGCATTACAGCCACTTATAATGAGAAACAGAATATAATGGGTATTATTATGGTAGAACTGAAACTTGTTGTTTTACTTTTAACATGAGGTAGCATCACTTGAATTGTGAGTTGCTCTTGCTTAGCCTATATGGGGAAAACAATAGTTTTAGCATAAGACGGCAAGTAAACATTTCTTCACCCTTTTTTTTTCTCGAAAATAGATGAAGATGCACTGGTGGTCAACGTCCATAGCATAAAATTACACCACAGAAACCAGAAAACATTTTTCGATTATTGTATATTTCTTACAATAATATTCAACACACACCACCAAGGAAATAACGTGTAGTTTACGAAATCATCTGACGTCAAACTGAATACTTCTAACATTTCTGAAGCCGTGTTGCGGTCTGGTCCACCTCTATGGGCTGACGTACCTGGAGTATCCATACTGGTCAGTGACTACTTTGGCTCCCTTGCAGGAAGGGTATTTCTTGAAAACTTGGTGCAGTTGGAAGTCGTCCACCTCGGAGGCCAAGTCGCCCACAAACACTGAGTACTCCGGCCTGAGAGAAGCAACAGATTTTGATCACATATTCTTAGTCTTTATACGATACCACTGTCAAGCATTAAAGGCATAGCTGGATTTGTGGAAATATTTTACTAGGTTTGCCGTTTACCTAAAACCAGACAAATAAGTGCCTTTCTTATGACTGAAGAAAATGGCCTCATTTCGTTAATAGCATAACTAACATTAGCAGCATGCAGTTTTGTACCATCAAATTAACTTGCAGCAGTTCATTACATTTTTTTTCCAATTTGGAGAAGAACTGTTACTTGATCCCACTGACATCCATCTGCTCAGCATACCCTTAAACTGGAAGCAGAGACCTAATTGAGACGTATCGGATTTTGTCTGACTTTGAGTGAGAGAATAATCCTACAACTTCCTCAAAACCTGTACTGTACTATGCTTTTCATTTCCGGTTGTTCTAAAGACGTAGCCAAAATGTTAACTTTCAAACACACGTGACCAAAATGAAATGACGTTGTCGCAGTGCTAAATTTCTATGAAGATATTTTGTTACTGTATTTTTTTTATATTGAGGGATAGGAAATAGGTCTTTGAGCATTGGGAATGACTACTGTATATATTATCGTGAATCCAATTATGGTGGAATCCTACTGTAACAATATGGTGTTAAAAGAGTACTCCACCGATTTAGCATTGCGCTCCTATAAAAAGATCAGAACAGAGATGATGGGATCAGCGAGGCACCAAGTACTAGGAGATGTTATTGTTTCTATCTTCCATCTTCCTCTGCAGATCTCTTAATGTTCCATTATCCTAAGTAGTTTTAACAACAACAACAAAAAATGATTGTGTTATGTTAATTTACTTTGTTGAGGGCCTTCTTAGGTTCTAGAGAATAATACCATAGATAATAGGTTAAAGTTACAAGAACAGCGGATTTGTTTATTTACACTACTAAAAGTGGGTAGCATTTCTTAACTTACAGTGAGACTCGAACAGTAACATGCAAAAGTTCAGTGTGCATCATATCTTACCCTGCCTCTGGCCGCTTGCCGTAGGTGGCATAGTTTAGCTTGAACTTCCGAGGCTGCACAGGAAGAGAGAGAACACACACACTAAGCCTACCTCAAACCCCAAAAGACGTGTAGTATAGCACTGATATTGCTGAAAAAATAAAGAGTGGAGTTATTATGGTTGTTATTTAGGTTTACATACCTCCACCACCCAGACCAGCCTTTAGCCCATTCCTCAGTTAGTTCCTACCAGAGACTCTATTCACCAGCTTCAAACAAAGTACATTCATGTACAAGCAGCCTCTCAGCCACCTTCAGCAGGCAGCAGGTACAGGCCGGTGGACAGGGGAGCCCAGTAGCTTGGCCAGCTCACAGGGGCCAACAGCATTTCTAATTCAGTAGCAAGCAGCTAAAGCTCACAACTTTACACAACACTTGAGACTTAGAACATTTTCAAGCTGGCATGACTTTTTTTTTTTTTTTTTATGGTTTTACATCACCAGACCCTTAGGAAGGCTTTTAGTGCAGCCGATATAGAATATAGTTTCCCATAGTATAATATCTGTAACTGGTATTTAGCATTGCTCTGTAAACGTTTTATTTTAAAATGACTGAGTTACTGTTGTAACAAGGGAGGACCAAGACTAGTGGAGCTTCACTATCCACAGTCAAATCAACAATTAAATACTGCTTGATAACATGAGTCTAATACTGGGGGGAAAAAGGAAGGCAGTATTAAGTTGTCAAAAGTATATATATATATATATATATATATATATATATATATATATATATATATATATATATATATATATATATGTGGAGAAACAATAATTATAAATGTATATTAAAAGGAATGCATGAAAGATATAAGAGTAAGTATTTTGAAATTACACCATAGAACTGACCGGGTTTGATCCAGGAACCAGTTTTCCGTTCAGTCTTTGGACACAGCGGTCGACACTTGCTTCATCTGCCAGCTCCACAAAGCAGTATCCAGCTGAACCCCTGCACGAGGACGGAAATGTTAGGGACACAGAGAGAGAAACCATTTTCCATAAAAGTAATCTCACCGCAGAACAGAAGCCAGACAAATGATTAAGCCATCAACCCTGCTGTCACATTTTGGTCGAGAGTGACGAGATAGGCTTAAAACCTGGTGTAACCACTTGTGGGGTTCATAGTTTCTAGTGGAGATGATTTAACCCATATGCGACAGCTTTCAACCTCTACTAAACATTTTTCTATGGGAACTCTTACCAGCACATCAAATACTGTAACGGCTGCCTTCAAAGCTTTAACAGAAGGGGCTGGTGTATGGTATAAGGTGCTCTGTATATATCCTACCCTGTTATCCTGTGAGTGATGATCTTGACTCCAAACGGCGATTCTCCCATGGCGCTAAATGCCTGCTTGATGAAGGTCTCATCCATGTATGGGTCCAACTAAACACAGATGAAAATAAATTTGACATGGGCCACATATAGTTTAAGCCAACAACAAATGTTCATAATAGTAAAGAAGTACCTTTGTAACATAAAAATGGTTTAAAGTAAAATATTATGACAAAACCAGCATGGTTAATGGTCCTTTCTAATGGTGGTTGATGCTACACTATCAGCTATGAAGTGTTTTAGTAAAAATGCGTGAATCAAATTACAGCTTATTACTTTTAGAATACTACAAATGAATGATAATGAGCCTTTTTCATCATTTACATCTTAAATTGTTACAGGGTGTAACTAATAACATTAATGACAGCTCTGTTCCATTTAGTCTAGGTGTCCCAAACATCCATACAAGAGAGCCTGCTGCCTTGTCGAAAAATGCTACCTTATAAGTTTTTGTGCATTTGCGTCAGTATTATGACGTCTTTATTTATGTTTTGGATTACACAGTGCACGTGTACTGTAAGAATATTGGGGAGCATGTTGTGATACTCTATTATGCTCTCTTTATTTAACAGTTCAGGGGTAGCGTATTTCGATAGACCAATATCTCCCATCAAACAATGCTCCTACACACGTACAGAACCGCTCAGTAGCACATTTCGATGGAGAACACATATCGGCAGAACACGGGACATCAACAAAACAAAACATAAATGTTAGTGCGCCATTATTAAGGTAAATAAACTCCAACATATGTCAATTATGAGTTGAGAAAGTTCTTTAAATCGCTAGTGCACGTGCATTAGGACCCGTACAATTCTGCATATCAGCGTTATGTTAAATGTAAAGACCATTAGCTCGTAGCAAGCGTGACGTTAGACTGTAACGCTAACGTCATATAAAACAGGGTCCCAAGCAGTGGTGTAGTGGAGGGTATACGCAGGTATACGGGGTATACCCACCTCTTTTTACAGCCAAAAAGCCATGGAATATTATATTCCATGGCTTTATGGCTGTAAAAATACTCCTATATATTTGTATTAATATATAGGAGAGTATACCCACTTCCTCCTCCATAACCTACCCATCTACCTATTAGTACACCCACCTTATCAACAACCACTACACCAGTGGTCCCAAGTGACTTGGTTGGTAACAGTAACGCTTGCCTCAAGGTGAAAAGCTTAGCCGGCAAGTAAGGGGTGTTTCGATTAATCATTTCACCACCAATGTGCTACTATTGGTGTTAATAAAATGTGCTTTACCAACGAAGTGCCATATAACAGAGTTTAGCCTAACCTTTTACGACAGGGGTCACAGTAATCGAGCTGGCAACCATCGTAGTTACGTTAGGTAAGCTAGCTCGCTAAGCTAACGTTTGTACACTGCAGGAAACAGGCTTCAAACATACATCACCCATCCACAGGCTCGTCTGTCTGTTAAACATCTTGAATTTGGAACGGAGATGAAACTGTAGAGGGGTCCGTTGGTGTTTGATGGGGGTGCAAAAACAGCGAAATTTTACAACGTTAAAAGTTCTCCACACGTTCACTCGGAACACTCTGAACACATCGGTATGTGGTTCCGCTTCCTTTTTCAACAAGCTGTGACACTTCCGGTGTTCGAGTTCTGCCTGCCCGCCGGTTTCCCTTGTGGGAGCGCGCACGGCTACAGCGAAAATGTACAGCTGCAGGTTACAACATTCTTACAACCTTGTTGTCAGTCCTGTAGATAGATAGGTGAAGACATGTTCCAAACCCACATTTCAGTAGCTCCCACATTTCCAAGGTCCATGTGTTTAATCCCACATTTACAAGGTCCAGTTTGTTCCTTAATAACTATCTTGCATTAATATATTGAAAACAAACAAGCTTAGCAGAGATACATAAACATAATTATCCCTTAGCCTAAATAATTTCCTCTTGAGGCACCATGAATGTATGAACGGTAGGCACCTGCAAATGAAGTTTAACAGGGAAGTATTGACAACATGGCTGAACGAGCGGCACTTTTCTTTAACTGCACTTTACAGGGGCTATTATTAATTTGATGGACTCCTCGAACGGTGGACCGCACACATGACCATGAGGTTATACGACTTGACCATTTAACATTAACAGCACTAGTTTTGACATTTTAAATCCGATTAGTCGTTTTCCAACTTGACCACTTGAGCACGCCCTTCAAAACAGGTCCCACCGAGATTTGAACTCGGATCGCTGGATTCAGAGTCCAGAGTGCTAACCATTACACCATGGAACCGCTACGTTGTAGTCAGTGCTGCGTTTAAGCACCGTTCGTGTAGGGTGGGAAATGCTACAATTGTGCCGTTGAAACCATCTAAAAAAGAATTCAAAAAATGAACTGGTGGCCCCCCTGCAGTAACTCCGAGGACCCTCTAGGGCTCCAGGAGCCCTGTTGAAGATCTCTGGGTCAGCAGTTTTATGACAGCATTGTAGATCAGATTTATCATTTTCAAAGTATGTGGACATTATTAATGGAAATGACTTTACCCATGAGATTAATTAGCCTACTTTGATATTTTTTCTTTCCAGATAAAGCGCATCCAAGGTACGTTTTCTTATGTGGAGGAATTGAGTTTTGACTTTGTTGTTGGACATTTAATTTGTCAGAAAGATTCACTTAACCTCGCCCTTCAAAACAGGTCCCACCGAGATTTGAACTCGGATCGCTGGATTCAGAGTCCAGAGTGCTAACCATTACACCATGGAACCGCTACGTTGTAGTCAGTGCTGCGTTTAAGCATCGTTCGTGTAGGGTGGGAAATGCTACAATTGTGCCGTTGAAACCATCTAAAAAAGAATTCAAAAAATGAACTGGTGGCCCCCCTGCAGTAACTCCGAGGACCCTCTAGGGCTCCAGGAGCCCTGTTGAAGATCTCTGGGTCAGCAGTTTTATGACAGCATTGTAGATCAGATTTATCATTTTCAAAGTATGTGGACATTATTAATGGAAATGACTTTACCCATGAGATTAATTAGCCTACTTTGATATTTTTTCTTTCCAGATAAAGCGCATCCAAGGTACGTTTTCTTATGTGGAGGAATTGAGTTTTGACTTTGTTGTTGGACATTTAATTTGTCAGAAAGATTCACTTAACCTCGCCCTTCAAAACAGGTCCCACCGAGATTTGAACTCGGATCGCTGGATTCAGAGTCCAGAGTGCTAACCATTACACCATGGAACCGCTACGTTGTAGTCAGTGCTGCGTTTAAGCATCGTTCGTGTAGGGTGGGAAATGCTACAATTGTGCCGTTGAAACCATCTAAAAAAGAATTCAAAAAATGAACTGGTGGCCCCCCTGCAGTAACTCCGAGGACCCTCTAGGGCTCCAGGAGCCCTGTTGAAGATCTCTGGGTCAGCAGTTTTATGACAGCATTGTAGATCAGATTTATCATTTTCAAAGTATGTGGACATTATTAATGGAAATGACTTTACCCATGAGATTAATTAGCCTACTTTGATATTTTTTCTTTCCAGATAAAGCGCATCCAAGGTACGTTTTCTTATGTGGAGGAATTGAGTTTTGACTTTGTTGTTGGACATTTAATTTGTCAGAAAGATTCACTTAACCTCGCCCTTCAAAACAGGTCCCACCGAGATTTGAACTCGGATCGCTGGATTCAGAGTCCAGAGTGCTAACCATTACACCATGGAACCGCTACGTTGTAGTCAGTGCTGCGTTTAAGCACCGTTCGTGTAGGGTGGGAAATGCTACAATTGTGCCGTTGTTTTGGTTTTAAAAGAAACCATCTAAAAAAGAATTCAAAAAATGAACTGGTGGCCCCCCCTGCAGTAACTCCGAGGACCCTCTAGGGCTCCAGGAGCCCCTGTTGAAGATCTCTGGGTCACCAGTTTTATGACAGCATTGTAGATCAGATTTATCATTTTCAAAGTATGTGGACATTATTAATGGAAATGACTTTACCCATGAGATTAATTAGCCTACTTTGATATTTTTTCTTTCCAGATAAAGCGCATCCAAGGTACGTTTTCTTATGTGGAGGAATTGAGTTTTGACTTTGTTGTTGGACATTTAATTTGTCAGAAAGATTCACTTAACCTCGCCCTTCAAAACAGGTCCCACCGAGATTTGAACTCGGATCGCTGGATTCAGAGTCCAGAGTGCTAACCATTACACCATGGAACCGCTACGTTGTAGTCAGTGCTGCGTTTAAGCACCGTTCGTGTAGGGTGGGAAATGCTACAATTGTGCCGTTGTTTTGGTTTTAAAAGAAACCATCTAAAAAAGAATTCAAAAAATGAACTGGTGGCCCCCCCTGCAGTAACTCCGAGGACCCTCTAGGGCTCCAGGAGCCCCTGTTGAAGATCTCTGGGTCACCAGTTTTATGACAGCATTGTAGATCAGATTTATCATTTTCAAAGTATGTGGACATTATTAATGGAAATGACTTTACCCATGAGATTAATTAGCCTACTTTGATATTTTTTCTTTCCAGATAAAGCGCATCCAAGGTACGTTTTCTTATGTGGAGGAATTGAGTTTTGACTTTGTTGTTGGACATTTAATTTGTCAGAAAGATTCACTTAACCTCGCCCTTCAAAACAGGTCCCACCGAGATTTGAACTCGGATCGCTGGATTCAGAGTCCAGAGTGCTAACCATTACACCATGGAACCGCTACGTTGTAGTCAGTGCTGCGTTTAAGCACCGTTCGTGTAGGGTGGGAAATGCTACAATTGTGCCGTTGTTTTGGTTTTAAAAGAAACCATCTAAAAAAGAATTCAAAAAATGAACTGGTGGCCCCCCCTGCAGTAACTCCGAGGACCCTCTAGGGCTCCAGGAGCCCCTGTTGAAGATCTCTGGGTCACCAGTTTTATGACAGCATTGTAGATCAGATTTATCATTTTCAAAGTATGTGGACATTATTAATGGAAATGACTTTACCCATGAGATTAATTAGCCTACTTTGATATTTTTTCTTTCCAGATAAAGCGCATCCAAGGTACGTTTTCTTATGTGGAGGAATTGAGTTTTGACTTTGTTGTTGGACATTTAATTTGTCAGAAAAATTCACTTAACCTCGCCCTTCAAAACAGGTCCCACCGAGATTTGAACTCGGATCGCTGGATTCAGAGTCCAGAGTGCTAACCATTACACCATGGAACCGCTATGTGACAGACGCTGTTGCATTCACAGACAGTCGGTGTAGGGTGGGAAATGCCAAAACTATGCCGTTGTTTTGGTTTTATGACATATGCAAAATGACATCGATACAGAAAGAAATCTTTAAATGTGTCTTGTCTGGTGACTTAGAGAGTATTAAGGAGCATCTTGAACGCGAGGGTGTCACAGAGGAGTCGCAGGAAATAGATGTGTGCGGAATGAAGGACGAGGTTGGGAGAAATGGCCTGTTAACTGCCTGCATGTTGGGGAGGAGCGCCATCGGCCGAGAGCTGGTCAGACACGGAGCCCAGGTCGACGAGCAGACTGTCGGAGGTTAGAGGAAAACACACTGTCGTTGGCTTAAATTAACTAATGCTGTTCACCTTTAATTAGGGTGAGAGTGGTAATCATCTAACAACTTAAGAAAAATAAAGTGTTTCAGCCAGTAAATAAACTGAACTACACACAAAACTGCTTTCTTGAGTCCACCTTGGCATTAGATTAGATTAGATTAGATTAGAGATTCAACTTTAGTCAATGCATAAGTAAGGACAACCAGTACAACGAAATAAGAGTGTTTTTTCTTTATGGCAGTGCTTAAAAAAGACATAAAACACAGAATGCAGTATGATCATGTTTAGTCCATTGTTAAAGTGCATTAATAAAGTGCATAGAGTTCCCAGGTAGTCACACAGTCCATAGTCCATGTGCAAAAGGAGAGGGGTGGGGGGGCGGATTATAAATTACACTGATTAAACTTTTATTTTTGCATTTAAAGTTGTTTAAATTTGCCAATGTTCAATAAAGTGAGTCTACAGGATTATTTATAATGTACTATTATTATTATTATTATTATTGTGAAATTAGTGTTCATAAACAAGTAATGAATGGTCTTTCAACAATTTCAAGTGAATAATATAACCATTTACGGAAAATATTGTTAAAGCTTGTGTCATGTGGTGCCCCCCCCACTGGTTGTGAATGGTTGGTGCCCCTGGGCACTGGCCCAAGTGCCCTTATGGATAATCCGGCCGGACACAGGGCCTATGAATGAAACATATTCTTGACATTCACATGTGTATCTACATACGTAGCCTACTGCATATTCACCTATATTCTGTTCTACTGAATAAACATAAACAAATAACTAACAGTTACAATTACCAACAGTCCATTTTAATTCTGAGCTGACCCACAAACACTCTCAAAGTAAACTAGGAGGTATTTTACTTCACCTGAAATGATTCAGCTGTGAGCCATCTGTGCCTGGTCTCAGTTTGATGCTCTTTGTCCCGCAGGTTATTCCTCGCTGCACCTGGCTGCTTGTTGGGGCCACCTGGAGACAGTGAGGACTCTGCTTGAACTGGGAGCTGACACACAGGTCAAGACCTTCAGAGGGGACAGGCCTGTAGACCTGGCCAGGAAATACTCCAGGACAGACTGTGCTGACTGTCTCGTCCTGGCCGGTGTGTGTAGCTGATGTTATGGCATTGTCTTTGGCAACCTTTTATTAGTTCAAATGTTTAGAATTCCTACCCTGTCTGTATGTTTATCTCTGTGCAGAAGCTAAACAGGACTTGGTGTCATATGTAGCCTTTGTTAAAGACCTCATCTCTGACCCAGAGAAGAACCTTACAAAGGAGGAAAAGGTAACATTTCTTTACATCAGGATTCAAGTATACTTATTAATGTAGCCCTTTTACATGATTATTATTTCTGTGTATGAATAAAACCTTGGGTGTAGTTTAGCAGGGATGAGGGGATGTGTCCTCAATAGATATAAAACATCTATGGTGTCTTCACCCTGACATTTTAGAAATTGTCACTGAGAAGATACACATTGTACATTTTTCTCAGCTTTTCTAAGCATACTCCATATTCCTACATAACATGCATCAAGCTTGTATTTGCCGACACAGTGAATAATAATAGTCTAATAGTATATATAATAAGTCTAATTCTTATTTGCAAGAGTATAAATGTACTGCTCCCCAAATGTGAGTCACTTCGGAAAACAACATCTGCAAAATGAATGTTATCTAATATGGAAGTGCATTCAGTTACTGTGCATGTGTCACACTTTCCATAAATGGCTAATTGATCTTGTTCACATTTGTTATTGGAACGAATAGTTAAGCTTGTCATTTTCTCAGATGAGAATACATTTACTTAATTAAGAAGAATGATATAAATACAAAATAGCAACATTGTTTTTCGGCCATTTAATAATTGTTGTCCTCATCAGCTCATGTGCTTTTCGTCACTGTGTGTTTTCTCCTGTCTCTTGTGTAAATCTCTGCACAGAACATCTGTACGCGTACATGCTCTGCCAAGTCAGACTGGATTCAGAGTGTCAAAAACGCAACAGTCTCAGATTTCATAGCGCACAGGAAAGACATAGAGGACACGCTTCAACCTATTCTCGGCAAACTGTCAGCTCACTGTAAGTATTAGTAATATTTTTGTAGCGCAGTGAAATCTTGGAACCATCTTATACTTACTACTGTGGACTGAATTTTGTGGTTGCAAATGCGTTTATTTTGTCCATAAATCCTGCCACAGAGGCTGTAGTTTCTGGTGAAAGGAGATAGCTGTGAATGTTTACTACTACAGTAAGCTGCCATTGGACATACACAAAACAATGTTTTAGATCCCATCTATCCTTAATGTCTTTTGACATGTCAGTATGGTTTATTAAGTGTGTAATAGCATGTTTTAATGTCCGCTTTTTGGATCATCTGATCTGTTTGCAGCAGCTACGGTGCCTGTCCAACCAGCAGGAAAGATCTAAAGCAGAGGAAGATCTTTGCAATGTCAGGTTTCCAATAAATTGGAAAAATGTCAAAGTTTTCCCGTGCATTATCATTTGACCTCAGTGAGATTATGTGTGGCTGCTTTCATGAGGTTTTTGTGTAACTCTACATTTTAATTTCATGCTCCAGCGATAGGACTTCAACCTTGTGAAGTGTCTTCAACTGCCTGCTGCAATAAAACCATAGGAGAGATAGCCCAATTCCATCATGCACACTGATGTTTTATTGGAAATCCACAGCAGAAAAAGGATGAGAGACACTCACAGAGCAGATGCTCAACAACCTGGTTATCACACCAACTGACAGACAGCCTCACTCCACACAAAACAGCCATATAACAGCATGGTACATAGCAGGATAGCCTATAGCCAAGGGCGTAAATCCCAGGGGGGTCGGGGGGGTCAGGACCGCCCCCCTTCTCAGGGTTGTCCCCCCCCTAGAAATATCATTAAAACAATGCTGTGTATTGTAAATAACATAATGATGTATACTTACAATATCTGTGTAAGTAGTAAAACAATACAAACCCCCAAAAATGCTTTTTAAGTTTAAAACATTTTGAGTCCCCCTCCCTTGCCTCACAGTGGTTTGGTCCACTGCCTGCTGTACGTTACCCATCTTCACTCGACTCAGTCACATCGGTAGTGACAGGAATGTAGTAAATAGGCGGTTCAAGGCTGTTTTCTTCACATTAAACATCGGATGAAGATGTTCTTTTCTCAAATAGAAATGATGCTGAGTAATTAATGAATTAGTTATTGCAAAAAGCTTGCTATGTTAGTGTAATATAATATAACGTTAGCTAGCTTGTTTAATAGCTTGTTGGATAGAAATGCACCCACTACAACTAACGTTACCACGGTGATAAGCCTAACGTTATGTGTGTGAACTGACATTAGGGTTAATGTTGAAGATCTACAGTTGTGTTTGAAGTGGCTGATCAGTGGGTTTGCTGCAGTTAAATATATATCCTCTGTCCCAGACCAAACCTAATATTTATGCGGAGGACGCAAGTATTTTTGTGGCTTGTGTACACATGTCCTCTACGAGTATAATTGTGGCTGTATTATTTGTGTCCCCTTCAAAAATTGCTCTTCAGAATTTTTTTTTTGTATTGTCCCCCCCCTACTGTTAGATTACGCCCATGCCTATAGCATATTGATTAGTTACTCACATTGTCATCTACCACCTCTCTATGTAACATGATTATCTGTGAGAACATGAGAAGTCAGGGTAATGTGTTCACTTCCAAACTGGAGGGAATGTTTGATATAATGAATGTGTCTGTGGTTAGAGGCAGATAGAGTGGTCAGTTAAACCACACAACTGGTTTTTCGACATGCCTGTAGTACACAGTTCAACAGAAGACATTGTTGATACAGCATTGAAAACTTTACTGAAGTGGCTACCAAACTTCTACCTCAGTTGATTAAAAACTTCTGCAATTAATTTTCTTTTGTCACTCCTTATTTAAGTCAAATGTTTGGAACTATCAGAATAAAAATGAAATCCCTGGGCTGAAATAAATTAAGATTACTCTTGCTGGAGAGGAAGGAACAGGATCTAATGAGGTCTCTAAAAGGGTCAGTTTTTAGTAAGTACCAAATACCATAACCATGGGAAAGAAAAAAAAAACTTGATTAAAAAGTTAGTATGTGCAGAAAATGGACAATATCACCTTCAGGTATTTCAAATTCCAAAAGCATTGTGGACATTATAAACATGTTTTTCAACCGCTGACAAAGTTGTGCGCTACTTAAGGAATCAACAGGATTTCCAGCAATTCACACAGCAGGTAGAATTAGATATGTCAGGTTACTTAACATTTCACTAGTGATGGCCAAATAAATCCTTATGGAGCTTTGTGAACCATCTTCTTATTTTCTGAGCCCACTAGATGGTACGCTATGTTCAACAAAGGGTTGAAAGCACACAGAAATACCATTTCTTGAGCCTTTTTCTTTAAACCAACGATTGAGTGCCATCTAGTGAGCTCAGAAAAAAAATAAAATTGTTGCAATCACTACACTTCACACTGTGGTGATAATAATCGGTTTGGTTTTTGTTGTCACTGTATCGAAACTTACCAAGAACACAATAATCTCTCTAGCTACAGCCACTGACATGAGCTGGTAACTTACAGTGGCAGCCATGTTGGCTCCATTGTGTTGCTAAAAGCTTGAGGCAGTTTTCAGGTGTGTAGAGCAGAACACGTGGTGCCCTTTATCCAATCGTACCATAATCTGTGGTTGTGCCTAGGGATGCACCGATCCGACTTTTTCAGTCCCGATACTGATGCCTGGGCTTTGTGTATATGTCGATACCGATCCGATACCGTTGTTGAATTAATAATATACTGTATACCTTCCACCTTATACCATCATGTGGAAGAGAAAGGCACCAGACTTTCCTAACTAAACATTACTTTCCTAACTAAGACAAAATAACATAGATGTAATGTATTGAATTATTATTTATTTGTACACTTAACTCTTCCAGCATGCGACACACGTGTGACAGAGGGAAAAAAAACAAAACAGGATCAGCCAGTGGATCTGTTAATTTTTCCAATCCCCGATCCAGCTATTTTGTCAATATCGGGACCGATATCCAATCTTAATATCGGATCGGAGCACCCCTAGTTGTGCCTCCCCATCTTTGCCTCATAGATACACATCTATGCATTAAATGAGTACTCCCATTAATCAATGAAGCAGAACCTGAGATTTCATTTGATGCATTCTTCTTCTTCCCGGTGCCAACTTTACCTACAATGCAACTGGACCAAAAACATTTCCTAGATTTGGGTGTTATGCCAGTAGCAGTTAATGTAGCCTGTAGCCTCCAGCAGAAATAAGGCTGGTGACCTCACTTCTTTCTAACTCCACACCAACAGATATCTTTATTTATTTATTTATTTTTTACTGTAGTCTTCAGACCCAACTGAGACCGACTTAAGTGAATCACTTGAGGCAATATATCAGATTTCACACAGCTCCCTCTGGAGCTACAAAAGGCTTTATTCAACTTGTTCGACATATTCAGTCGTACTCCCCAACACCTGTAAACATACTATGACTCTGTATTATGTAAAATTGGTGGAGTTCCCCTTTAATCATTATCTCGGATACTCACTGAACTATTTCTCACAGTACACAAGGACCAGAATCCAGAAGTAAAACAATATACAGCATTCATATATCCATCCAAACAAAACAATAGCAACCATTTGATTTCCATGTCACTGTAATGCCATTTAAATTGCTATTGGAGCATTACCCTTGCATATTAACCATCTTTACCATAGCAACAGCTACATAAATCATGCAGATTGCTGCGGCTTACACTGTCCTCCTAGGACAATGTTGTCTTGTGCCGCTCAAAGGCGCTCAAACCTTAAAACTGAAATGTAGCACATGAAGGCCCAACCTCCTACAGCAGCTCCGGCTTTGAGACTGAAAGTTGTTCTCTCTGAGCCGAGCCGCACCCTTTAATGTCATCATCACACCATCCAGGGTAGGCCTTTACCTGCCAACAGCTTCTCCTAGTCATCAGCATCTTTTTTTCTTCAATATGCAGCAAAACATGTTGAATGAACATTTAACTCTTAACCTCTATACACATGTTGTATCTATACAATGTTATCAATTAAACAAAGACTGCTGAGACAGTTTTTTTACTGATGATTATTTTACACCATGTAACAAGGTTTCACAGCAAAAAGACAAGTCCAACTTCATGCCAGTGTTTGTTGGCGAACACACATCGCACACATTGGCTGTCGGACTGTCAGTTAAAACAGACTGCAACACTTAATGGCAGACAGTTCAGAAAGAACTACAGTAGTCCGCATAAATAGGAGTTGATCGAGCATATTACATTTTCAGTAGGGTGAAGGTTAATCAAAATACAAAACCATGCACTTAGTAGCAGGAATGGCTTGCAAGGAAATTGGAGAAGGAAACAGATCCAGCTCAGGTTAGACTTTTTTTTTTTTTTTTAAACTTCCATTTAGTTCTTGGTGATATAACACCACTGAAACACAAATGCATTTCTTGTGTAATGACCATGTGCCAGTCCTGAATAAGACATATTGGATGGTACTTGTTTTTGTATATTGTTCTCAGCAGAGGCGACCACACTGCCATCCAGTCTTTAGTCTGTTAGCTGATTCCTCTGCTCTTAATTCACTGAGAACTCCAACAGTCCAACCCACACTGTTTGTACTGGAGAGGTGTTGATGTGTGAAGAAACAGTGATTTCAGTTCAGTCCAGCTCATTACATGTATTTATAGGATGTTGAGGAAGGTGAAGACCCCCACAGATGGTTTAAGTTATTCTGCTTAGGGTGTCATGACTGCCCTTGCTCTCACTGCCAGTGAAGCGTTGCTACCATTGCTCTTGGTAGACTAGGTAGCTTCTGTTGGTAGACCCACACCTTTCCATTATCATATTGTGCAATGTTTTTGTGTATGTAACGGGAGAGCAAGGGAACAGCAATCACAGCATGCTCACACCCAAACCTGAGAATAGATTTAATCATCCAAAAATCTTTCTCAAACAAAAGATGAGGAAATAGACAACTTTTCCTTCCACGTGTCCCCTTTCTGTTGTTTGTCTCCAACATAGTTAAGCAAAATTGGTAAAATCTGATCCCTGTCTGGGCCTTGCCATGATTTGGGATTAGCAGTGTCTTCTAGCTGAGCTGACACCACTTAGTGTGAAGTGAATTCATTTGGTATAATGATGCTGGTGAACAGACGGTTTGTTGATAATATGTAACTTCATTGGTTGTTTAGGCTAGGTTTGAAGTTGGGACTTAATATGATAACAGACAATCGTGTCAGTCAATCCATAGGTTCTGTTGTAATGTTCAGCATTGTGCTCCTTAGTTAAATGTCTCACATTAAGAGTCATTACAGAGCTGTCCTCTGTAGGTGAAGGGACTCTGATGTCCAGTGTTCACTGTGAGCATGTGTTTGTGTGTATATGCATGTGGAAAAGAAGGTGTACCGTTTCTACTAGCTGAAAGTATGTATGCATGTACAAGAGTGTGCGTTCAGAGCCATTGTGTCAGCCATTGCAGTTTCCAGTGGCAGCCATGTTGGTTTTACCGTCCTGCTCGGTGGCCCATGCCATTGACACCGATAATGAAATCACACGGGCCTGGTTACGTTTGCAGACCACTTTTAGGTATAGGAAAGGGCAGCCAAACACACCTTACCAAAACCTGACCAAACTACCAATGGCTCTGTGTTTGTGTCTATCAGTGCTTTTCAGGGTCCCAGTTTGGTAGTCTTTCCAGTAAGGCCTTATGGTCCACACCAACACTGGCCACCAGTCCTCCTTTGTTGACTGGTGTTCCACTGTAGTCGATGTCCTCTCCCTTTAGTGTTGTCATGTGGCCTCCTGCAATCATGGTGATTACATGTCATTGGTACAGTGCACTTCCCCCATTAAACATCCATTTCAGAGATGATGACACACATTAATTAAAAATAAAAGTAGAATTGATATCCTGCTGCATTTTAGCATATCTGTGTGGATGATGTGTGGTGCAAGCATTTAGCACAATACATAAAGATTAAGAAGGCCCTTCTATGAGTGATGGGTTCCTACATGAACACACAAGTTAATGCTAAAGTCAGAGTAGTTTTGGTTACTTCACGAGATATTTCTGTATTTGTGCGTTCTCTGTGTTCTTCTCACTGGTTTCAAGTAGGCGAGGCTCAGCTGGAAAAATGTGATGTCATGTACTTCCATGCACCAATCAGGCGCACGTTCAATCTCAAAACGCTGTGCACCGTTTTGCAACGGTTTCCTGGTTGAATGACATGTTCCCTCGGAACGGTGTGAAACGGCTTTGAGATACGTTTTCTCTTGTTTGGTGGGTGTGTCTCTCTTTTATTAGCTGTGTCACAGGTGATATCCAATCAGCAGAGACGTGTCTGTAAACTCGTTGCGCACACAACAGGGTGTTCAACGCACCCGTTTCAGTTTTAAAAAACGTGTTGCTACAGGATTCACCAAAATTTGATTCAGAATGTACTCAAAATGAAGTCAAGTAAACGATGTGTGTCCACCACAAAGAGTTCTTGTAATTTAATCAACAAAAATGGAAAACAATCCTTGTTACATTACCCAGTGCTTTCAGTAGTGCTGCACCAGCGCAGATGTCCCATTTCTTGATAAAGGTGACGTGGATGTAAACGTCTGCCTGGTCCATAGAACCTGTTTCACTTGAAGGCATCTCCAAAAGTGACAGGACCTTATATCCTGAGAGACAGAGAGAGAGAGAGCGAGAGAGAGAATGTGACCATGGTCACACTAGTGCTATAGTATGCTGACATCTATTCCTACAAGTTAAGATTATATTTTGCATAAACCTCTTTACTGCCTGCTACAGAGAGAATGCTGCCGCTGGCAAAAGCCAATCTCCTTCACAAGAGTTCAGCAGACTACCCTTAAAATGTGTCCTTTGGTGTGAAAATGCTTCAAAAATAGGCCTTAATGTGCTTGCTCCCCGCATGGGTTGTTTTTACTTGATATAATAATTGAAGATATAGCCTTAAAACTTCCTCTGCACATGCAATCTTTGAATGTAATACATAAAAGTAAAGGAATTCTCACCTGCTCCACCTGCTTCAATGATTGTTGTGCCGTTTCCAAAAGCCTCCTGAACATAACTTTTAACTGTTCCAGAGTGGGAACGTGATACAATCGCCTTTGGAGGACTGACAGCGTAGGACGGCCGGGGACGCATATTTGACCCCTGACCTACAAACGCCCAGGCTGGGGAAGAGACGAAAGGGAGACAGAGAGACAAAGGGAATGGAGGTTTAGAGAGGGGGAAGAAGTTCAAAACATATTATGTTGTTGACCAACTTCCTTACTATCAAAGCTCTAGAATGCAAGTTTTGTGGCAGAACTCCTCTATGCCAAGATAAAGAGACAAGAGGGACATTGATCTTATGCACAATTATTGAAATTTTAAATCACGATCAGGATTTTGGCTTCCCTCGATCAAATTCACGTGATCGAGCGATATTTAAAATGGTTCATTCCGTTCATAGAACGCTCCGTATTAACGTTTTTTTTCTTCCCAAAGCTCCGTAAACCCCTCTCTGATCACGTGCCTCCATGAGCCAATCAGAGTTGTTCCCTGCACCGCGCAACTTAGTTTAGATGTAGACAGTCACAGAGGACAGAGTAACGTGAGGGAAATTCCACAACAGATAGCAGTCGGTCATAAGTCGGTCACGAGGTTTACCAGTTTACCAGTAAACGCAACATTTAGTCCCGTCTGTGTTATTTTTCAGACAACAGCAGTGACCAGTGCTAGTTTGAGTCTTTTAGCTCATAGCTTTAGCAGCAGACCGTTGTACGTCCCGCTGTTGGAATCCTCTACAGTGAAATACAGTCACACTACACCGTTTAGCTGTTGGCATTTTAGCCGCGTTTAATCTAGTTACTACTGTAGCTAACGGTAGGCTAACGTTAGCTGCTGTGTAACGTGTTATTAGTGTTTACTAGCGTGACATGCAGCGATGCTTCTGTTGCCTCTGACGTCTGTTCTGGAGCATCGGAGAGCAGCGCAGACATTTAAGTGGCACCGTATTGAGGCACCGAAATCGGCCTTGCTATTTCGTCCGATAGATATCGGGCACCAGTGCCCGATATTTTGCATTGATATCTTGATTGATTTTAACATGCGCCGTTAACGTGAACAGAAAATTGCATTGCCTGTATCTTTTCACGGCAAACGCGCATGTTTGGAAAGCGGTCGCACAACAGTTTTGGTTAAAATCAACAAACAATCGTGATAATTAATCGTGATCAATATATTGATCAAAAATAATCGTGATTATCATTTTGGCCGTGATCGTGCAGCCCTAGTTCCATGATTGTCACAAAAGAGTGAAACATTATATTTCTTTCAGTAAAAATGTCACATTGTTATGCAAACAGGCACAATTAAAAGTCTAAACATTGTGGAGGCAACTTGTTTAACACACACAAGTAAAGTTGTGGAGGCACACGCACTTACCAGTGAACCCGGTGAATGGCTGGTGTATGACCCCAATGACTGGTTTACCATCTACAGCCACACATACCATTGTGGTCACATACTTCACCAGATTCTCTATGGAGAGAGAGATATTGGCAGATAAAGAGAGAGGGCAGAGTTGAGAAGAAAGATGGATACAGACAGGCGAGACAGCCAGAGGATAGAGAGGGAGAGAAGGGAGATGAAGAAGAGATTACAGGATATGGGCGGGAACAGGGTGTCTCTAATGCAGAAATCCTAACTATGCATCTAACCTTAATGTTCTTATTTATAATAAATAATATTGTGCTGGTGTTTAAAAAAGGTCCAGCTGGGGATTCAATAGGTACACATTAACTAGGAAACTAGTCTCCCACACTCTTAAACATAGTTGGTCCCAACCCCAGGGCCAAAGGCCACAAGAACATCATATCATTTTGTCAAAGAAAAGGTACTTACATAACTTTATAGGCTACCATCGATTATTTGTGCTGTAATTATCTTGGACTTCATTATCGTAAGTCATCTATAAACGAGGTAATCAGAGTAAAAAAAGTAAACATTGAGAGTTACTTCGGTGTGATAAAAGGCCTAATGTGTGCATTTGACCTTTATTTTGGTTGCACCAAAAAATTAATGACTTTAGACTTCTAACCCTACAGCTCATCAGTGAAATTTATATATATTTATATTTTAATATAACATGTGAAAATGATGTGTCCTAATGTCCAATTATTGACTTCTCTGCCTTCGGGACATCACTTTTCAAGAGAGAATCGCGATGCATCTAAGAATCGACTTTTCCCCCCGCGCTATTCATTTATGATCGCGACGTTAAAAGCGACATAGATCCACGTAAATGATAACACTTCTGCAGTGTATTAAGCTATATTGAGTTATTATTAATGAGTGATCAAAGAGAAGGTCAGAGGCGACAGGAAGTACCTCTTTATACTGCCACACAGCCCCCGACCCTCAGTGGGCAGCTTGCGTCATCATTTTGGAAAAGTTCAGTTTACCCCTTACACACTAAAATACTGGCTTTTAAGATTTATAAATGGAGGGCTGACACAGATAGAAAAAGACACCTTCATAAATGTAATTTATAATGTATACACATAAAGTGTGGACGTATTCTCAGTGGCTGACAGAGTAAACAGCAAGCTCTACTGGGCAGCTCCTGGATGTATCAGATTAACTGGATGAATGTTAAAGAGGACTCTGCTGCAAAGGGCCATGCATTTTCAGTCAACTTTATGTAGATAGTGGTGGAACAAACATACCCGAGACAAACAAGTACGCCCACAAACCTCATATATTCATTTAAGTTTATTTTATTTATTTTTTTTAAACTTAACCTGAACACTTTACAATGTGGAGAAAAATCAATTGACAGCTCTCAATCTAATTCTAGCAAAGAAACTGCTTGTTATTTAAGAGGAGCAGCACAAGACATACCTCAGTGACAAGTGGATATATTATCGCCCAATATGTCATGGAAATTAAATAACTTCAGATTTGTGCACACCTGTATATTCCTGTGTAGCATCTAGAGGATCAATCCACACAGTGATGCTCTCAGCAGGAACGTACTTGCCCCCCTCTATCTTGTCTCGTATGTCGGTTGGAATATCCCGACTCCAGGCTGCAGCCTTATCCACCGTGTTGTCATGTTCCTCACTGTTCACCTGAACACAAACACACGCAGACACAAGTACGAGTCACGTGCCTTATTCTTATTTTTAAACTTCAAACAGTATGTGAAGGCATCTCAAAAAGAAGCTTCGCGCTCTTGCCTGTCTGACTCAAATCTGACTGAAGCAAATACAGGCATGACGAGACCACTGCAGTTTTTATCTAACTAACAAGTACCAGTAATCTTTTAAATCACTAGACTTTCCACAGTATACAAATGGTGACTGAGGAACACAGTGTGGGGAATAGAAGACACTACAGTTCTACAGGGATTTGCGCTCACCGTGACTTCAGGGAAGGCGTTGCTTATAAGGTTAAACATCTTTCTGTGCGACTGCAGGTCACCCATAGTCAGAAGCTCATTGGCTCCCTCCTTTGTCTTGCCTTTTGACTTCTCCTTCAGGCCATTTTCTTCACGCACCTTCTTCACCTAGAGAGGAAAACAAAAACACAACACAAATGCTGACACAGTTTAAGGGCCCCAGATGTACCCAAACATACGACGTGGCTACTGTTGGTTAATTTAATATCTCCAATTCAAAAACCTGATAAAAAAAGTAATCCATTAACTGTGAAGTACTAGATAATGGATATTGGTTAAATGTCTATATTATAAAAGCCTACTTAACATTAGAGGGGAAAAAAACTAGTTTTTACCTCAGTGCCACCGAGCACTGCAGCCTCCAATGAGACAGCCAGCAGTTCCCTCAGATCCACTTTTCCCCTCGTTCTGCAGAGAGAAGGGGACAGAACTAAAATGTTATGCTAAAAACTGACGGAAAAAAAGCTTTTACCCTTCTTAACACCAAACCTGATGAAACTATCAGCCTTATCAGCTCTTTGAAGGTAAATGAGATGGCATGTTTTTGAAAGACTATTGTGCTGATATTTACTATCTTACAATCAAACTACTGCCATGTCTGACAATTACAAAGACTTAGTGTTTACCCACAGACCGCTGAAAGCCAGATAATAGTAAGGCTTTCAGGACAGCAGTAGAACAGATCTGATCAAAAAGTAACAGGGATTTCAAATCTCAACAGATATTTGATGCCAGCGTTTGGTACTTTACAGTCTAGTAAAGTCTAACAACATAGACTCTAGGATACTCTGCAGAATCTACTGTGCACCATCGAGAGTATCCTGACTGGCTGCATCACCGCCTGGTTTGGCAGTTGCACCGATCCTCAACCGTAAGGCTCTACAGAGGGTGGTGAAATCTTCTCAGCACATTACCAGGACGGAGCTGCCATCCACTGGGGGACCTCTACACCCAGCGATGTAAGAAGAAGGCCAACAGGTAATCAGAGACCCATATCACCCTAGCCACAAACTGTAGTGCCTGCACCACCAGGCTCAGGGACAGCTTCATCCCACAGGCTATAAGACTGCTGAACTCTTGAGCGCTTCACAAGTCACTTTACCTTCAAACCGTCACTTTATCTGTATATACTTTTATGTACTGTTAAAATGGTTTATTCTTGTCATTATGCATACATTTACTGCATTAATGTTTACATTGAGCTTATTCATTTGGAATTACTGTCTTTTATTACCTTATTTCACATTTTTCTAGTTATGTTTCTAGTTTGTTTTTATATTTTAACTTGCACTATTTTATATCTTCTGTCTTAGATTGTCCACACTTGTGATTTTCCTTTCATACAACCTTAAGTAGCATTGTTGGAGGGAGTCTGAGACCCAAGCGACTGTAGTTGTTGTACATTTGACAATACATAACTTGAAACTAGCAACAGTCTTAAATATCCAATGCAATAGGCACATTTCCGTCTGTACTTTAAAAAGCATTGAGGTTCAAAACCCAGCTCTAATAAGCAGCGGCGTGACATGGGTGATCATAGAATATTATCAAGGAAGTACCATCACTCATAGAAGAGATTGGACACTATTTACGCTCTTCACTCTTCAACCAGCTTGATAAACAGACGAGCAGCTGCTGGTGGGCTGATGTTACAAGCCAAGCCCTGCCCTTGCAGATACAGTTACTGTAACGTTATCTGTAGTGAGAGATAATGCCACGTTATATCACCCTGTATGGAAATGAGAGAAGAGTCTGACCTGAAAGCAGCCAGGCGGCTGGAGATGACCCCTGCATACAGGTGGTAGATGACACCGACTCCAAGGAGGCAGAACACCGCCACACCGAGGGGTGACAGCCGGATACCCATCGGAGCCATTGTCTCAGAAGAATAACGTTACCCCTTTGAGTTTTTGTTGGATAATGTGAATCACAAAAGCAAACCAACTAGCTACTCCGAAGTGCTCGCAATGTAGCTAACAGACTAGAGAGAAACAGCGTCAAGCTAACGTTAGCTGACGTGGCTGTCACCGCCACCGAAGTATCCCAATAAAGCAGCTAACGTTAACGTTGCGTTAACTTGCTGCTTCACACTTCTCGGATAAAAACGTCGACTGTCATGTAACGTTAGCAAACAGCTGAAAGGCGGAAAAACTGAAGCTGCTTATTCCGATTAACGTTGATTAAAGTTGGCTGGCCGTTTAGCATCGTCCGACGTCTGTCTGACGAAATTCACCGAATAACCTGTCGCTTCTGTTAGCAACGACATTCCGTTAGTTGGACAGCTTGACTGTGGTCCTTATTCTCGCTATAAACTCGTCGACGCGAGCCAATAGTTCACTGGCGCCGAGGGCAAAACGGAACAATCACATCTCTGTTCAGTCATTTTTCCTCTCCAGCGTTACGTACACAGCCAAGCGTTTACAGGCAGTTTACTTCCGGGTTATCACTCGTGTCGTCATCATAGACTGTCTATGGTCGTCATCAGTTTGTGTGCATGTGTCTTCTATAAGTCTTCTATATATTCCTTTTGGGGTTTTAACAATTTTTATCAAAATAAAGTGTGTGTATTACAGTTAAGTACTTAAATGTATTTTGTAAGTCTTTCCAATAGTATAACTGCATCACTAAATGACTTTGCCTGTTTTTAAGTCATTAGGCCAAACTTAATTTGATGAAATGCAAATTAATAAATAACTGTGTGGTGATTATGTTTGGAGACCATTTTCTTGTTCTTTCCATATGCACCCTCTGCCTCATTTGTCACAGCCATACTGTATATTAACAGTCTATGGCCACAGCACAGCAATCTACAATAGAAAAAGAGTACATTGACAATGACGGATGCACCACAGGACCCCACCAAGAACAAATTCTCCTCTTTGACTACAAGGTAAAGCTAATCCTTGAACTAACTGTACTAATCTGCATGTTTATTATGTGGCTCTACTCTGTAAGACCCTGGTTCAACCTGTGCAGTCTGGGAACTTCATGAACGTCAACTTTATCTCATCCATGCCTACTGTTAGTTATTGCAGTTAATTTGTTTTACTGTATTCTGTCCCAAGTGCGAGTCCAAAAGTCAGACTGATTTTCTTTAGCTGCCTTACTACAATAACAATTGATTGTTGGACAATAAGGAGATGAACCAAACTGACTATACAAAACTTAAAACAGAGGATATTTGCACCTGAAAAAATATGACTTTTATAACGTCACATGAGTACGATTAGTAGCGCTCCAGGAACTGCCCCACATTCCCTGCCTCTTGCAATAAAAAGACTAACTTTGGAATACCCACTTGATTTTGCCAACTTAAACTTCTCATATTAGCTTCAGCTGAAAATCAGAATGTGTTTTTACACAGAGCGAGGACTGTGGATTATAAAATATAATTACAGGTTTGACGTGGTTGTTCAGTTTTATTCTTACCAAGGTGGAATGTGCTCTGAAACATTTAAACTATCACGTGACACAAACCAATACCAAATAAGCAGCTCTTTAGAGTCAGCAGAGCTGTAAGTCTTTGAATTGAGGGAATTGTTGATCATTAACAGAAAGTTTCTGTTGTTAAAGAACGATTATATGAGGCGTTGGTCTGAGAGGAAACCACCATCATAACAGAGAATCTATAAACCAACTAATCAGTGTTGTACGTTATTATCAGTGAGACTTGGTAATAAGCTTTTCTTCTTTGTTGAACACGTCAGTGTTTTACATTTCCACAATGTATGCGGTGGCAGATCCAATTCCCCTTTCTCTTCCATTTTAAAAGGAACAGTACTGAGATGCAGCCACAGCATCACCTCCTCCTCATTTTCAGTCTCTCATATCTGCCGGCCAGCTGGCAGAGGTCTTGATAGGCTAACAGTCTCTACACCAGCGGGGCCCGTAGCAAAAAGGGGAATCATATATTTTTACTAAAAATTCATCTATAAGTAACACCATAACAGAATGTATGACTATATTGGACGTGGGTTTCATACACTTTCTGTAATAAAACATCTAAAAGCAAAAATCAGACGAGGACCCTGGGACAAAATCTTATCCAATGGGGGTCCGTGGTCTAATTTGTGTCAGTTTAGGGGTCCTTGAAAAAGTTTCAGAAGTGCTGCTCTGCACCGCCTGCTGGTTGTCTGCTCATTTCTGTCTCCTTGCCTCCTTGTCCCCACGCTGTTTCCTCTGATGTGTAGGTTCCAGATATCTGGCAAGGCATCATTTCTTCCTCTAAATTCTCTTTATCTCTTCCTTCTTTCCCTCCTCACTTCCCCTCTTCCCCTCCTCCCCCTCGCTCTGCTGGCCATTTGACAGAGATGTGGTAAGACTTCAGCTCCTCCTCAGATACCAAGTCAGGGGCGCAGCTCATAAGGTCGTGACCCCGGAACGACTTGGGGAAGGCAATGACGTCACGGATGCTGGGAGCCCTGACCATAATGGAGACCAGCCGGTCCAAACCTAGAAAGGAGAAGGAATGATAAGACGACTTAATGAGTATATAACCGTTTTCACCTTTTAGTTTTTATATTGATCATTTTATTACATATATAATTCACTCTCTCTGCTCAATGCAACACTGCCTCTTAAACCCTGATGTCTAATTCCAATTTTCCATAACTAAGTTGCATCCCATCCACATGGGATGTCACACGCCCCCTGACTTAAACTTGGAAGCTCAACAACTGCTACCATAATTAGCCAGTTAACACATGTTAGCTAGAGAAACAACAATGTCAAAGTCATTCTGAATCAAATAACTAGCTCTTTGATTCTCAGCCTTTCTACGATCAACCAATCTGCGGTTCCTGACTGAAAACAGTGACAGTTTCATAGACCGAGACTGTAAGCATATGATCCCGGGTTTATTTGCTGGAGTGAGCAAATAATACCTTTATAAAAACTTAAATCAAATGTGTAAACATTTACTTTTATCTTTCTTTACTGTGCTAAACTAGCTCGGTGATCGCTAAAGCTTGCTGTGGTAGAGTTAACATTACCCAAAGCAATGCCTCCATGTGGTGGCGCTCCTGAGTCCAGAGCCTCCAGCAGGTGAGAGAGAAGACTGGTGTCCTCCTGCAGCAGACACATATCAGTTATGACCAGTTATTGATTCAACCCAATTCCAAAAGGTTGGCTTAACACTTTCAAGATACACAATGACTCACCTTGAGGATACTCTCTAGCACATGAAGCTGTTCTGAGGCCTTGTGGATGCGGATGGAGCCTCCTCCAATCTCACAGCCATTTAACACCAGGTCATAGTGCTGACCACGTACCTAAGAATGACAGAGTACAACCGATGAGCTTTAGTCTGGATCAACGGAAGTACATTTCCAGGATAAAGCCTGAAATCCGGTGCGTGAGGTCAGGCTTTGCCCCTCACCTTCCGCTCGAGTGCGTTTCTGTTCTCAAAATCCCTTTGATAAAAGGAAACAACAACCAGAACCTCCGAGCTAGCAAGCTACACGCTGAAAATGGAAAGTTTTGAAGAAAATGTGGATCGTGCAATAAGGCAGGCCTGCTTGGTTATTTTGGGGAATGGTTGTAAAAATTGGGGGCTTGGAACTATTTTGCAGAGCCGCCGTCGCTGCGATTATGATTGATTTAAAGAAATGCAAACAACCCAGAGTGTTTTTTTCTCCTATCCTAGAATGTATGTGTGGAGTAGCCAGACCTTACTCCACAGCGCTGTGGAGAAAGGTCTGGCAATACAGGACTACATATACTTTGATGTAATGAATACCTTCTGTGGCTCTGTGTAGAGTAGCTGTGTGTCCTCTGGCAGTGGAGCAGTAAATGGATGATGGGCTGACTCCAGCTGCTCCGGCTCATCTTCTTTGGGCAAAAACAGAGGGAAGTCCACAACCCAAAGGAAGTGGAAGGCTGAGGGGTCACGGATTGAAACGCCACGAGACTCCAGGAGCTCTGCACACTGCAGACGAAGATTACCCAGCAACGGGTGCTGAGAGCGGAGCAGGGGTGTAGCGAGACACAGGAGAGAGGAAAGGTAGGATGGAGAGACAAGAGAAGAGCTATTAACATATAGGCACATTCTATTCAGTTATATCTTTTCCCCCTTCATCAATCTTATAAAAAATTTACCTAATCCTTACCACAGTGTGGAGGGAACCAGCTGCCATCAGCAGCAGGTCTCCTGGTTTGGCTCCAGTCCTCTGCAGCAGCTCATCAGTGACTGAGACAGACAGCAGCTTCTTTAGAGGAGACTTCAATGTCCCGTCGGCTTTGACCAGCAGCACGCTGAGCTCCTTGGGACAAAACATACACACATGAAAAAAAAGACACAATGAGGAAATACTGGACACAATAACACTGCACCTGAGATAACATGAAAGGGTGACTTCACATAAAATAGTAAGGTAAGAGAAAAAGTAGAAAAACAAAGCTACCTGGCTGAACTGAGTCTTAGCCGTTCGTTTCAGTTCTTCCAAATCTTTCCCAGCAATTAGTTTCTGTAGTCAAACACGAGACAGAGAAGATCATATGAGACAGGCCGCTGTGACGGGGTCAACAAAAGCAAGCTTGCAGATATCAGCAAACCTGTTACTTACAAACATATTTCTGTTTGACATTTAGGAGCTTTTTTGTTTTCATTAATATTGCATTGTACTTCCCAATGTGTATGTACAGTATGTTCTGATGGATTTCTTACCGCTCCACTGGGGACACAGATGGCCTGAACGGAGCCTCCTGGTTGGCTGAGAGCTGATCGGAGGAACTCAATTTCTGTGGATAAGAAAACCTGACTGAGGTCGACCAGCTGGACAGACAGCCAGATAAGAAGAAAGACAGGGATTCAGACAGAGACACAGCAATACACACTCCAGGTCCCAAAGACATATTCACCTCCTCCTGAACATCAGATGATAACACCCAGAAGAGAATGTTCTGACTATAAAAGGAACACGCCGACTTATTGTTGGGACTTTAGCTTATTCACTGTATCCCCCAGAGTTAGATAAGTCCATACATACCCTTCTCATCTCCGTGCGTGTCGTAACTCTGTCTGGCGCATCACCACTAGCCTAGCTTAGCACAGATCCTGGAGGTAACTGGCTCCATCTAGCCTACTGCTCCCAATAAGTGACTAAATAAAGCCAACATTTTCCTATTTACATGTTGTAATTTGTATAGTCACAGCGTGTACAAATAACAAGGTCACATGAGACACAGCCATCTTCTCACTGTATACAAACTGGGAACTATATTCTCAGAAGGTGAAGCACTGCTACTTCTGCTACTTGGGTGGAGTGATTTGCTCGCAGCACCTGAGAAGCCCCGTGGTGAGGAGCATAGAGTAACAACGGTGCTTTTCTTCAGGCACTAATCACTCCACCCAAGTAGCAGTGCTTCGCCTTCTGAGAATATAGTAAATATATAGGGGATACGGTGAATAAGCTAATGTCCCAATAAGACGGCGTGTTCCTTTAACAGCAATTATTTTTTTGTTTTACGTCAATGTGAAAATCCTCTTAGATTATCTCCAAAATTGGCTTGTGAAATAATTAGAGGTGACTTAAGGGCAGCTGCACAGTTATAGTATGCAAAATGCTACATAAAAAACGATTGGTTTATAAAACCACTAGGCCTCTATCATTAAGTGAGATTAGTGGGTTAGCTAGCTATCTTTGGGCTTGACTCATTTTCATTTTCCTAGAATCCCCCACCTTCATACTGAATCTGGTGTCAGGCTTGTCCACACCGTAGTCCCTCGTGGCCTCTTCATAGGTCATGGTTTGGAAAGGAACCTTAATGGGACCGTTCTCTGCAGGCCAGGAGTGCTGCAACAAACCCTCCACCAGGGACATGATACCGGCCTGGTCCACAAAAGACATTTCTATGTCTACCTGGGAGAGACAATGAGAGGACAACCATTCAGAGAACACAGACCAGGACTGTAAACCAACTAGTTAAGTCCAAGTCAACACCAAGTACAAAGGGGAACCAAATTTAAAACCAGGACAATTTAAATAATATTCAGCACCTAGACCAAAGGAACAAGAAACCATGTACACCCCAGTACCGGCTCACTAGTGCACAGAAATGTGATGAATGAGGTAAAGTGTTTTTGGAAATTAATACTGGAGAATAAAATTTAAACTGATAAAATGACCTACAGTATGTTAGTGCAGAAGAGACAAAGAGAGAGAGAGAGAGAGAGAGAGAGAGAGAGAGAGAGAGAGAGAGAGAGAGAGAGAGAGAGAGAGAGAGAGAGATTCCTTTGAGTTCCTTTGATCTATTCCCATTTGGTCTAGCGGTTAGGACTCCTGGTTTTCACCCAGGTGTGACTCCAGGTATGAGAACAAATGTTTACCTAATTTCACTGATCGGAAAAGTGGTCTAGACCAGACTTGAATCATTCAGCTCCAATACCCACCACTAACAACATAAAACGATCAGCTGTGTGCGAGTGCATTTTGTCCTTTTCCCGTTCCACCTCCGTGTTACCTGGGTGAACTCAGGCTGCCGGTCAGGTTTGGAGCCTTCATCTCGGTAGCACCGGGCCATCTGGAAGTACCTGCCACAGTGACAGCGATGAACAAAGGCAAGTAACAATATGCATTATGTTAGTTAGCTCTTGGTTAGTGATTATTTATTGTACATTATTCTCAGGTAACCCTACAGGTATAAGTACATTTACTTATTACGTATTTCCATTTCATGACACTTTATACTTCTACTGTACTCCACTACAGGGTGGGAAATATTGGACTTTATACTCCACTACATTTAAGAGAGAAATATTGGACTTTATACTCCACTTCATTGGTTAGTCATGTAGTTTTCCTGTGCTCGGGCCTGCACCCACCTGTCTATGCCTGCCACCATTAGGAGCTGTTTAAACTGCTGTGGACTCTGGGGCAGAGAGTAAAAGCGGCCCGGCTCTCTGGACGGAACCACAAACTCTTTGGCTCCCTGAAACACAAAAGAATGAACATCTGGGGATCATGTCTGAGGGAAGCACAGACTACCTCATTTCCCTAAAGTTTAGAGAAGCTATCTTTTTCTCAAATTGATAATGCAGCAACTCCGAGACAAATTCTTCTTCTTTGAACGTCCGTTTGGCTGAGAACTGTTAAAGTGACATTGATTCCGTGTAGCTGAAATCTTTAAATAGTAAAAAAAGGGATCTTCTTACCCCTGGTGTTCTTTTAAACAAGGTCGGAGTTTCCACATCCACAAAACCTACGAATGAGAAAAAAACCCAGTTAGAAACAGTTGAGTTAAGTCAGGCTTCTGTACTTCTAGTGTAGTGTTTTCATGGTTTTCCTCCGCGTCTTCTAACTTCACTAAAGTCTGACGACAGACAGGTCACAATAACACTTGACAGGGGCAGTGTGCTTGGAAGTGTGAATGTATTGGTCAGTCTGTGCGTGATGGTTTGGTGATGGATGGGCAACCTGTCAGTGTTTTCCTACCTTAAAAGGACAAATCCGGCACAAAATGAACCTAGGGGTTAATAACACGTGTACCGAGTCGACCGTTCTCTGGGATATGTTTTTATGCTAATCGAATGTGTCCAGTTTTATCGCAAACAGCTAATTAGCTTATAACGCTAGTCGTCGGGGCAGAGGGTAAAGTGCCGACGAACGCCGTGCCGACAAACGCTGTGCCGACAAACGCCGTGCTTGAGCTACGTTACTGGTTGCACGGCGTTCGTCTGGTCCTGACTGTTTTCGCAAGATGGTGCCCGCCTGTATACGTGAACGGTACAGTCTTCTACTATCTTTTTAATAAACTGTCTGTACACTTACAAAGTTCTCAATGCTTCGGTTTACATGAAGGGACCCTCATTATGCTGCCGTGAAAGTGTGGTGCCATTTTGAGCCTTGTTAGTTGTGTAGAAATAGCGATTTCTTTTAACTTTACCCTCTGCCCCGACGACTAGCGTTATAAGCCAATTAGCGGTTTGCGATGAAACTGGTCACATTTGATTAGCATGAAAACAAATCCCAGAGAACGGTCAACTCGCTACACGTGTTAATAACCCAGAGGTTCATTTTGGGCCAGATTTGTCCTTTAAGAAAATCACCAGTCAGAGAAAATGAATCTGGCTCTCCTTACCGTGCACATTACAGAGGTATTCTCTCATCTTCATCACCAGTTGAGATCTCAGTCTGAGGTTCTTCTGCATCTGAGAGGACCTCAGGTCCAGGTAGCGATACTGCATCCGCAAAGACTCTGATTTCTGTACATTTAAAAAAAAGAAAAAAAAAGAAAAATCAATTATTCACAATTAATAAACACAATAAATCATACAGTATTACTTGCTTGAACATATATATATAAAATAGTTACTTACTTTGACAAAGTCTTTAATTTCAAAAGGCAACTTCTGGCACACATTGAAAACCTCCACACTCTCTGCTAGGATTTCTACTTCTCCTGTTGGCATGCTCTGTCGGTATGGGCACAGCAGAAAGAGACGATAGAGCACTCCAAATAACAAATGAATACTTCAAATATTTGCCTTGCTAACCCCCAAAGTTCAGAGAAAGTCTCTCAAAAAACCCGACAATTCTGCTTTCCTTTTCGGCAGACGATAAGTTGAAACTTTACATTATATTTTAGCAATTCAATTACTAAATTCTTGATATCATTAAAGTGAAGTTTGTTACAAGATGTTACGCATAAACATACACAAACCTTGTTCTCCTGCCCCGCTGGTCGTCGTCTGACTGTTCCTGTAACCTTGACGACAGACTCGGTTGTGAGATCACACAGCGCTGCTTTCAAATTACTCGCCGACTTAAAACACAGACGAATTTCAATTAAAACAACTGTTGAGTTTACCATTAATCCAAACAATAAGAAGCCCTTCATTTCCTTTACTTTTGTAAATTCCTCTTCTATGTGCTGCAAATAGTTTTCCATTATTATTAATATATGTGTATTATTCTTGACATCTTTGTTATCTGCTGCATTAGTAATAATAACATACACTGTATTGTGGTATATGTATTGTTTTCATCCTTACTTCTTCCTGAGGGATTAGAACTTGTGTCAAGCCGCTGAAATCTCGCATGATGACAAACAGGTCTTGCCTGTTGGAGGCAGAAAGGTTACTTTGTGTGAGACCAAGAGAGCAAAACCAACGCTGGGTAGTGCTGGAGCCCTGCTTCCCAAAAAGCAACTATCAGGTTGTAATATAAATGCAAGTACACATTTTCGCTTCGTCATATATAGAATTGTGCAGTTAGGTATGGGGAGGGAAATCAAAAGAGCTCACAGGAAGTGTAGAATTAAAATCTAATAGTGACATATACAAAATGTGTCCTAAACAGCAGTGAGTGAGCATCCGAGAAAACATGGACTGACTATTACTTCTCATTGCTATGTGGAGCCACCTGTGTTTGAAGACTAGGGCTTTGGGTTTGAAGTATCGCCACTGAATCAAAATCGCATTCCGATTCACAAGGTACCAATTCAATTTAATTAAATATCAATTTGATTAGGGATGTTTCAGTTATAATACCAATTTTGCTGGGATATGAAAGATTCTCAGAGAGCTAAAACTGTTAATTGTACAAGGAACCATCTATCCTGGTGCATTATTAAAAATATGAATGTTGATGTTAAGAATTGAGAGAGTGAGTTGTGCTTTCTTTAGTGCAGAGGGTGTGACACAGAGATGGTATACCTAAATCCATATCTCTGTGAAAATGACCATGCCTGTTTTTCCCTCGCCAAAATTTTGCCGAACTTTGGAGCGTTATTTAGCATGACATTAATTCCTGATCATTTAGTTTCATATGATACCAATATATTGAGTTTAGCTTTAAAATTAAGAGCCTCTTCAAAGATTGGTCTCAGGATTTTATGAATCGATGTCAGATCATTCAAATGAAGATCGATCTGAATCTGAAAATCAATTTTTGTTTTAAACCCAATCCTCTGAAGGCAATGTCTAACATACCTTTAAATACTTCTTCTGATCATTGTACATGTAGTTCCATGTCAGTGTGTAAACAGCAGTAACAGAATACTACCTGAGGTACTGGACCCAGCCACACAGAGTGACTTTCTCTCCCACATGATCGGATCTCAGCTCTCCACAGGTGTGACTCCTGAATGACAGACTGCTGGGCCCTGGAAAATAAACCAAATAAAGATTATGGCTGGACGATAACTAGAATTGTTGTGATCATATGATGATTCATTAAATAGTTGACAACTAACTTTAAAATGATTAATCTTTGCAGCTCTACTGTCAACTAAGACCTTTGTATGTACTATAAATTGACTACTTGTGTAAGGCTAAAACAAATAGATGAGTTTTGGGGCATTGCACATCTACATATTCCAACCAAGCGTGTTTATTTATTATTTTTTTTACTTATTGGTGGTATTTCTTGTTCTGTATTTGTGTTGGTTGAGGGAGGTGAGGGTGGGGTGGAATATTGTGTTTTGATATTTGTATAAGTATCATTTGTGAATAATGTGAAAAAAATTAAAAATATAAACTATGTTTTCAAAAAAGCCTTAAATAATCAATCTTTTCTATGAGTTTTGGGCTAACTAAATCTCCACAGCGTTGTAAAGGAAGGTCTGGCAAAGCGAGACTATGGACCCTAATGGGAGTCACTGTCCAAAGGCAATACCATCAGCTACAGCCAATAAACAATCACCTATCAATCAAACAACCAATCACTTCCAGAGTACCTGTGCTTGGAGGATGAGCCTTGCCGAGTGTGTGTGAGCAGCTCAGCTGTCTGAGTCGAGGTTTCCACAGCAGGCGTCCTTGACTTGAGGTCGAGGCTGAGCTCTGGTACCAAGCAGCGGGATTTCTGAGTCCACCGAACACTCTCTGCAGCAAATATCTGCCTTTTGTTGCCATCTTCTATATCGAGCTGTCCAGTCCTCGCTGTTTGAATGAAGCGCATGGGAGCTACTCTTTAAGAAAGACTGTTATAAAGAGGCTCTTGACATAATGACACATTCAACAAGAGTGCTAGGGCGCTAACACCGAGGACTTTACTGACCGGTCAGGATATTTGGGGCTGGAGAGAAACCTCCGCTGTCACTTCATTTGCTCCTGGTTCCGCATTTTCGCTCGTCCTGAGCTGCTGTCACGACTCTCTGCTCATGTGGATGGGCTTTTCTGTTAGCTCAATGCTAATCCATATATGTAGGAGTCGAGGATATGTTAACGGATGTGACGTAATAATATCTTTAGACCGAAACAGTCAGTCAGCTACATAATCGATTTAAATCGGCAGCGCCCTCTGCTGATGAAAGACGAGAATTAAAAAGCTTGTAGCACAGGGTACATTCCATAACTTGTACATTCTGTAAATATTTCTAAAATGTACAATCTAAATTATAACTTCTATAATATTGTTAGAATATTATTTAATTTGCTATTTAATTTAAATTACTATTTAATAAACCAATTCATAAAGAGTTGGGAGTGTTGGTACGCTTATTGGCTGGTGTTTGCATATTTGTATTACTGAAATAAGATGACATAGCAATTTTTCACTTTTCCCAAAACATCTGCTTGGAGACCCTCCTCGTCTCCAAGCAGATTTTGCATTTCCCAGAAACTGGAATAGGGACTTGGAGGGGTCATGGGCCATTGCCCTGCATGGCTTCCGAGATCAGAAGAGATCAGGAGTGTTCAGGGTGGTAGGACCATAAGCAATTCCAGCAGATAAACACAAACTATTTCTAGTTGGTAAAACCTAAGGGGTTTTGCAACTGTTGAGTATGCAGTTTGGGGTTGGGGAGTACTAAACGGCTGAATATTGGCTGAAAAAACAGTCAGAGATCTTTACCAACCACCTAATTCTTACAGTGAGAAGTATGGCCAAGGAAGCAATGTTGAATGTTTCCATTTATCAAAATAAAGATGAAGAATGCTATTTAATGCATGTATTTTGTTATCCATGACACAAAAACGAGGGAAGTATCAAACGGTGGATTATGTTACACCCCTACTTTTTATCAAACCTTGGATTTTATTTATGAATGAAGACCTGTTGGTGCTCTACAACTTATTAGGTAATGCTGGACCTACATCTTCATAAAAAAATGAAGTCTTGTGAAGTCTGTATTCATCCAGCAGGTCATATGCTTCATTTGAGTAGTACAGTGGGAATACATACAGTTATTACAATGTGTTCATTTAAAGTTGGGTCTCTTGTTATGTATTTATGCACGAATAAATGTGTAGGTTCATTAATGTTTATTTGGGTTATCTGTTGGTAGTATTTAGAAAAGTTACTTGGAAATGCCTCCATTTTGAATAAATAATAAATAATAAAATAAATGAATAATATGTATGCTAAATAGCTGGGCACACTCCATCTGCTGAGGAAGATCATGTGCTTCGATTCAGATTATTTTTCCAGCTGTTGTTTTAAACATCAATAATTAACTTTCAATCTCAGCTATGTGACTGTGTGTGTCTCTGTGAGGTGTCAGTCAGGACACGGGAGTCAGGTATTCCATTTAATATATTTAATCAGGAAGGTTATAGGTGGGACACATGCTTAAGCTTTACAGTAATAAGATGTGTGTGTGTGTGTTAGGATGCAGTGTAATGAAAGACAGAAAGAAACATCCAGTCCAGGTCGCACCACCTCCATGGTCCATCAAAAAAGTTAAACTAAAATATATATGTGTGTGTATTTTTGTATGTTAATTACTTACAGTTGATGTAATATGGTAAAAAGCAAAGTATTCTTTAAACTGACAGTGTTAAACGCCTGCAGTTATAAGATGTTCAAAAATGTTTAACATCATAATGATCAAGACTCAAGAGTCAGTGGGGAGGTCAAAGGATGTGACAGTTCTTTTGGTATTTTTCTTTCAACTCTTTAATTTCCTGTTCATGCTGTTTCCTCAATTTCTCTTCTTCATGCGTTCTCTTCAACTCCTTTATTCTTTCTTTCAGCGTTTCTTCTTTGTGACTTGAGAGCTCTTGTAACAGATTGTACTCTTGGCCATGCCTCTTTTCATCCTCTTGTATTTGTCTCTCATGCCGTTGCTTCATGTCCTGTATTTCCTCCATGTGCTTCTCGACCAACGCTGTGAAGTCCTTGGTGTATTTCTGTCTGAACTCATTGAACTCTTCAGCCTGTTTTCTGGCCTCCTCTTCATATTTCTTCTTCATGTCCGCCAGTTGTTTCTTATAGTTTTCCTCCAATTCTTTTCTCTCCTTTTCCTCCTGTTCTCTTCTGTTCCGATCTTCTTCTTTTCTTTTCTTTTCATATTTTTCTCTTTCCTGCTCATATTCTTCTTGGAGTTTTTTAAGTCTTGTTTGCTCCTCATGTCGTTTCTGTTCATTTTCTTGATTTCGTTTGTCCCACCATTCGTCTCTTTCCTTTTCCCAGTCCTCTCGTTTCCTTCTCATGTCTTCTTTACTCTGCTCCAACTTTTCTTCTGATTCTGACTTAAGAGCTGCAATTGTTTGCTCCCACTCCTGTTGTTGAAGTTCTTCCTGCTTTCTCTTCTTCCTGTCCTCTTCTTCTCTCATTTCCTGTTCTTTCTTTCTCTCCTTGCGCTCCTTGTTGATGTTTTCCTCCATTTCTTCAAGTTGTTTGGCTCTCTTATGTTCAATATCTGCTTTCTCTTGTTCCATTCTTCTCTGCACTGCTTCCATTTCCTCCTCATGTTTTCTTTGAAGTTCATCCCTCTGTTTCTGCATTTCTTCTTCTTTCTCCTTCAGGATCCTCTCCACTTCCTTCTGTATGGCTTCCTCGGCCTCTTGGAACATCTCTGAGGTGTAGCAGTTGCCTCCGTTTTCTTTCATCATTTTGTTGGACTTCTTCAGCAGCTCTCTGACTTGTGTGTTATCATTCTCAACCTTATTATTGAAGACCTGGTATCTTCCTCCACAGTCACGTACCAGTTTTTTCAAAAAGTCACAGTATTCTATGTAACTTTCAATTGACTGACTGAGCTCATCTCCTCTGGTGAATATAATGATGATGAAGTCTCCTGATTTCTTACCAAAATATTTCTTGATCAGTTCCACAGATTCTTTTTCCTCTTGTGTAAAGCGACCAATCTGCAGCACCAGTAAGAACACATGAGGTCCAGGAGACAACATGCTGATGCATTTCAGAAGCTCCTGTTGAACCTCATCATTGGACAAAGTTGTGTCGAACAAGCCGGGAGTGTCGACCACAGCAACATGCTGTCCATCAATCTCTCCTGTTGCTTTCTCGCAAAACTTAGTGACAGATATTGGGATGTTTTTAGATGTAAAATGTTCTTTGCCCAGAATAGTGTTTCCGGTTGCACTCTTCCCATTGCCAGTCTTCCCAATCAGCACCATCCTGAGACACTGTCTGCTCTGATGTTTATCATCACCTTCCGCCTCACTCTTCTTTTTAACATCACGCAGTTCAGCTGTAAGTCTCGAAACCTTCTTCATCTGAGCCTTGGTGAACATGTCCTTTGTGAAGAATCTGGACTTAGCGACTCTCATCTTTTCAACACCATCCAACAGCTCTGGGATCTGCTGCTTGTTGTTGATATTGAGAACATATCTTCCTCTACAGCTCTCACAGAACTCCTGGATGTCCTTGTTATCCTCTAGAAAGTTAACAACAGCTGGAGCTGTAGGATCTGACTCCACTGTGAACAGGATCATAGTGAAGTCATTGACTGCAGAGCTGAATGTATTCTGGATGGCCTCTAACTCTCCCTTGTCTTCATCAGTGAGGGGACCCACAGGTAGGACCAGGATGAAGGCATGAACTCCCTCAGGATCACAGAGGGAGATACACCTGAAGGATTCCTCCATCACTGCCTCCTGAGGTTCTCCATACAAGGCAGGCAGCTCCACCAGGGAAACCAAACGTCCACACACCTCTCCCTGATGTATAACACACTCTGATGAGTTCGACTCTAAAGGAAACTCTGTCTGACCGAAAATGGCCTTGGCTGCTGAAGTCTTCCCTGCTCCTCTCCTCCCACAGAGAACCAGGTTCAAAGCTGGTTTGATGTTTTTATTTGCTGTTTCTTCAATCTTCTCCATTAATGATCTATGGTTTTCTTCAGACATGATGTAGTGTCTTCCTCCACAGTCTTTAATGAGTTCATTAACAGGGACTCTCATTTCTTCCAACTGATGTGTCACAATGATCGCTGAGTACTCAAAGGCATCTTGACCAAACAAACTCAGGATGAACTTCAGTGTTTGTCTGTTCTCCTCTGTGAATTCAGAAGGCTTCACTAACAGCAGCAGAACATTTGGTCCAGGAGGACAAAGAGTCACACAGTTTTTCACCTCTCTTCTCAAGTTCTCTTCAGACAGACTGAACATGTCTGGAGTTTTCACAACCGTTAATGGTTTTCCTCTCCACTCTCCACAGGTTGCCACACATTGCCTGGTTGAGGAAGTTTTTTGGTTATGAAAAAATTGGTTACCGATGATGAAGTTACCAATTTTTGTCTGTTTGTCCTCGCTTTTTCCCAGCAGCACAATCCTAAATGCAGATGCTGTAATACAACAGAGAGAAAGATGAGATGACATAAACTCACTAAGAGGCTGTAATCACTACACCAGAGGTGGAAAGTAACCAAATGTTGTGTGGACTAGCCAGACCTTACTCCCCAGTACTGTGGAGATAGGTCTGGCAATGCGAGACTAGTTGAAGTAAACGGCACTTGTTGATCCTTTCTGCTTTCTTCTATTCACCAGCTAACACTATAATATTATTCACAATTAACCTGAGTTTAAAGATGCATTTAAAATACCAACTCAATCACCTGCCTATACATCTGTTTTACATAAGAAATTATATTAGTACAGGAAATAGTGTTTTGGTCATACAGAGCAGTGTATGTGGAGGTTGAGGTGGTCAATGAGAATGTATGCGTTAGTCATGAATGACTTATATATATGTTCAATATAAACATAAACATTTCAGAAAAAAAGCGGCATCACATTTCACCTAACTAGTTTCTATCAACTGTAAAGTGGCAAAATATAGGAAATACTGACAATTTATTTTATTTTATTGCTTTTCAATGGCAAAGATTTGTGGGATGTGTTTGGGAAAATGATGCCTCCAAAAACCTATCTTCAAATACATGATTAGCATTGTGATACATTTACTTACTGTGAGTCACAGGGTTTTTCTTAAAGAGTTGCGTGAATTTCGCTGTAATCCCTGTAAAAAGATGACATCATTAATATGCAGCTTAATGTTGTTGAATAAAGGAGCGGTGTGTAGGATTTAGTGGCATCTAGCGGTGACGTTGCAGATTGCCACCAACTGAAAGCCCTTCCCGTCCTCTCACCCCTGAGCCGGAGCCTTTTATGCATTGTCGTGTTTCTTTAGAAATAAACAATGGACAAATAGATTTAAACGCTTCAGACGTAAAGTAATTTCACATCCTCCCACCCCTGTTATGACATATTGTCATTATTCTTATTTCCCACACTGTCTTTAAAAACTTTAGGCCAGATCTGAAACAGACATATTGAAAAAACAGAACCCAACATGAATAAAAAAAGAGACCCAATCCCAAAGTGACCCGAGGACAGTCAGACCCTGTCTGGACCAAATCCAGAATGTGGTGGAATTGAACCAGAGACCTACACCATTCCAATCAGGTGTTGTGTCAAAGACTGTTCCCCCGTTGATATGCGTTTCCCCTACCTAAACCTGAACTAAACCTTATCCCTAACCCTAACCACGGAAGGGGGTGCTACGCAATTTAACAGTAAGGTAAACACATTCTTCTCCCTTTTTATGCAGGTAGAGAACCTACGGTGGCCTTCAGGTATCATTAAAACCTCTCTGGAGCCAGTGTTTGATTTGTCCATTCTGGGCTACTGTAGAAACATGGCGTAGAAACATGGCGGTGCAACATGGCGGGCTCTGTGGAAGAGATCCCCTCCCTATGTAGAGGTGAAGGGCTCATTCTAAGCTTCTAAATGAAAACAAAACAAATCTAAGTTGCAGGTGATATTATATTCCATTTCTGCCAATAGATCCTCCTAAATTCTACACACTACTCCTTAAATCAAAGAGGGTTTATGTGAACAAAGTCTTCCTTGTCAAAAATGTGTCTGCACTTACCAATAGCTTTAACAGTTTCTATGATAGAAACCTTCTGTTTTGGGCTTTGATGATCCCCTGGTAAAGTAGATGTTGCATCCTCAAATGGTTCATAGGTCACATGCTTTCCGTTGTTTTCCTTTGCAGTTTGACCCAAACGTGTTAACAGCTCTGAAGGATCATGGTTCTTCTTCTTCAAGTATCTGTACCTACATTTTCTGATCAGGTCTTTTAAAGGAGGGTGTTCCATGTATGTTTCCATGGAAGCTGAACTCTCCTCTCTGGGTGGTGATATCAGCACCAGTGAATGATCAAATGATTGATCACTGAAGAGTTTAAGGACTCTGCAGAGTCTCAGTTTGTGTTCTTCAATGAAGCCTTCAGGCTGTAGAACCAGCAGGAACACATGAGGTCCAGGAGCAGAGACTCTCACACAGTTTTCTACATGTTCTGTCAGTTCGTGTTGAGAGATGTTGGGATGCAGCAGATCTGGAGTGTTGACGAAAACTATTTTTTTTTCCTGAAACGGTCCACTGATTCTCATACAACACTCAGGTGCCTTGTTGAACACAGTCTGTCCCAGTATAAAGTTTGCCACTGAATTCCTCTCAGACCAGCTGTTCCCCAGCAGAACAACCCTCAGCTCAGACACTGTGAAAAATCCAAATATTTAGAAAGGGCTACTAAACACAGACTTGCATGTATTAATTTTAGATATACTATTACTATATAGAGTATTAAACACTTTAAACACAGATATTCTTAAATAGCACAACACCATAGTTCAGTTTGACTCACTGTCAGGTGGCAGTATCTCATAGCTGCTACTGCGCTTCAGAGGAGGCAGATCATCTGTGATTGGAAGGATACAACATTTGTTTACTTATCTATGTAATCAAATGTAACTTTAAGTAGACCTGATGTCGGGCTGTATGTTCACTTTTTTGCAGAGAAAGCGAAGACACAAGTTACAAAATATTTTTTTGATCATGAAGCCCAAAGTTACTCTACAATTATCTGGTGATCAGTGCAGTGTATAAACTCCACTGCAGACTGAAGTTTTTACCATCAGGTAAACAGAGTGACAGCTGACTCATATGAACAGTCCAATGTGGGTTGAATGCGCATCCACAGGTCCTTCGACATAAACGTTTTGTATAAAATGGCTGTATTCTTACTCTTCTGCATTATAAAACTATAATAATTTGGTTATGAGTCGCATCTCTCTCCACATCCATTTTTCTTTTGTCTGTGGCTGCAAAAGGTTACCAGCAGAAACACTGATATACAGTATGGACGCTACACAGCAGGGGACAGGATTTTCCAATTACACAATAAACTACAAATACCAAGTAGAATAGTGATGCGCCATTAATTCACCTCACACAAACACTCACTTCACAGATACAGCATGCAGCACAAAGCTTCAGTAATTTCATTTATCGTCATTTATACCAACTCGTTCTCATGCCAACTCATCACACACTGATGCTTTGTCATTGGTGTCACTTGTCAACGCATTGGATAGCCCTGCACGTCATACTGTGACGCTCCACTACTATGGAGTTTAATTCCTATCTTTATTCAAGAGCGCATTCTTTCAATTTGAGAGCATTTGTCATTGATTTTACGTTCAGATTTTGTAATAATTTCCCTCAAAACCTTGCTCTCACACTCAAATAGCCACTGCACACGCAGCATGCTCTGCTTCTGCTTGGACTCAGAGATGTTGTTGCTTGGACAGATTTCCTGCTCTCAGCTTTGGCCCTTCTCCTTACTCAGGCTGCTGCTGCGCGCTTGAAAATCTTCTCCTCTCAGATTTGTCCTGCACTCTTGGATTTTTTGTGTTCCAACCCTGTCAAAATTCCCCAACCAATAGAATGCCTGGTGTAGTGTTGACCAATGAATGATCCCTCGCCCGTTGAGGGTGCGTTCGCTTTACATTAGAACGTCCGTTGTGGGCGGCATTTCACACGTTAGAAGCAATAGTAAAACCTAAACTGTAATATAACTGAAAAAAAAACAAAAGAAACTGGATTGTTTGTATTAGTTTTTGCATCACTGTTTTTCAGATATTGTTTTAAATTCTTATAACATTAGTTTAAAAATAATAAAATCCATATCAGTCTGTATATAAAGTTGTAAGTACAATGTCACTGCTATAATAGCAGTTATTTATTTGTACCCTAATGAAATCAATACAAAGCAAACTGAACAGAAAAGAACAAGTATTTTGTTTCAGTTTCTCTTCTTCCAGGTGTGACTGAAGTACCCCTGTTGAGTTGCATCACAGATGCACTTTGTGCATGGACCAGTGTTGTACAACCACATTACTGTGTTGTTCCAGTCAGTACATTACTCCCAACTCTAAATCCTATTGGTTCTCCCTGTACCCCTGTGCAGAGGGCAGGCAGCAGTGGCACAAACCCATAACGTTGGCAAGTCTGATAATAATGTAATTCTAAAAAATAAAAATAAATGTAATTGTAATTCAAATACTACAACTACAAACACATCATGTTACATACAGTTATCATTTATTTATCTTGCTTAAATTCACAGGGTGCACAACCAGGCCCGGGAGAGAAAATTAGCAGTGAGTCAAGTCAACAGTGTACACCAGAATAATATATACTGTGATTAAGTAATGACACTTAGTGTTGTCTATACTAATATAACTAAACAGAAAAATAATAGTGTATGATGCAGTATGGAGAACAACCAAGTCCCATATGACCCCAAGAAGTGTTAAATGCAGCTGTTGATGATGTTCACTACAAACAAAACTTGCAGATGGTTGTAGTCTGTAGTCAGTCATACAGTAGGTAGATCTGGAGCAGATGGTTGTAGTCTGTAGTCAGTCATACAGTAGGTAGATCTGGAGCAGATGGTTGTAGTCTGTAGTCAGTCATACAGTAGGTAGATCTGGAGCAGATGGTTGTAGTCTGTAGTCAGTCATACAGTAGGTAGATCTGGAGCAGATGGTTGTAGTCTGTAGTCAGTCATACAGTAGGTAGATCTGGAGCAGATGGTTGTAGTCTGTAGTCAGTCATACAGTAGGTAGATCTGGAGCAGATGGTTGTAGTCTGTAGTCAGTCATACAGTAGGTAGATCTGAAGCAGATGGTTGTAGTCTGTAGTCAGTCATACAGTAGGTAGATCTGGAGCAGATGGTTGTAGTCTGTAGTCAGTCATACAGTAGGTAGATCTGGAGCAGATGGTTGTAGTCTGTAGTCAGTCATACAGTAGGTAGATCTGGAGCAGATGGTTGTAGTCTGTAGTCAGTCATACAGTAGGTAGATCTGGAGCAGATGGTTGTAGTCTGTAGTCAGTCATACAGTAGGTAGATCTGGAGCAGATGGTTGTAGTCTGTAGTCAGTCATACAGTAGGTAGATCTGGAGCAGATGGTTGTAGTCTGTAGTCAGTCATACAGTAGGTAGATCTGGAGCAGATGGTTGTAGTCTGTAGTCAGTCATACAGTAGGTAGATCTGGAGCAGATGGTTGTAGTCTGTAGTCAGTCATACAGTAGGTAGATCTGGAGCAGATGGTTGTAGTCTGTAGCCAGCCATACAGTAGGTAGATCTGGAGCAGATGGTTGTAGTCTGTAGTCAGTCATACAGTAGGTAGATCTGGAGCAGATGGTTGTAGTCTGTAGTCAGTCATACAGTAGGTAGATCTGGAGCAGATGGTTGTAGTCTGTAGTCAGCCATACAGTAGGTAGATCTGGAGCAGCAGGGTGACTTCTAGCTTTCATGGGTTGGTGATAAGACACTGTGCTGCTATGATGCAGCAGCTCAACAGTGGTCGAGCCCTTCAGCCCCACCTGGAAGAAAAGAAAGTAAAACAAAATACTTGTTTTTTCTCTTCAGTTTGCTTTGTATTAATTAAAAAAATAACCACAATTTAAGGAGCGAATAAAAAAGCATATCATTTCTAGATCTATTTTTATTATAGTGGTGAAATTGTACTTAACGTTACAACTTTTTAAACAGACTTATATGAATTAATAATTTTCAGACTAATGTTATATGAAGGAATAAAGACTACATTCTGATAAACACACAACAGTGATGCAACAACTGACACAAACAATCCCGTTTCTTGTGTTCTTTCAGTTATATTACAGTTTAGGTTTTACTATTGGCTCTAACATAGAAAAAATTTGAAAAAAATACAAAGTGGGGTCATCTATACACATGCTGTCCGTCATATGTTGTTCAATCTAGCTAAGCTCTATAAAGAAACTCTAATTGTTTATGTACATCAAGCTAGGCTATATGCTAGCGCCATATGCTATGTGGTTAATTTATGTTACTCACCCTCGTAATTGTGGACGTAACTTGATATGTCCCACTTCAAACCTGTCTCCCGTTTCCTGATGGGTGCAGGTGAAAGAGCGTCGACCATTATGTGCGCATTGTTGACATATACAATACTAATAATAAAGCGATGGACGGCGTGGGTAAATAAACTTGGTTACAGAGCAGCCGTCCGCGAGCGAACGCACCCTCAACGGGGGAGGGATCATTCATTGGTCAACACTACACCAGGCATTCTATTGGCTGGGGAATTTTGACAAAAAATCCGAGAGTGCAGAACAAATCCGAGAGGAGAAGATTTTCAAGCGCGCAGAAGCAGCCTGAGTAAGGAGAAGGGCCAAAGCTGAGAGCAGGAAATCTGTCCAAGCAACAACATCTCTGAGTCCAAGCAGAACGTTTGAACACAAGCAGAGCAAATCCAAGCGTGGGCAGTGGCTATTTGAGTGTGAGAGCAAGGTTTTGAAGGAAATTATTACAAAAGCTGAACGTAAAATCAATGACAAATGCTCTCAAATTGAAAGAATGTGCTCTTGAATAAATATAGGAATACAACTCCACACACTACTTCTTTTTACACACTGGAAACACAGGTTTAACATTGTGAATTTAAACAAAACCACGTAGTTAGGGTTAGAATAAGTGTGTTTGCAACGTAACTAAAGTGATGCACACTAGACACAAACCTGGACCTGGTGAAACCTGTGTTGTTTGACCCATCCGCCACCCGACCTCCAACTAATTTTAAATGACATACCACATGTAGGCTAGGTCTACCGTATGGCAAGAAGTGTTGCAAAAGTCAGGCATGTAGATTCGCCACTTTGTGAAGCGAGAGAACACATGTGTGAAGTTGCAGTGACCGATTCAGGATGGGGTGAAGCCTCTGCTTACTGTCTGTCTGTTCTGTCACTCAGCAACAGTTCTTACTGGTTCTCATATTTAATGTTAATGTTGTTGGGACTGACCAATCGGAGGATTTTAATTCAGAGATTTCAGACCAAATTGATCAAACACTCTTTTGTTTTCTATATAATGTAGAGAGAGAAGAGTGTTATTCAGACTAATTAAGACTCACCTATTGCTGCAGTCGCCATGATGTCTGCTGCAAACATCATCAGAGACTAATTCAACTGGAAGCCAGCTGCTGGGTGTGAAAACCTACAGAAAGCAGAATTCAGATCTTATTCACATCATAAAAAAGTGTTTCAAAGCAACATGGAGCTCAGATTGGTTACTGCAGACAACAATGTGAAGGTGTGTTTGTGATAAACAGATTTGTCTGTACATTTTGCTAAAATTAAGGATTGATGTTAGCTTTAAGGATTATTGTTTTTCATGTATAATATAATCACATACATTAAGCAATGACTGTTTTGCTGTCACCTTATTATTTCACAGTCTCATAAAAGAAATCCAGTAAATAAATAAATAAAGCTTAACTGAAAAAAGGTAAACTCCATGTAATCAAAAATGGCGAAATGACAAAATGTAAAATTCAGAGATTTAAAAAATTAAACAGGGTTGACAGAACATATAAAGAGTTTTAATTTTTCCCTCTTCCTGGGAGAAATAGTTTTGGTTGTATGTTGATGTTTTGCATTTACTAAGTAGCAAAGAAGCCGTTCTTTTAATCTAAGAATGTCCCACTTAACCTGAGCATGCTGCCTGAGTGAGAGAGGGGGTTATGGTATGTTTGAAGGTGTGTAGCTTCTAAAAAAGGGTGGATTCCCATTTCATTCCAACATAAAAATGTTAAAATGGCCTAAAACGATAAGATTTATAGTCACTGGAGTGAGTCAATATTTTTGTAAGTCTACAGGAGCACCAAGAAATGTCCCACATTATCTGAATTCACACTAAAAAATTGTAAAACTTGCTAAATTAAGGTCTTGATATAAGCTATATAAAATATTATCTGTGATATAGCCTAAACAAAGACACATCCTTCTTTATGTAATAAAAATGCTCCAATAGTGCTGTGTCTCACATGTACTGTAGGCCTGCTGTAAAAAAAAACTTGACTTCCTTATCTCATATTTGAAATCTCGACAGTTAATTTCGGCCTAAATGTTGAAATAAACATTTGTTACAGTCGGTTCAGTAAATCTCCTCATTTCAGTGACATTTTAGGGATCAAACACCGACTGAAAACATAGAAAGACCTCGGGCCAAAACAGAGCAACTCCTCCGTTTTCTTCAAGACTGTTGGATGGGTGCCGTCCTCCGACCTGGAGAAATAACATGATTGGTCTCTATGAGCAGCCGGAGGTGAGACGGCGGTCAGTCAGACCGGACGTGTTCAGGGACCATCTACAAACTACAACACCGACACTATAATATACTATTCATTTAATGTTTAAATAAGGTAGTGTCTCCAAACTTATTTTTTAAAAGTAAGTGCTGTAGTACAACTACAATGAGACAAGTTATAATTGAGATAAGTTTGGAGACACTACCTTATTTAAACATTAAATGAATAGATATTTTTTTGTGTCGGTGTTGTAGTTTGTAGATGGTCCCTGGTCGTTGTTAGCCTTACTACGTTAGGAAAAATGCGTAGTTTGTGTTTTAATAACATTTCGCTATAGAGAATTATCCCAGAAGTTCGAATCTGTGAATATATTTCTAATTTTGCTTACATTTATAAAACCGGTTTAGTTTTTTTTAATCGGTTCAGTAAATCTCCTCATTTCAGTGACATTTTAGGGATCAAACACCGACTGAAAACATAGAAGGACCTCGGGCCAAAACACAGCAACTCCTCCGTTTTCTTCAAGACTGTTGGATGGGTGTCGTTTATTTCCGCTTCAAACACAAAGACGGTTAACTTGGCTGGTCACAAATAAAGTCTTAATACAGTACCTACAGTGTTCCCACATAGCTCAACTATTAATCTACTGAGCCATCCACAATAGCGATAAAGGCTACTTTTACTTTAATAAGGGACTTGGTTATTTTTTACCAAGGTCACTTACCTGGCTACAGGAATTCTTGCTGCGACACAAAAACCAGTGAAAGTGAAACTGAAAAAAGTTCAGAGGGGAGGAGAAGTTCATATAAACTCCCCCAGCAGCCAAAAATGTTCTTAAGAATATAGATAGTGGAGGGGTAATTGTTAAGTTTAGGGACAATCTGTTTGATTCTGTTCTCTTCTCATTTATACAACTAAAAAAAGTTGTTGTTGTTCTTGTTGTTGTTGTAGCCTATTACCTTTGCAAATTTAACTTCTGATAACTGTTTTTATTAGGCTTTGTTAATATACTGTGATATTTGTAATTTAAAAATATATTAATATTTTAAATAATTAAAAGACAATACGAAAATGTTCAATATCATTGAAAATATTTCAATCTTTCTCTTAAGTAATAGTAAAGTAGTAGTACAATGTACAGAGTGGCTGTATACATGCATGTAGGCCTATACAAAAAAATAGAAAATGAAATGGAAAAACAGTCAATTATGAAGAGAATTAGAAATTAGAATTAGAAATCAGACCATCAGTTCAGTAGTAAATGTTAGAGCTCCACCTGCTGGACCAAACAATCAAAAAGGCTATCAAACAGACCAGACTTGGTCGTTGGATTGGGGGGGAATCGGGTTTGAAAGGCTTTTTGCCAGAATGATTGCTGTTGCCGCTGCCAGTCTTATCCTAAAACCGTCCGTTTAGATTTGTATTCATTCCGATTTCACTCCTCTGTTATAGCCTATCCTGCAGTTCAACTTTAAGTCTTGTGTTGTTCTCCTGCATAATGACCTTCTTTTTTTTTATCTGAGCCTTTGTGAACATGTCCTTTATAAAGCATCTGTATTCATTTTTTACCTTTCATCTATTCCACAGCATCCAACAGCTATGGGATCTGCTGCTGGTCCTACTGTTGAGAACAACATATCTTTGGGGCCAAGCCGAACATTCGGGTCTATTCATGTCTACCTATTGATTCACTCATCTACCAAAATCCATTTGAATATTTTCAAATCCTCACGGCAAATATTGATATATTGCTACGATTAATATAGATTGAAGTAGTATATGTAATATTTTTCAAACCAGTCAACTGCAGTACACTCCGGTCCAGATGGTGGCGCTGATGCGCTTGAATCCTGTCTGTAAACCGCAGAAGCAGTGCACTTTCGGAAACGTTAAGGAGTGGGACGTCCGTCTTTGACGTTTTGTAAAGCCGTGGTGCAGACCAGACATGTCGGGCTGCAGGCTGATGAGAGCCGTCAGAGTGAGTGAGTTTGGAGCTCCGTTAGTGCTCAGACTCTGCTCAGATGTGACTGTCCCGCAGCCTGGACACAGACAGGTGAGACCCACTGAAGCAGGCTCAATCACAGGTGGAGAGGTTCAGCCATGTCCTTATTGTGCAAGAGTGGCAGTAAAGCTGCTACGCTTTAAAACCACAGTGGTATTTTGAAGTTGATCAGACAATATTCCCCAAACTGTACATGCTGTACATATCTGTCTATATGGTTCATACTGAATATCCATATTCATTCTGTTTTTCTTATAATATATTCTGTTAATACACTATATATATATTATTCTTACTACTATTATACTGTTACTGCTGCTACATTGCACATATCTGTACATGTTGTTCATACATTGTTCAGATTACATAGCCATATTTATTCAGCTTTTATAAGTAACTGCTAATACACTGCACACATTTATATTTAATTTATATTACTCTAAACCACCTTCTGTAAACCAACTGTAGCCTATACTACTGTCTACACTGCACTATATTTCTTGTCCTGTCTATGCACCACCTGACTATTATACTTTGTATCACATTGCACTTTTTTGCACTTCTGGTTGGACGCAAACTGATTTTGTTGTCTTTGTACTTGTACTCTGCACAATGACAATAAAGTTGAATCTAATCTAATCTAATCTAATCTAACAATATTCCCAAAACCTGTCACTTGTCTTTATGCAAACACACGCCTAACTTTACAGCTATGTAGCATTTTTCCTGGTCACATTCAATAGGCTGCATCAGACAGTTGCTTAGGGTGAATAGCCCACAACATTACAATAAAGCCAACCGAGTGCATGTTATGAATATGAAAAAGCAATAAATACAAGATATCATTTGGATTAAAACATTGAGCTACTATGCTATTGAACTGGGGGAACATATAGGAACATACTGTATGTCTGTTGTGCTTAGCCTTTGGCTGTTGATATGTCATTTAATCTCTCATATTCCCATAACGTTTGCATATAAATGTATCTCTAAAATGTAGGCTATTAGATGTGGTCTCAACTGTTTTGTATGACTTACAGCTCTTCCATGTCCACTGTCTCTGTGCTGTAGGTGTTGATTCGTGTCCATGCCTGTGGAGTGAACCCTGTGGAAACTTACATCCGGGCTGGGACCTACGCCCGTAAGCCCCCCCTGCCATACACACCGGGCACAGACGTTGCTGGAGTGGTGGAAACTGTTGGAGAAGGAGTCACTGCAGTGAAGGTCTGAGGAAAACACACACGAGGAATGGTGGATACGTTGTACATTATTTCGTTTAGCTTCTAAGATATTATGGCATCCTTGGCAAAAACACATTTACATTCACAATACATTTAAAGCCATGAATACCACATGTTTTTTATAATGGAATTTTTACTGATAATATACCCTAGCAGATTATTTTACAAACAATTCTGTGTGTGGATTGATGTTTCTGTATGCCTGTGCTAAACTGAAACTGAATTATTTTACTCTTAATGTTATTGAAAATCAGTGTTACTGTAGAGTTGGCCTGACGGCCCATCCAGAGTTAAGAGAGACGTGGCAAAGTACACACTAAACGTCTCTGGCTTACACAAGAATAACACTGATGTTTTTTAGAGTCTACTGTACAGCTTTGGTCGGAGTGTATACACTCTGGGATCTACTGTAAACTGTAACCGTTCATGTTCTTCTCACTTCTGCCAAGAATAGAATACTAGCAGAAATATTTAACTTTAAAAACAATAATAATAATAGGTCAACTTCAGGATAAGTCTAAAATGAGTGTACATAATATACACACATGACTAGTAGGTGTAAGGCTACTGGAGAAAAGTAGTGTCTGCCCACTGACGCCAATCCACAAATGAATTCAAACGTTTTGATCCCAGCTGGATCTGCTTCAGTTCCAAACATGTGTCAAACAGTGAGACATCAGGGATTACAATCTCCTTTACAGTGAGACTACTGCTACAGCTTTGCTTGTTCTGGGATGGCCAATAGCTTATGGTGGCTAATGCTAGCTAGTTAGCAAACTTCTGCTTCATGTGAACCAGTGAGAGGCTGCTGTCATGTTTTACAGTAAATCAAGGTGTGTGTGTGTGTGTGTGTGTGTGTGTGTGTGTGTGTGTGTGTGTGTGTGTGTGTGTGTGTGTGTGTGTGTGTGTGTGTGTGTGTGTGTGTGTGTGTGTGTGTGTGTGTGTGTGTCGCAGGCAGGCGATCGCGTGTTCACCACAGCTACAGAGTCTGGAGGTTATGCAGAGTACACCGTAGCAGCTGATGAGTGTGTCCACAAACTGCCCGATGCTTTACACTTCAGCCAGGGGGCAGCCATCGGGATCCCTTACTTCACCGCCTACAGAGCTCTGGTTCACAAGTAAGACCACTGACACGTGCTGGTGGATGAGGTGACATAGGTCTGAATTAAGCTCTTTACCTTTTCTTTCATATTGATTGATTGATTATTTTATTTATAAAGGATAACACACATTAATCAACATTTCTGTAAGCCAGCCGGCTAATTTTCAACTGTAGTCCTTTGGCCAGATGATTTTAGACCAGAGCAGCAAGAAGCAGCACGATATTAATGCAAGTTAATCATACAGACAAAAGTCAACGAGACATTAGTGCAGATTAAACTACACAGACAGAAGTCAACAAGACACCGTACAGACCGCTAAAATAGCAGAAAACCTTTCTCAGTTTGCCATGCAGTGCCACAGGAAGCATCAAAACCCCAGCACAGTTACACATCAAAAAGTATATATCACTTTAGTTGTGCACACATTTTATTTACACATTCTCAAAAGGATTCTTCAACTACATATTTTCTACACATCTCCAGGTTGTACTGTACCTGTTAGAACAAATCTCTATTAGAAAGTTTGTTTACAGGATAACAAAAGGCAACAAACACCTGCAGACTTTGAAATTCTGACGCAATTTAACAAGTTCATAACCTAGACCTCGTCTTCAACCCATACAACGCCAACAGATGAAAATGTTAGCACAAATAAAAGTTGAGTGAAGCTTCACACTGATGTTTCCGTGATATTTTTTTAAATGTGAACCATTTTTAGGAGGTCTTGGTGATGAATAGGGAAGTCAGAAAGCATTAAGAAACAGACTAAAGCATTGTTGGAGTTGCGACTTCTTTGCAACCTCCATAAGCAGCAGAGAGGCTGAGTCAGGGAGCTATCACCTGTATGATGCACCGTTTGAATGATTCAGATCCACTCTGTGATATGCTTTCAAAGATTTATTTTTCATTTGAAAAAAGAAATACATCATACAGGTGAACGTGGATGTGGCGATACTGCGGTGAAACTGCGGTCAACAGAAAATGCAAAAACCCAAACTCACCCCCTCTCTAACCGCCGCCATGCAGGTGCACAGGTGTATAAATAGACTGATTATTGTCAGATCCACCCCCGTGACGTCCTACATTACGTAATAGGTGGAAAAAACTATCAACCATAAACAAATAACATGGCTCTTATAGTTGGTTTCCACCTTTTCATGGGATTTGTTTACAATCATGAAAATATAGAACACCAGACTTAAGCAAGCCAGTTCATCGCAGATGTTATGACTAAAATGTGTTTTAACTGACATGTGTTGCAGAGCTCACGCCAAAGCTGGAGAGACCGTTCTCATCCATGGAGCCAGTGGAGGGGTACAATTTCTGTGTTTTTTTTTTAATTATATAAAAAATCAAAATGGTTTCATCAACCACAGTGCGTGTGTGCATATGTTTAGGTTGGTGTGGCAGCGTGCCAGTTGTCTCGTGCTCTGGGTCTCAAGGTGTTGGGGACAGCAGGGACACCGGAGGGAATGAAGCTGGTTCTCAACAACGGAGCTCACCTGGCCTTTAATCACAGAGAAGAGGGCTACACCGATAAAATCATGGTATACACACCGTACACACACACCCCGCAGGAACACCAGGAGGAAAAGAACTAGTCATGAATGAAGCTCACCAAGCATTTAAAGATGTATTAACCTTTATTCCTTAAAGCTTATATTGGTTCTATCATGTGCTTTAGTAGTGGTTACAGAAATATGAATTGTGTGTGTGTGTGTGTGTGTGTGTTCCAGGAAGCCACAGAGGGCAGAGGCATAGATGTGATAGTAGAGATGCTGTCAAACGTCAACCTCAGTAAAGACCTCCAGATGTTGGCCTTTGGAGGACGTGTTACGGTCAGTAGGACTACAGGCCAGGGGCCGTATTCACAAAGGATCTTCTCTTAACACAAGCACTAGGGCTGCACGATTATGGCTAAAATGATAATCACTATTATTTTGATGAATATTGAGATCACGATTAATTATCATGATTATTTGGTGATGTAACCAAAACCAAAAATGTTATTGTCACATAGGCTAATTATAACTGCTTTCACATCCATATTGTGCTACATTCCTGCTTTGTTGAAGGATACTATGAAGGAGTATGCCATTTCAGCTGTTGTGCGACCGCTTTCCACACATGCGCGTTTGCCATGAAAAGATACAGGCAACGCAATTTTCTGTTCACGTTAACGGTGCATGTTAAAATCTGGTGCCAAATATACCGGTGCCCAGTCTACTGGACTGAATAGCAACGCGGATTTCGGTGCCTCATTACGGTGCCACTTAAATGTCTGCGCTGCTCTCCGATGCTCCAGAACAGACGTCAGAGGCAACAGAAGCATCACTGCATGTCACTATTAGTAAACACTAATAGTACATTACACAGCAGCTAACGTTAGCCTTCCGTTTAGCTACAGTAGTAACTGGATTGAACAGTTAAACTGCCGACAGCTAAACGGTGTAGTGTGACTGTATTTCACTGTAGAGGATTCCAACAGCGGGACGTACAACGGTCTGCTGCTAAAGCTATGAGCTAAAAGACACAAACTAGCACTGGTCACTGCTGTTGTCTGAAAAATAACACAGACAGGGAAAAAAATTTGTTTTTACTGGTAAACTGGTAAACCTTGTGACCGACTATCTATCTCTTGTGGAATTTCCCTCACGTTACTCTGTCCTCTGTGACTGTTTACATCTAAACTAAGCTGCGCGGTGCAGGGAACAACTCTGATTGGCTCATGGAGGCACGTGATCAGAGAGGGGTTTACGGAGCTTTGAAAAAGAAAAAAAAACTTTGATACAAAGTGTTCTATGAACGAAATGACGCATTTTAAATATCGCTCGATTCATCGTGGGAAGCCAAAATCCTGATCATGATTAAAATTTGATTAAATGTGCAGCCCTAACAAGCACTCTTCCTAAAATCCACTAAATGTTCCTAACTAAGAGTTAACTCTTAAGATCTTCTCACAAAGCTGCTGAGAGATACTTTAGCTAAGGGACGAGAGAACACTCAAGCTAAGAGAAGGGACAGGGTGAAGGAACTTACTCACTATGTCTACAGTGAGTTGTTGACATGGAGCGAAATTGGAGCGGGGGAGATACGGCGTCGCTCCAACATTTTAAAAACCGCTCAGAGTAGTAGTTGTACCCCAGTGTAGCTTGTTCCTGTACATTTTTCGAATACATCTTCATCTTTCTTTCTCTTTTATTTTAGATTATTGGCTGCAGAGGCTCCATAGAGATCAACCCCAGAGACACCATGGCTAAAGAGAGCAGCATCTTGGGAGTGGCTCTTTTCTTCGCTACAGCGGTACAAAGCAATGACATCACACAAGCCATGTTTTATACATACATTTTCTGGATTTAAAAGCCTACAAACACTTTGGATGATGACATTTCCTGCAACACAGCTGTGTGAAAAAAAATATCCTGAAACAATTTTGCGGCTAGTTAAAATAACTTTTGTACATCTCTTCCTTTCTTGCTCCTCTCTAAGGAGGAGAACAAGGAGTGTGCAGCGCTGCTCTACGCAGGGATGGAAGCTGGTTGGCTGCGTCCAGCCGTCGGTTCCCAGTATCCGCTTGACAAAGCCGCCCAGGCCCACCATGACATCATTGAGTGTCCCGGGGCTGCTGGGAAGACTGTCTTGACCATGTGATGATGTAATCATATCACAGGTCAAAGGTCACCAAGTAGGGTTTTGGCTGTTCATAAAGGGGAGAGCAAAACAATGGTTTATGTGGTTACATTAAGCTTTGAATGATTACTGATTATTACCTTTGACATTTGAAGGGGTTACTACTAATGTGCTGATTTATCATCACTGCCAATCTGCAAAACATGCATAAAAAATAAACGCTAACAAGATTGATGAGAGCAGTTAAACTGACTAAAAAGTTGCAGGCCACAAAACCAAAACCAATGTCTACAAAAGTGCTCTAAAATAGATGGATGTGCAGGGTTTCTGACTGTACATTGGGTCTTATTTAATCATGAAGGTGCCAACATATTTTTCCAGCTGACTGATGGTGACAGACACCAGCACTTGAGTTGTGGAGTGAGAGTATGGAATTAATTGAATTGCTCACTACAATGATCTCAAGAACCAGATCTGTGCTCAAGAATCCCCCACTGCAACTTAACTTGTCTAAGTCGTCTGTCCGGTGATATTATTGATTTCCTACTGACGGTGGACAATGTTGCAAACATCCATTCTTTCTTAGGCAGAAAATCTTTTCTCTATCTTTGATTTTAAAGACACTTGAGAAGATGGGAACTATGCATAGGTACTCTATTAAACCTTTTGTAAAATTGTGAATGAAAATAAAAGACTAACATCACAACAAATACATTTTTTGAATATTTTTGTGACAATCCCATTAAACAATATTGACATTTGGGGAAAAGGAAATAATGGGAAAGAGTCAAGTTAAAGGCTCGTTTCTGAGAGGTAACTGAGTCATACACGACACCTGTGCATCTCAGGTGACAGACAGCTCTACTGAGCATGCTCCAGAGAGGGCCACGTAACTTAAGCTAGACAGACACAGTTCCACAGCATCTGCTACATCACTGTAGCAACTAGTAAATTATGGACTTTAAGCCCCACAACAGTACAGTCAGTGCTACAGATCACTCTTATGGATTAATATGGCAGTGGAGTATACCATGTACCAGGTTCTTTTTAACAGGTAAGCAGTTTGTAATTGAATATTTAAATTATCTTGCACTCTAGTCATTTCTTTGGTTTAGGTAGATTTTCAGACACTAAAGTCAGTCAGAAACGGAATCAATGGAATTTTAGAAAATAATTTCCTGACAAGTTCAAGTGCTCTCTTTGGGTTATTGTGGTGAATGTTAGTCAGCTGTGGGTATATTTAATTGTATATTTTATTGAAGTATTGTCACTGTCTACTCACATGCTTGCAGGATGGAGGGAGACGATATTTAGCTAAAGCTGGGGATCAGTCAACTAGTAGGCAACGAACCTGATTCCCAGGGTGAGGTCATAGTTTTTAAAAATAAAAAATACTTTTTAATAGAGAAATGTGACATGTCTAAAACACCTCATGGACCACACAGTAATGGGACACTAAAGTGCTTCAATGTTTTAGGTGAGTTTGTAGTTCAATAACTGACACAACTGACAAGGATTTCTCAGGTCCGACATCTAATCATCTAATCTATCTATCTATCTATCTATCTATCTATCTATCTATCTATCTATCTATCTATCTATTATTATGCTCAATCAAATCACAAAATGATGACAAAGAGGTTCAAAGAATGACCACATTTGATTAATTTCAAGCAAAAATCTTGCTTGAAATGCTCTTAAATACTGAATCGCTTATTACTGCAGGTTTAAGTTATATGTCACTGTATGTGTTGTCTTCAGTGAAGGTATCTGTGCTAGGTTTTTAGGAATGAATACCCAAATACGTTTTTTTTCATTTGAAATTGCTCAAACTCTGTTCTCCCATTCTGTTGATCCACTCTGGTTTATGGATTTCATGGAAAGATTATTGTTGTGGAGTAACTCATATTTGTTCATCAGATGACAGCTCACTGCAGGAGAGTCCATTAGGAAAAGAGCTTTAGCAGAAACATGATAGGCCTCAATCTGCTACAATGTCTGGCTGTCATCCATCAGTCCGCATCCTCTGGGGACAGCTCCCTCTAATGATACCACACATGCACACACACACACACACACACACACACACACACACAGACACACACACACACACACAGACAGACGTCAGTTCATTGCCAACACGTGTCACTGTTTGTTTGCCTAGCAACTCAGAACAAACAGTGACAACTGGCTCATCAGCAGTCCCGTTTTCACCTGGTACCTGTAAAATGCAATGAATCCTGAGAGTACAGTCTTTATACTAAATATCAGACATTTATATGCTCCATGTTTTGTTAAAAAATGTCATAGGCCATTATAATAAATTGTCCTGGGTCAGGGTTTGCATGAGTGCTGTTACATTGAGGAACAGATTGGGATGTTAATTTAATTTATAAGGATTAAAGGAATTGAATTGAACTCTTCTTCAGATTGCGTGGGGCCCTCTGGAGCCCCATCAGGGACCTCACTGTGTCCTTGGACCAAAGTTTGTGAACCTCTCTACCTAGAGCTGTCCACTTGTGATCGGATCACTCAGATCAGATTTTAATACTGTATATACCGTTAGGCAGACTGGGGATGACTGTAACACCTTTTGTTTTAGCACCTATTACTCCCTGAATCTTTGTCTACTACAAATAGCAATGTGTCCAACTATATCACATACAAGGAGTTCCATTGTTACAACCGGCCCCACTACCTGGCGTCAGTTGTAACAGTAAGAATGAAGAATTAAAAATGAGATAAGACCACGCAAAACTACTAAGTGATTCATAAAGAACAAAAAGAACTCACCACTGACTTAAATCACTTTAAGAATGACTGTAATCCATAATAATGAGCTGTTGATACATATTATTAGGACATATGATTAGACCATATGCACTATAATATGTGTCTCTATACATGTATATTTATGTGTCATTAGTGGTTATTTGTTACAACCATCCCCACCCTTGTCAGCCATTGTTTTAGCTAGCTGTAGCAGCATGGTTTGAAATGAAATACCTCACATTTTACCAAAGAGACTACTCTCTAATCTGATACAGGTTACATAGTTCTAACTTCAACAGTATCAGTACTAATCAAAATATAGACTTGGTCCAAAAATTTTCATACCTGAAAATCAGTGTCGTAGCTGTAAAATCTGCATACTTCACACAGCTATGAAATTTAAAGGCAAGGTCAGGAAGTAGTCATACATGAAAGTAATGTCATGACTCTCAGGTCCTCCCTTTTTAGCGAAAGGGTGCTGCTACAACCATCCCTGGTCGCCCACTATGTTACAAAATTAGAAGGTGAAGAGAAAAAAAAAGATTTTCCCCAGGTTTGAATTTGGTTTAGTTTTTGAAAATCAATCTCAACCAAATGGCTTTGTGGTCAAAAGGAAAACACAACGCAGAAAAAAAAAAAAAAAGAAGATTGACATTGCTGTTGGTGAAGATTAGATCATTGATTGTTGCTTTCAATCAGATCTTGACAGTGATGCAGCTGTATGGGGTTGCAGCCCTTTGGAAGAGATGCTACCTCATCACCATGTTGCCTCTACTGTAACACAACATGACCAGTAAGTATATACACAATGGATTTCCATTATCAGTTTCACCATAACTAAATGAGACTGTAAGACAGTAAATGGGAAATATAATTGTGGACGTTGTGTCTGTAACAGTGACATATGCCACCTGCCATAGTTGAGAAATGAAAGAGTTAAAGTTGAGAAACTTTTCGAAAAAGTTCAATAAACGTTTTTCTTCGACTCTCGTGGTATTCTGTACAGTTGTTTTACAGAGGAGGATTGAAGGAATATTATTAATCCAGTTTGGCAAACTCTGAGTTTTTAGAAAGAAGATATCTGCCCTAGAGATGGCTGCCTTTTCTCAAGTATGATGGCACTCAGCTTGTGGTGTTTAAAGCTAAAAAAAAATAAAAATACATTTGAAAAAAATCTACAACAATGTCTGTTTGCGGAAATCATGACCCGGTTACTCAAGATAATTCACAGACCTGGTTGTGAGCAGTTTCATGTAGGAACTATTCTCTCTCTACCGAACTACACCCACTAAACAAGAGAAGGCAGACATCTCTACGGCTGATATCGCCAACACTGGGCAACTCACACCAAAATAATCTAGTTTGATAAATACCACTACATATTATCCCATTATAAATGTACATAAATTATACAATATGTCATTTTCATACAGTTTTTTATTTGTGGAAATGTGAATTTGTCTGCAGGTATTTTGCTGATGTTGCTGCTGTTAATCATCAGAACCCAGTGTGTGTCCCCTGTCCCATCATGCCCTGCTTCCTGTGTGGTTTGTTCTGAAGATGCCCTCATCTGTCACAGACTGACTAACATTATTGGTAACACAAAAACATTTACAGCAAAATACAGCTTTTGTGTTTCATGTCATCCAGTCTAAATGCCAGTAATTGTGTTAGATTGAATTTCCCCTCACATACACTGCAGTAATATGACACAACGTTGTAGTATATTACCCCTGGGACCTCATATGCTGACAGGACTGTACTGTATGTGTTAATTGTGTGTGTGTGACCAGACGCTCCAGGCACGACCCAGGCTCTGCTGCTAACAGAAGGCTCCATCTCCACAGTCCAGCCTGCTTCACTGTCTGACCTCAGCAACGTTACAGTCATAGGTTAGTCAGTACTGTGTGTGCATTTGTGTGTACATGTGTGGGTTGTTGCATTTTACAGTACATTTTACATTCTCTTTCGGAAAATATGAATGTGCAGATAGCATCAAGGTAGCTGCTTGCCAGATACACCCACTAGGGGTGAATATTCTACACTCAATAGCTTTAAAATGTTGCAAGTATGAACTATAAGTATGTCTGTCCATCTTCCAGGTCTGAGTCATAACCATATCTCAGTGCTGGGTGAGAAGTCCTTCAGAAACCTGCCGTTCCTTAACACCTTACTGCTGGACCACAACCTCCTGACCAGCCAGGCCCTACAGGGGGGAGCTCTGACTAATCTAACCCGGCTAGAAGTCCTCGCCCTGGGCCATAACCTTATTAACATGGTGGGTACCTCTTCAGGGGGAAAACATTTATCTGGGAAAATATTTGAAATAGACTGTACTTTAAGTACCCATAAAGCTTGTACCTTTTCCTCTGACATGATTCTCTATGTTGATGTGCAGATCCAAGGTGTCTGGTTTGAAGGTAACAAAGCCCTGCGGAGCCTGAAGCTAGAGGGAAACTTGCTCACCAGTTTGGACTCTGGTTCCTTCCCTCTTAATGACCTCAGAGATCTGGAGAGTCTGGATCTGTCAGATAACCTGATATATCATCTGCATAGAAACACGTCAGTACATTTCTAATGTTTTTTTCATACTTTATCGCAAGAGCACACAGTTTACATTTCCAATTGCTCACAGCATTTTTGCATTCTCCCAGTACTATATAACTACAACACATGTATACAGTATGATCCTGTCTTACGATCTTAGCTTTGGTAGGTTGTGGAGTCTGCAGACTCTGGATCTGTCCAGGAACCGTCTGAGTTCTGCTCCTGCTGAGGCTTTTTCCTACCTGAGCTGGCTGACAAACCTCAACCTGGACCTCAACACATGGAACTGCTCCTGTCAGCTGCTTGAACTGGCGGCCTTCCTGTCCACCTTCATACAACAACCAGACAAGGTGCAGGAGTTCTTCTTCAACCTGAACACATTTTTAATGCAGCTTCACATATTTCAGAAACCGGCGCAGTAAAATAAATTATTGAAGATAAAATATTAACAGAGCAAAAACATTTTATTTGGTGACTGCAAATTATGACAAATACCAGCACTGTATTCCTTGGTGGAAAACATAAAATGATATTATAGTGAAAACTGGAATAACTTTGAAATAAATAAGAAATTTGAGGAGATTATACTCCGTAGAGAGATTTTGAATCAAGCCACAATTTCCTTATACCAGTTTACTGATCCAGCTTATTTTAAGGGTTGGTCATTTAAATGATCAGTACAAGACTAGTTGACCTGACATCTTCCCCCCCTGTTGCGCTCAGACCCTCTATAATGGCCGTAGGATGGTGTGTGTGAGCGCTGACAACCCGGCCGTAACCACAGTGCTGGAGCTGACTGAGGCCAACTGTGTCCCATCCAATCAGAACATCACAGTACAGATAGAGGCAAGAGGCAGCGTGACACCTCAGCTGTATGCTCGAGATCTGGCCATCACTGCGGTCATCTGCTTCATTGGTGAGAATGTTGCACAATACAACGCAAATGGTTTGATTTGTTTAGCTGTGCCATGGTGTAATCTATCTATAAATTGCAGGAACGTCTGTCTGTCTGTCTGTGTGTTATGCGAATATCTCTCGAACTGTTAGTCCGATGGATTTCACACTTGACAGGTGTCTTGCTACGGGCACGAGTAAGTGCAGTGCCAAGTTTGACGTTGTTTGGATTAGAAATGCAAAAGGTATCATTAAATATATATTGCTAAAAGAAACACACATTGGCTTTTGCCGCTCTAGCCGCTGGCCACTCCCCCTCTGGCCCTGAGGACCAGAGACAGAGAGCAGTGGAGCTTTGGCAGCTAAAATGTGACATACACCTCAGACCCACAAAAATGTGCAAAGTTGCACTACTTTGGACTGTCTTTGACTTTGAATAAACAAACGACAATTCCCGAATTTAAGGACGTATCAGAATCCCACATATGCAAGGCACAACCACACAACAAGTGCAGACAGAGCGTGATGCCACTTAAAGGCAGGCTATGTATCTTATAAAGCAAGATGTATCTGTATCTGTGTGTCTGTGTTTGGGGGAAGGTAACCTGCACATCAGCAGACGCCACATGCAGAACGCTTTCCTGCTATTGTATTAAATTGCTGTGAGCTGACAGAACATAACGTAGCCTAATCTTAGAGATTATTCCTTCACATAGCGGTGCAATGTGAGAAAATCTCAGAGTTGAACCAGGCAGATACATCAGTTCTCATCACACTCAGCCTGGGTCGGGTTAATTAAGTGTGAAAATGAACACCTCTGCTGAAATGTTAATTTTGTTAACGATCCGACACAAGACAACACCGTCTCTCTCTCTCTCTCTCTCTACACACACACACATGCGCGCGCGCACACACACGGTCCGGTTCTGGTGGTTGATGAACGCAGATATGTGCTAATTAGCTCTCATGGGTCAGGTGGGTAGCGTAGTGCCATGAGTCCATGACGTTAATGTCTGATTACTGTCTGATATTTTGTGATTACATTCTGAATCTGCAGCGTTCTCTGTCAGGTAAATACAGTAGTACAATGTCTTCCTCTGATGTAGAAGTAGCCTACACTGTAAGTCAGTAGTAGGCTATATAGTGGAGTTGCATATTAAGTGGTTTGGGGTCCTTCTGTAAGTCATTTTGGGGCACAATTTGGTTTTGATGAATTCTACAAGCATTAATACCACAGGCCAAGCAATCGCCTGTTCCAAACGGGCACTTCACTAGTCTAATTAATTCATCAGAAACAACTGATGACAGTTCAGAAAAACAACATTTTGATACAGCAGGAAACTTCTCAGACTTAAAGGGCAGAAAACTAGAAAACCATGCAAACCCAAATGTTGCATTTAGAGTGTATTAAACAAAAAAAATTCTACATTCTACTTTTTAAAGGTATTATGATTATCTGAGAAGTAGTCAGAAAGTGATGACGTGGGTTGTGCAGTGGCTAACATTGGTATGTTTGCAGTTTCTAGCTGTTATGTGCAACTGTGACATTGGCTTATTCAGTGGCAACACTGCCAACGTAACATGGGCGTTACAACTGCATTTTACTCTATTGTTTAACTGGTCAGCACTCTGGTTGAGGAGGTAGCTAGGACGCTGACTGGTAACATACAAGTTAGCTTACAAAACAAAGCAGCTTGCTAAGCTAGCTAACCTGCTAACCACCAATTAGAAACATAGATAGCTAGCTAGCTAGCTTGGACACTATTTGGAGAGAAAAATGAATGTGAATAACCATTAAAGACGTCACTGTTTAAAATCCTACCTGCCCTGCTGTGCTTCAGGAGGAGTTGGCTTGACCCTGCTGGTAGTCCTGATCTGCTATCAAGTGTCTCGGAAGAAGAAACTGAAGGAAAGTAAAAGACAGGAAGAAGAAGAAAAGGAGGGAAGCAGCGCAGGGGTGAATCACCATGGCAATCACCTAGATGCCAGTGAAAAGAGGAGGGACCTCTTCTTGCAAGCACAAAGAAGCCAGCCTTGGGACAGGGAAGCCAAGATGTTGGATGCAAGGACCGACGGCTACGGTGGCCAGAATAGGTCCGGAGTTGACGAAAATGGCCATTTTGGGTGCCCGGACTGCAGCACCAAAGGACAAAGAGGGATGGACCCGATGAGAGCCAGGGGGAACAACAGGATTAATGGAGGGATGGAGACAGAGGAGGAAGGTGAGAAGAGGAGAATGAGGATGATGATAGAGGAAGAAAGGAGGAGGCTTGGGACTCAGCAGGGAATATCAGGCAGGGATATTCCTAACAAGCTTCTTTCTCACAGCAACACCAACTCTTCTTCTCATCCACGGAAAGACACCTTTAGTCAGAGAGCAGAGACCCTGGCTGACAATCAGACAAACAGAGAAATGGGAGAGAGCTACAGGACTGACATGGAAGGTAAGAGCAGAGGACATGAGACTGTACACTGTGAGAGCTGCCACAGGACATACAGACCACCAGAGCAGAGCATGAGATACAGGAGGATTCACACCAACACGAAAGACTCTGCTCTGTTTGATGGCTTCCCTTCTCAGTACAGACAGATCGACAGAGGTAGACATGATAACTACAAACAGTTTGACATGATGAAGAACACAGAGTTGAGAAGAGAAACAAAAAACGTAACCTTTGACCTGAAGAGTTCCAGAAGCTTAGAGCAAGGACGCAGTCAAGGCGAAGACCAGAGGGAGAGAGAGGAAACAAGGAGCTCCAGAGGCAAGGAGAGAGGAAGAGCAAAAAAACACGGAGCTAAATTCCAGTCAAGCCGGTTACTGAAGGTTAAACTAAATTTGAACCCGCTGCTAAAAAGCAAAGTCCATCCTAAGAGGAAAAATGAGCTGGGCCACTCAGAGGAAAGCAGCTCAAAGAAGAGTAAAGATAAAAGGCAGGATGGAAAAGAAAGAAGGGAGATGGAAGGGAAAGGAATGTCTTTGAAGAAAACAAAGGGTAACAGGGAGAAGGTAAAGAAATCCACCAAGACTAAAGGGTCGACTGATGGTGGGGAGGAAGAGAAGGAAGAAAAAGACAGAGGAGAAGGAGGACATCAAAGCAAAAAATCCTCTAAGCAGAAAAAAGACAAGCAGGAAAATACAGAAGTTAACCAGGGTGAGAATACACACCCAGAGAACTCCCAACCTGGCGATACCACCAATACTGCTGACCAATCAGCCTCTGCTCCTGCAATTGGACAGGGACAAGACTTGCAGGGTGGGAGTATTCAGTCTCAGGGAGCTGGATTGGTTCTGGGGAGTGCGCAGCTCTCTTCGCAACATCCCTTATCCCTCTCTGCCACTGACAGGAATCACACTACCAACCTCTCACTGCTTGGTTTAGCGAGCTCACAACTGACTGGCAGCAGCCTCTCTCTTCAAGGAGGGAATCTTTTGCTCAACACCATGGCCTCAGGATCTAATGCACTCTTCCCCAGTGGTCCGGCTAAATCTGTTGGTCCTAGCATAGCAATCAGTGGCGCCCCAGACAGCTTCAGCAGACAACCTGGGGTAGGCCTCATGTCTCCTGCTACCTCTCTTCTAGCTAACGCTGTACTTGCTAACCCATTGCAAGCAAGTGCAATACATACCTCTGCTCTTCATATCTCCCAGCCTGCAGGACTAGCCTCGAGTTTAGCAGCAAACCCTGCACCTGTGCAGTCCCTCTCGCAGAGCAAGCCGCCTCCTGACAGCTCTCCGCTTGTCGTAAGACTGATGTCTGTTCCAGGCCAGGAACCGGGCCTTCAGACTGGGGATGGAGTACTTCAGAGACTCACTCCCCAAACTCAGGCATCTCCAAGTGCGGATGGTTTATCTGGGGTGACCCCTCAGGCTCCTGGACCAGAGACCACTGTGGAGAATGTGTCAAACAGTAACAGTCAGACAGAGTCTGGGCGTGTGGATGGTGGGTCCACCGCCCACATGTCAGCTGAGGGTGGGGCTCTAACTGAAGGACTTGCTGCAGGGTTGTCAGGAGGCATCATGCAGGCAGCAGATGCGTCTGTATCAGGTGTCTCTGCACCCATAACGTCTACACAGAGCACATCCTCCACAGGGGATGCATTTGGAGCTGCTGCACTGCTGCAGCAGGAGTACCTGTCAGAGGAAGAAGGATCCTCCCCCAGGAGGAAGCTGAGGCTGGTGATTCCTGAGAAGACGTCCGACCGACCACCCACCGCACTGGAGAGGAAAATACGCTAGCTGCTCATATCACATTTGATGGTTGAAACTTTATGGATCAGTAGTGTTTCACGAAAAGAGTTTTAGATCAGGTGAAGAAAAGACTGATGCCTTCATACGTTCTTAATGTGATGTTATGAACTGCTAAAAATTAAATTGTGGGTGTTTTACAGATGTTTGGTGTAGTAAACACTGAGTAAAAAACCTGGGTGTTATTTTTGAGTTTCAAAGTTCATTGATGACTTTTGTAACAGCAGTTGACATAAATCTCACCTTAAAGCTAGTTAGTATAAAAAAAACTTTTTGTCGATATATCCTGACAATAGAACGTGATTCAGATCATCTGTGAAAAAAAAAGTGTAATATTTTTTATGTATGCATTTTCAAATTATGATTGCTCTTGGATGCAAGTGGTCAGTCTAATGGTCCCATAGAGTAAAAAGTGAGATATCATGTCTTGTTTGATTATAAAGCAGCTCGAGGTGCCTTTAAACGAGCCGTCAGGACTTCCGTTTGGTGACACAACTATGTGTCACCACACGTGAGACGCGGAGGCATACAGTCAAGGGAGAAGCCCATAGAGAGTTCATGAAAGCATCGGAACAAAATATTTCAGCAACGTTTTGATGGATTAGAAATACTTCGGTATGTGGCAAGTGAATTCATATGAAGTAACATTTATCCACAAACAAACAGATTTCTCTTGGCACAGCTACCAGAAGACTTACACATTTCAGACAGGTTGCTCACGTCACATCTACGTCGCGCAGTATGCTTGACGACGTAGATGTGACCTTTACCGTCTGAGCATCTTTACTAGAGCTAGTTTCCTCAACCCTCTGCTGTGCAGAACCCGGAGTCACAGTGATCTGTCACCCTCACAAAACTCTAGTTTCAAATAACCTACACTACTGCGAGTTCTGTATGAGGAGTGTCCTAGACAGTGGGACTAGCTGCAGCTCTCTCTTGTTGCCTTTAGGGGGCAGTGTGTACCTACTGACACAGAGAGAAGCCGTCTGTAAGCTTTGATTCATGACAGGGATAGAACAGAAGTGACACTTCCTGGACACATAATGTAATTAAAGCAAAAAAACACTTAACCTGTAATATGCTTGAACACATTATATTACAAAAAGACTCATTTAATTCATAAAAATGCTGACAGAACAGAATCAAACCAGTGTTTGACATTTGGTATCATCTTTCAAATATCAAAATGTGGATTGTATACAGCTGTTACAACAATTGAGGATTAAGGTTTTAATACTGACAGTGGTGATAATCATCACACAACTGCTTGTTAGAAATAAATGCACTTAAAGTATTGTACTCTTTTGTCCCCACACAGACAAATAAAGGGATAGGCGATATGACTGATTGATGTTACTAAATACCAGCCTGCACTGACACCAGGACACCAACACTTTGTACTGTTAGCAGTAATGTAACTGTGTTCCCAGGCATGTGTGTGTGAAATGCAAATGTTGAATGCAAGAGAAGAAATGACAGTTAGGCTGTGCCTCGCCCCCACACCCACTTTCTTGTTTCCACTGAAAAATGGAAATAATAGACTTGATTTATACACATGTCAAAACTATAAGTGTCCCCTCACCACTGGCACAGTCATTACTCTTCATTATACACCAGATGTAGCTGAATTGATTATTAATCATTATGCCTGTGTGAGTCAATCAGACCAATAACCATAAAGATGAGGATTTGTGCAAGAAAGGAGCTCCTGTTATCAAAACCATGAACACAACATCAATGCACCACAGCTGCTCTTAAGTCTTATTACTAGCAAGAAAGAGAAGCATTACACTGACGTTTATGTTACCTGACATTTAAATATTGTGCCATTGGATTTGTTAGTGTTTCTCAAAAGTAAGACCAAGTGTGGCCCCAGTTTGCACCTCTCATATGTTACTATTACATTTTAATGTCTGTATATTTATCCATGTTAAAGCAGATCTTTTTTGTTGACCACTTGGGGGCAGAAGTTCACAACAAGCTAAACATCACACGCATTTTTTTTTTGAAATCTTGGTATAGCTAACTTGTTAGCAAACACTTACATTATACCTATATTAACTCTCCTTTTAGCTCTTTTTAAAGAGCAGGGAAATACCTGCTCTTTAGCTGCTAAATGCTCACCAGTTAGTCTCAAACTGTGTCTGTCTGCTGTAAGCTGCTGAGCATGTTGTGCACAGTGGGTTTATCAGAGCTTTTACACAGAAAACAGCTGGATGCTGCTGCTGAAAAAAATGACAATGATGAGATCGCTGAGCGTGAACCAAGTCAGTAAAGTTGTGGACCTTAAAACCAAAACAACGAGCTTAAAGACGCCACAAGGCTCTCAGGAGCTGGAAGGAACGGCAGTGTCTTGTGATGTGGGTCTGAGCAGGCCCTACGACATTACAAATTTGGTCCAATATTGACAAGTACAACTACGAATGTCTCATTAGGAAGAAAACCTTGGGGGTTTTTTTTCTTGTGGGGGCTTTACATTCTGAGGATGTTTTAATTTACTGCTGGGCTCCCTATCTGGTGGGCCACGCTGTCGCGGCACACAATAGCTCTTCTATATTTTTCTTGTTTTGTAAGGACGTCAATTACGGCTACCTTTGATGTAGCTCTTGTGCTGTTAAACAACCTTTTGGGTTTTCATTGGGATTTATGTTTCAGTAAAATGAATGCTTAGCTTTGTGACTCGAATAGAATGCTAATATATGAGGCACAAATTGGGGCTGGACCAAATTTAGATCTTTTTTTATGAGGAGTCACAATCAGTTAAGCCGTAGATATACTGGCTGTTTAACCAAGCGTTGCATAGACAACAGTGTCACATTAATTTCTGCACATCCGACGGACAAAACGGACGCAGGATAAGTGAGGCAGTCAGTATCCGTTCACGCACGCGCAGTTAAAAGCAAGTATATCTCCGGCTTGAGTCCACTGCATGCTAGCAAGTCAGATGATCACCACAGTTATTACAATTCATCTTGTACATTAATATTCAATACCAAATTGCAATCAAGCACACCCGCATGGCAAGTGTTGAGAACCAGTGAAATGAAATTTCTGCTAAACCTATTTTAACAAGATCTGATCTGAGCTAACAGGAGGTGAAAAGTACATCTTTTCTGAGACTTCAAAGACATTTGTTTTGCAATTACAGCTCAGCTAATTTGCATAAATGCAAAAGGCCAGGGTACAAACACAAAGTGTGTCGCAGGAGTGGTAAAGGTTTACATTATTATGTGCAGTTAATTAGAGTTACTATCACAAACTGTTCAGACATAAACAAAGGAGAGCGGAGGCAGATTTTGGAGTAATGACTGCACATCAATGCAGCACTGACTTTATTCTCAAACACATTAGAATCTAAAAATAAGAAAATCTTCATGGTTGTTGTTGCCCAGAGTCTTTTCATCTGCCAAAAAAACACATTAATACAAAGAGATACAGAGCGACAGGGATTTGTCTCTCATCATCATCATTAACACTAAAACAAAACTTGATTTGATTAAAAAAACAACATTAAAACACAGCCAACCCAGCAACAGTTATAGTTTCTTAAATAGTCTCTGTGCACAGAGAAATAGAGATGACAAAAGAGACCATGCAACCCAATCAACCACTCTGCCTTCTCATTAACACTTCACACACACACACACACACACACACACACACACACACACACACACACACACACACACACACACACACACACACACACACACACACACACACACACACACACACACACGCAGTTTGGATCCAAATCAATATTATCAACAGACATATGCCAGGAGGAGGAGCTGTCATCGTACAAAGGAGTATTTTTGTTTCTTTTTTTTTAAAACAAAGAACTGTTTGACATTTCATTATTTCATGGAGTAAAATACATTTAATTTCTACCCTGCAGATCTGAGCCTCACTGCGAGAGAACAAGGAAAGTTCTTTAATCATACGCAATTATTCACAGCCAGCAGCTGGTTAAAAAGGCAACAAACTGCTTCAGGTGCTGTTCCACCTCTTTCTCTTATTTGTCTTGAGCTGAATAAAGCAGTATGAATTCAATCATTATGACTCTGTTCAACACTGCGATGCGTTTTTCTGTATCTACAGACAGTGTGTGGGACTTTGGTCCAAACTGCATCAAATTGAATGCTTATAATCGCGTAATTAAAGATAACAGTGGCGAAACACAACTTGGGTAGTATTTGGTTATCAACCTATCATTTGTGTGCTGTGTTTTCTCGACTTTGGCTGTACAATGATACAGCAGCTGTGAGGTCAAAGAAAAAAAAATCAATTGGCTTTAAATCGACAGCTCAAAGTATTATGATACAGCAATTTACACTTGCTCTTCGGAGCCTTTTGGAACTGACGGTAAATACCATCTTCACAAAATAAGGAACTAGATATGGACTTTATAGGGCAGACAGGAAATTAGACAGAATATCCCTTTCTGAGGGATGTTGGGGTATATACACCTATAATCATGGTTCACAGCACAGGACCTGCCCACCTCTCCTTGCTGGTATACACAATTTCAATTCAAAGCATTACCGTACATGGCTTATGCTGTAAATGGTCAGTAGAAGAAGATCCAGCCAATAACCAATGTCAGACCAGCCATGATGGGACATGCAGAAATTGGAAGAAAGTATTTCTTCTTCCTGTTCTTAACACTGGCCTTTTGTCCCTAAGAAGATTCTAATGCATCATTTCCACTGCGTGGTGCGGTTCAGCTCGACTCTAGTCGACTCACTTTTGGTACCAGGTACATTTCGAGATTTTGTTTTCCACTGCTGATAGCACCCGTCAATTGTGGGATTTTTAGTCATCTTCAATTTCATTAATTTATTAAGAAAAATGCACATTAATCAACCGTTCTGTAAATGTGCCAGTGTTAGCCAGCCGGCTAATTTTCCTTTGGCAAGATGTTTTGAGACCACAGCAACAGGAAACAGCATTATGTCGCCAACTGCGTCATAATGCTAAATCCTTTCATCAGCAACCAAACAAAGGAACATCTGCACTTCGTCCATTGATCACGCCAGGGTCTCAGTTAAGTGATTTTTTTTTTTTAAATGCGGTCGCCATTGACGGTAGCTTGGTTATTAATAATTGGCGGGTTTGTGCAGGGCACGGGATACCGCGTTGCGCAAGTGACCATTCTGGTGAGGATTCTCTGACCAATCAGTGGTCTGCAGTGTTTGAACGCCACCTTCTAGTATCGGCTCAGCATACTTGGAGACTCGATTCAAGTGGTACCAAAAATAAGTACCAGGTACCATCCACAACCTTTGCTAATGGAAAACCAAAAAGTACAGTTCCAAGTGAGTTGAGTCGATCCGTACCATGCAGTGGAAATGCGGTAAAAGTATTAATACACAGAAATGTCCCATTATTATACTGCTTGGGCTTTTGTTTGAAGTGCTGAACCCGAGTTTAGTTTAAGTGTAGGTGGTTTGTTGGTTACAGTTGGAGGAGGCTGGCCCGGGTTCCTGTAGATGAGGGGAGATGAGGCTCCATGGTGTGGCAGCCGAAGGGCTCGGTTGAAGTTTGGTGTCACTATGTCCTGAGACTAGCTCAGATAGAGGTGTTTGTCTCTCTGCAGACCGCTGCAGGAGGAGAGGAGAAACAAAAAGTGAGGATGAAGAACAAAAAAATCAGCCACTGGAATGGTTGCAACGGTATTTACTGGATCCAACATCATCCAAGCAGAGGTGTAGCCAGCGGAGCTGTGCTATTCCCTTTGTTTTTAGGAAACAGCCATTTTACTCTATACAACTTTATGGCTTTGTTAAGTGACAAAGGCATTTCTTTTGACAGATTAAAATGCTCACAAGCTGGGCACCCGGATAACTCAGTTGGTAGAGCGGGCGCCCATATATAGAGGTTTACTCCTCGATGCAGCGGGCCCGGGTTCGACTCTGACCTGTGGCCTTTTGCTGCATGTCATTCCCCTCTCTCTCCCCCCTTTCATGTCTTCAGCTGTTCTGTCAATAAAGGCCTACAAATGCCCAAAACATAATCTTTAAAAGAAAAAAAAATGCTGACAAGCTAATTTAAACAAGATCCTAGTAACAGAAGCTTTGCCCAACGTGTAGAAGTGTAGTTTTGCTGCCCTCTCTGGTTCTATTTCACCCAGTATCACTGATAGGTGTGAGTGATGTCACAGTGGCCTGGAGTACACCTGCACCTCATCACAGCAAGGTGAGGAAGAGGTCCGCAAAAACAAGATTTTAAAGATTTTAAAAATTCAGCTGCTCTTTAGAAATACCTACCTGTTGCCATGGTAATCGGTGCTCCAGTCCAGAGAGGGGTGGTGGTTCGGCGTGTGTCGACCCAGTTGATGGTAGTCCACTGATGATGACATCACTGCTCCACCATTAAGCATACCTCCTCCCATTGGCTGGTAGTCAGACTGGAGGGACTGGTGGTAGCCCTGGAATTAAAAATGAAATAAGTTAGTGAATAAACAACGTTTATTAAAAAAATACTTTATACATACAAATTCCTTATGTATGCAGAGTGTGTAAACAGCTGATCACACTGAGAAAAGGAAAACGGAAAAAGAAAGAGGACGGCTGGTCAGCCATGTGCTGATGTGCACTCTGCTAACATGAGCTGTGAAAATTCATAATCATATTGCAGTTGCTGTGACACAGTTGACTGAGATGGTGAGCAATGCTTTACAACAATTAGCGTCCAATTGCCGGAATTTCCCCCAAAAATTACACTCCTTCTGAGTCATAACTCAATCAAATCTGTACACAGACAGGATACCCAATATTTTTACACTCAGTTTGTCCATCACAAATTAAAAAAAATATAAATAGATACATTTTTCATAGAAATTGATGCTCCTTAAAACTCTAGAACTGAGAATCATCACGTTTTTAAGTTTTCTTCAGTATCAAAGTAATCCAGTGATAGTTGTCAAACAGCTAATAGCTAATCCAACATACTTTTAATTTGCCAAATCTAAACACAGGTTAAGCCGGCTACACGTGATCCACTGTAAAACCGTGAGGTAGAGGCAAAGTCCAGCGCAGATGTACGTCATGTCTTTATTGCTTCTGTTACTGGTTGAGCCTTGAAAAGTCAGCGGCAACAAGGTCAAAGTTGAAATCATTTGAACTTTGAGCGCAGCGCTGTGTGACGCTAAGGGTAGCGCTTCCTTTGAGTTGTCTCCACCACTCTCTCCACAGGTAAAACAACATAATAATGTCAACAGGTTTTTACCACGGATCATGATCAGCTTTAAAGTGCTCATATTATGCTCATTTTCAGGTTCATAATTGTAATTTGAGATTGTATCAGAATAGGTTTACATGGTTGAATTAAAAAAAACACCATATTTTTGTTGTACTGCACATTGCTGCAGCTCCTCTTTTCACCCTGTGTCCAGGTCTCTGTTTTAGCTCCAGAGTGAGACCTCTCACTGCTGTAACATCTTTGTTGGCAGTCGCAAATGCCCAGTAGCTAGGTAAGGATTACATGAGCTAGCTAGCTGTTTGTGCAACTTTGACCTGTCCAAGGCAGGATTAGCCGGGAGACTTCTTCTAAACGAGGGCGCACTTCCAACTTTGCGTGAAATACCTGCAGAACAGGGACATGTAAGTAGTTCTATACAATTTATTTTGTAGATTAGGGTGAATTTGTGTGTGTTGTAGCAGTGTTTTGCCATTGAGAACGAGCTAGCATGCTAACGGTTAGCCCCCTAGGCCCCTCGTCTCGGCTAGTTACGTAGAAAGCCGTGCAGATTTTGAACAGCTCAACCGGAGACTGAAGGCAGGACACATTCAGAAACCATATCTCACTCAAAACAGCATGGATGGTTTTTTTTCAAAGTTTGTATGCGTGTGGAAGTACCAGAGACACAAAATAACACCCCAAATCCCAGAAAAAGTGTTTTTTTTTTCATAATATGGGCACTTTAAACTTTGAAAACCTCTGTTTTAGTTTATAACCTTTATCTAAAATGGAATTTTATCTCCTATATTTTTTGACATGTAACAGGTTATATTTCATGGCAAAAGTGGTTCAAAAGTAAAATCCTTTACATTCATCACAGAGCTACGGTGCGGGTCTGAATGTGAGATGCAATTGCAGTAATGATGGCGTGTTTACATCCTGCTTCAACCTGAATAAGTCTATTGACAGCTGATGGTTTTTATCAAACCAACCTTTAGCATCTCGTTGGTAAAATGGTTTCTGATTGACACGAATATGAATGAATGTAACTGAAATGAAAAGGAGAAAGACATCAGTCATTGGTTCATCAGCACTAATTACAGTCTCTTGAATGTCTTGCTGATTCTATCATCTGCCAGAGGGGAGGCAGTGAGCTGTGGACGAGTGAAGAGGAGATCAAAAGGTAAGAGGAGAGGAGGAAGCAGGGAAAGAGGAGGAGGAGAAGAAGGAGGAGGTGAGCATGTCTCTAACCATCAGATAGTTGAGGGAGGAGAGAGAAATGGAAAAGAGAAAGATAAGCAAGTGCAGTGACAAGGTACAGTGAGTGTGTGTGTGTGTAAGAGAGAGAGGGAGACACACACAAACACTCACTCACACACAAACAGAGAGAGAGAGGGAGAGAGAGAGAGGCTGAAAGGGAAGTTAATCTGAGTGTTGTGAGTGAAAGAGGAGAAAGAGGAGGACAGCAGGTGGTTGGGTTCTCCCCCCTCTCCCCCCCCTCTCCTCCTCTACCTCACCTATTCATCCATTGTTGAGCAAATTCTTCTCCTTCACTCCTTCACAAAGACCCCATCTGCCTCTTTTGTCTCTCTCTCTCTCTCTCTCTCTCTCTCTCTCTCTCTCTCTCTCTCCCTTCCCCCATCATTTCTCACTCTTTACTCAGAGAGAAAAAAAAGTTTAGCACTCTGTTACTGTGTACTCTCCATCTTTTCCTTCACTTTTTCATTTGTTTTGTTTGCCCAAAATATGCAAAATGGAAAAAAGAAAAAGGGGGATTATGGGAATGTGGGATTTAAAAGTGCACTATAAAAAGGGGGCTCAAATGGGAAGTAAGACTGAGTGGCAATCCATCCCGCCATTTTTAACTATCATAGCATCACACATCAGACTTAACACAAATTCATATCACAGCCACTTGTCTCCCTCTTCCTCCTGCTGGGATAGGTTGGCTATCAACAGACCAACTCACAGTGAAAAACTGATAGACTTATTCATTGACTGACTGCATTACTTGAGCAGAGAAAAACAGAAGTCTGGCCAAAATGGATTTTCCATTTTTTTAAGATTCCCAAACTTTACTACTAAGCCCCGTTCATGATACACTGTCTCGTCGTATTGGTGTAAACTGGCCCACTTAATGAGGACCAATGCAAAATATTATTGTATTAGTACAGTTAAAGGAGTAAATCTATGGAACAGCTGTCATCAGGAATTGAAAACATGTGGGACAAAACTGACAAAACTTTAACAAAACTGTATACTAACTAATAATGTACTGAAACAATATGAAAATAGTTGAGCTGAAAGTAAGCAATGGCAAAAAGGGTGGTACATGAGTAAGCTGTTTGTTTTGATCTGGATTGTTTATTCTTGTTTGTTTACAATCGTCTGAAGTAAGGCAATTATTATTATTATTATAATTTTTTCTCAAACATGATTTGTTTAAAATGGGTAGGCATTATAAGCAAGAACTTCAGCCTACACCCGTTTCAGACTGCTGATATGACTTGTAAATACATTGTTGTACTTTATTGTTGTTGCTGAAAGTGAGTCTGAAATAAACAGGTTTCAAGTTTCCGACCGCTGCATTGCAATTTGTTGCAAGTTTCAACTTGTCCCGTCGCGAATCTTTGGTCTGACCTGGGCTTTAGAAACAATCTGTTGATTGTCATCTTGTAGCATCCAAACTATTTCTACTAGTCTGTATGTAATCACACATCCATTTCTACAGGCAGACAGCAAGAAACAGAGGTAAACTAACCCAACAGCAACGCTGGAGACAACTGGATAATAATTACTAATAACAGAGTTAGGACAGGCTCGATTTCAGTTTTCAATTCAATACAGTTCTAGTCTATTCAGTGCTGCGGTCCTAAATGAAATGCTGATGCATCCTCTCCCACTCTAGCACCCATCTAATTTCCACTATGTGTGCATTGTCTCCTCTGCTGATATATTCATCTATCTCCATTTACCTCTGTGCAGCATTTAAATCAGCAAGAAGCTGTTACCTCGAGGAAATGGGCTAACTGTGTGTGTGTGTGTGTGTGTGTATGTGTGTGAAATGGTTTGATGCCCGGGAACGTACACATTGAAGACTACTGAGGACACTATAGCGGTGTCCAAATTCCAAACTAAAGGAAAGTGTTCACACTGTAGTAGTCACAAAATTAGGCCCACTTTAAAAAGGCAGTATACATGCAAGAAGATGGTGGATTTTTTTAGGATCATGTAACCCTTTTACTTTATTAACTCTGTGAGGTCAAAAGTGACCTGTGTTTTAAACCCTTAGTTTGCTTGACTACATAGAAGCTTTTAATATGTATGTTCTCCTTTCTGTGCCTAAAAACATGTATTGCTAACTTTCTAATTAAAAATGTCAGAAGAAAAACTTAAAATCATGAAAAATCCACTGTGGTAGATACAAATAGTGGCAAGTTTTATCCAAATCTTAACAGTAGTATTTAAACAGTTAGGCCGATGAATATTCTATATATTATATTATTATATTATAAATATTGTCAACAAATCCCATGAAAAGACCAAAACCAACAATGTATATGTGTTATCAAAGCCTGATATGTATCATTCTTCTGTGCCATAGAGCTCCATTGTTGTACAGAACCTATTATTAAAATCACATCAGTGAGCCACACTGTTGTACTGGGTGAACACACAAACACTGTAGTTTATTTTGACTCAACTCCAAATTCAACGTCCTGCTGCCCTAAATACTCACTAGAGCACCAAATGTGGATTAATCCGCAGCTAAAAATAGTCCTGAACAAAAGCACACATTTCCTGCTGTTTGAGTAACCTTTTCTGAACACTACAGGGTCCAGTTGTTAAACTAAATATTTGGGCTTGGGGCTGAGTGCTACGGACAGGTAGGGAAGTCTGAAATGTACATTCAGTGTGCGACTCACCTGTGTGATGGCGGGCGAGTGCGTCATTCCCAGTGAGTGTCCACTGAGCTGCTGGTGCTTGTGGTGTTGATGGTGCTGGTGGTGTTGATGGTGTGGACTGTGCAGCCCTCCCAGGTGTGCCTGGCTGTGGAGAGGAGGGCTGACCTGGAGAGGAGGGGTGGACGCCGCCACCATGCTGCCAAGGGACAGACCTCCCTGGTGGGGGACGCTGGGCCGCGGCACGGTCCCTCTGGAGGACAGAGCATGGAGCTGGGGGTGGATCTGGGTGTGATGATGGGGCAGGTGCGGGCTGAGGCCAGGGCTTGAGGCGTTGGAAGGGTGCGATTGGTGAGGGTACGGCATGTACATGCTCGGGTGCTGATGAGAAGGGAGGGAGTGAGGGTGGGCCAGTGAGCTGGAGGAATGGTGCTGGCCTGGGTGACCAGAGTAGACTGAAGGTTTGGGTGTAAACATTGAGGGAGGTGTGGAGGAAGAGTGGGGCGGCTTCATTTCAGATGGATCATTGTAACTCTGGAGAACATGAAAAAAACACAACAGAAAATCAGTTTGTAGGTTTCAGATTGACTCAAAGACTGCTTTAAGGCACGAGTTAAATGCCAAGTACTTGTACCTAATGATTATTATGTGTGTGTGTGTGTGTGTGTGTGTGTGTGTGTGTGTGTGTGAAGTACCTGTGATACCAGACTAGCTCTGTAGGCAGCCAGTTGTTTCAGATACTCCTTCTTAGCCGTCTCTGTCCTCTTCTTGTACATCTAAAACACAAACGTTTGACTTCTCAACCAGCTACTGGACTATCAACCTCTATTACAAATCAATTTAATTAGCAGTGCATCATTTGTAAAGTAACCGTTTTTATTTATGTGAACTGAAGCTTTGGACAAGCTGTGAGAATTGTGGCTGCATTAAATCATCGCAGTAACGTAACATGCACTCAGGAATAACCGTCATGGGGCTCACAGTATTTCCCTCAGCTGACACAGTTATCTAATACACATAACCACAATAATTAATTCCCCAAGGAACCTACTACAACTCTTCTCTGAACTTTTTAAAATTCAGTTGACATGCCACTTCTGGCAATTTTGCGAGCCCAGTAATGATTGGTAGTCTCAGTGGTATTGTTAGAGCTGCTGTTTCCCTGCAGAACTGTTGATTCCTGTCACAAAGACAATGTAGCTACTTGCTGTCCATCTCACTCATCCTTAATGGTTTTACTGAAGAGGACAAACATGGACAAACATGTTATTTCTTCCTTTTCTTTCATCATCTGCCAATGCCAAAATTCAGAAACAAGATGAAGGGTCGACAGCCATGCTAGCTTCTCTGTGAGGCTGTACTTAGGCACAGGAAGCTACACAGGGAGGATGATGCTAACATGCTGATGTTTATCATCTTATTGTGTTTGCATGCTAACATTGGCTGCTTACAGTAGCACTAAACACAAAGTATGGCTGAAGCTGATAGGAATAGAATAGTTTTAGTTATTTGGTCATAAACCACCACATTTTATTAGTATTGGACACACTGACAATTGATCCGGTGGTGATGCTAGATGAAATTAAAGATATCTCCAAAGTTATTACAATTCTTGCTGTGGGGAACATGAATACATGACCCAAATTCCATTGCAACCCATCCAATATTTATTTAGATATTTCAGTCTAAAAAGTCAAAGTGCAATCAACATCTTTAGAGTTGTGCTGCTAACATTGCCAAATACTATAAAAAACATTTTGTCACATTTTACAATTAGTGAATCATTATTTATTAATATAAATGCATTTGGATACCTACCATGTAGATATTCTTCTTAAAATAAGACTTCAAATAACAGTGATGGGCTAGCAAAAAGGCACATAGACATGCAAAATTCAAGATGGAGGATGTACCTGTTTCTCTTCCTCTCCCAGGCCGTCCCACATGGAGGCCACAATCTTTGACACCTCCCCGAAGGTGGCGTTGGGGTTCTGGGCCTTGATGTTGGCTTGGGTGTCCCTGAAGAACAAGGCGTATGCAGACACTGGCTTCACTGGCTCATTAGGGTCCTTTCGCTTCTTCTTCTTTGGTGTTTTGGGTTTCTTGGAGATGTCCACTGTTGCTGGCCTCTTCTCTCCTCCGCCCAGCTAAGAGGAGAAGAAGAAGGTTGAGTAGGTGACAGGTAGATTGGTATGGTAAGGATGAATATACACTATGGATGGACAGAGGGATGGGTGGACTTTAGTTCTGTAGCACAAATGTATAAAAAAAAAACTAAACTGGGTGGAATGTAAATAACACGATTTGGTAAAAAGAGTTCTGTGTAGTAATTGATAATAGGGATTGACTGATACTGTTTTTTCAAGGCCGATACGATACCCATTATTAGTAGCTAATGAAACCGATAACCGATATTTGGAACCGATATGCATTAACAGTGAAAATTACAATCTTTAAGTCAAAATTAACAACACAAAACGTTGATGCTTTAAGCAATAATTTAATAAATTAGAAACTTTAAACATAATACACAGTAACAGAGAGTCAGATAGTGTTGTGGGTGAGATATTGAGTCAGACTCAGTGGTGAGTGAAACCGAAGCAGAGGGACAGACACAGAGTTGTAGTGGAGCCAAAGTAGCACACTTTTAAATTAATTTACTTTATTGGTTATCAGGCAAATAAAACACAGATACAGATAATCTGCAAATTGCCAAAAACGGCCCGATAATCGGCCTATCCCTAATTGATATTATCATCCAAAAACGATATCTTCCATTCTATTATTACTAACCTGACATTTTAACTATTCACACCTCTAGTGGTGTCTTTGATGACTCACATGACCTCAACCTCTTCTTGTTTGATGTCAAGCTATGACTCAATCACAGAGATTACAGCATCTAAGATTAGTGATTTAAAATCATCAAGACTACACACAACAGTCTGTCTGTATCTACACTAGATTATTTCAGCCAGAGTACTGCTTAGGAATATTGTAAGCACTACTGCACTATGCAATACAAAATCAACGCAGTTACATGGGTGTAGTTTATTCAAAAACATTGTTTTGATGCCAACCAAGAGTGGCTGCACGAAAAGAGCAAGTGAAGTGAAAGCAATTTCCTACTAATTTCACAGGATGCTTTCTCGAACGAACCATGTAATTTGGCACAAATTAAATAGAGACAGTGTTCAACTGGTGTACTTAATTACCAACTAATGAATTCCAATTAAATGCTAAAACAATCTTTAAGTCGGTGCACAGCAGTTCATCTGACCAAGCAGAAATGTGAAATATGTCTACAGACAACCAAATACCAATACTACAATAATAATATGAAGAATTAAGTTTACAATGATAACAATGAATTGGAAATCAACGACTGCTATAATATAATAGCTAACATTAAATAACCTCAGAAATGTGTTCCTTATTTTACCCCCAAACTAGTTTGAATACATACTGTAGTTCTTAACGGGCAGTGGTGGAAAAAGTATTCAGATTCTTTACTGTAAAATTACTAATACCACACTGTAAAAAATACTCTGTTAAAAGTAAAAGGGCCGCATTGAAAATGTTACTTAAGTAAAAGTATGTAAGTATCATCAGGAAAATGTACTTAAAGTATTAAAAGTAAAAATACTCAATGCGGATTAACCCTCACATTTTAAAAACTGGAAACGATTCAGACAGTTCTGTGTTTAATGGTCTCATCATTTCATCTGTACTTGTAGGCCGTTATATTGTTGGGTAGTTTCATTTATAATAAAACATAGTATTTTATTAACTACATGTGTTTTGTGTGCAAAAATCTTAATTTGTAAAGTAACTAGTAACTAAAGCTGTCAGATGAATGTAGTGGAGTAAAAAGTACAATATTTCTCTCTGAAATGTAGCAGAGTAGAAGTAGAAAATGGCATGAAAAGAAAAAACTCAAGTACAAGTACAAGTAGCTCAAATTTGTACTTAAGTAGATGTACTTAGTTACATTCCACCACTGTTTACACAACACTAAGAAATTATTATTAAGGAAATGACAAAACTGTAAAAAAAATAAATAGTTAAAACATTTGTATTGATTAAAATTGAAAATTGCAGCTCCCTTTGACTTACGTAGCCATGTCCTGGATGACTGAGACATGCACATTCTTCTTATTTTCACCTCTATTTGTCTTAGTCAGAGGGATAATATGTCTAATGTGTGTTGAGCATTCTTATGTAGCAGTGTTCTGTATCAATGCAGCCAGATACAGCAGCTTAATTTACCTCAACCACCCACTCATGTTTTGTAGCTATGTAATACATGCTGAACTATAGCTCAGCTTGCTATCACAGCTTAAAAAGGCATGTTAGCCAAAATGGCTTCCTAGTATGAAATACATTCTGTATTTCTTGACCTTTAACAACATGATATCAAGCAGAACCTTATTTTTACAGTCTATAAGCAGAACATAGTTTTAGGAGCCAGAGTTCACTGCTGAAGAAATTCAACAAAGTGCAGCAGAGGCTTCACTTTGCTAACTGTTGTTGATGCTAACGGTGTAGATAAAGAGCAACATTGTTTTGATTGTGGACTACTAGACCTTTATTTCTGATGTCTGACAACAAGCTTTGAAAAAATATTTTTTTAAATGAAAAGAAGAACAATACAGCAGTTGACTGATGGGTGTTTCTGTAACCAATAACTAACCTTAACCCTAACTTTAGCGACATGAATTGTGTGTTCTTGGAGGATCCATTACTTGTCGGGTTAAGCAGATGAAATATGATCAAATGTGGGCCTTTAAATGACCAATGTTTGAATGGTGCTATACAAATAAACCTGCCTTACCAAATATAGAAATTACTAAAAGCTGAAATATATACGCAAGTAAAAGTTAATACTACATGTTGTGTAGCTTTACAAAAGCAGCCATTGTTTAGATGTATAGAAGTATATTATAAAGGGATAAGGTAAATTTAGTTTTCTATTCCGCGTGCATCCTGAAGCAATAAACTACCTGTATAGTGCTTATAATGTTGCCTATATACAAGCCATTCTTCTAAACATAACCAATGAGAATAATACAGTTGGTAAATATTATTCAGTAGTACAGTAATGGTTTCATTTTTTCCAGAATATGAACAGTCAGTTTGGTGCAGAGTGCTTGTTTCAGTGTGAGTTATCTAACAGTGAGGGAGCTGATTACCATCTAGTTGATATGCAGAGAGAATGGGTCTTTTATGACACGTAACATTAACATAACAACTATCCACTACACACACACACACACACACACAGAGCAGAACAGATATGGTTGCTAGAGCCTAGCGAGATATGACTCATAGAAACAGGAGATACAGTGTCTGTGTGTTTAGTTTTTTTACCCTGAGTCCGTCATCATTCTCGTCCTCATGTGCTGAACTGGAGGGAGATGGTGTTGCGGATTTACTTCCAGGAGGTGAAGGAGAACTATGGGTAACAGAGTTTCCACTGAGTCCCAGCTGCGATTGGTTGATGGTGGACAACTGACTTTGCTGGCTCATGCCGGATTGGCTCCTGGGTCCAAGCGCAGCTTCGATTGGCTGTTGGCTGCTGGTAAACCGAGAATCAGAGTTCACCATCTGCTGCATCTGTTGCAAAGACAACAAGTGATAATGACAGTTAGTATATGAAGGCAAAAATCAGGTTTCATGTGGTGTTTGATGACTTGATGGGTATGTTTTTTTTTGCAACATCTACAAACATCTACAACAGTCTACGATGTCCAATCAGAATCCCGTTTCAAGTTATTTGTTGCCATTACTTTATGTTCATGATCATGATAAAACAACTTGGACAGACATCTAATTTAATATAGGTTGAAGAAGCGTTATTGAAGAAATATCAACTGGACATAGGCAGTAGCAAATGGGTTACATTCTAAATAAAACTGGCATTGAAAACCAAAGCTAAACTTTTTTTCTCACTCTTGGGTAGGGCCGCACAATATATCGTTTTTTTTTTTTATCGTCATCACAATATCAACTGGTGCAATAAACACATCGCAAAAGGCATGACATATCGCGGAAGACACTCATTGATTTTTTGTGTTTATCAGTAGAAAACTGCACTTTAAAATGTCATTCTTTATTTAGTGCTGCTTTTTATATTCAATTCATTGCTCCATTTGTTCAATAAAAGAATGATGGAAATTATTTTCTTTCATTTGTTTTAAATTCAACAAGCAGTTTGTTGTATTTTAACAGAATACTGAAAGCAGCAGAACTGATTACACTTTAAAATCTGTTTATTTATCGCAAGTAATATCGTTATCGCGATATTCAACAACGTTATCACATATAGCATATTTTCCTCATATCGTGCAGCCCTACACTTGGGTCCTTCTTGGTCCACTTTAAAGCTACAACATGGACCTTTTTTGTCTTGTGGCAGGGAATGTATAGCTAGTCCTACTCTGTTGCTCAGGTTTTTAGTAAAGACATGTCATCCATCATGATGAGCTGACTTTAAACAGCATCTAGCTGAGGCTGAGGTAACTGCCACCCATGAAACCACTAAAGCAATGTCAATATTCTGGTTTGACCCACTTTTAGCTTCACTAATCTTTATTTTCTGTTTTCTGCTATTGTTGTCTTATTGTCTTCTGCTTGTTTGATAGCCATTACCAAGCATTTTAAAGTCCTGCACCTGTAAGATCGTAGCTGGCTACCTGAGGGTACTTTTCAGTAAATTTAAATTGGCACAGCGATCACATTTAAAGCCCCTAAGCGTACAATATTTCTCAATGATTCTGTACAAATTTGTACAGTGGCTGTAAACCAGTGAGAACATCACAGTTTAAGTTGTTTTTTATATGAGGGTCCTACCTACTATTCGGTGCCTATAAAAAAAAAAATCCATCATTTAATTATTTCATCTGAAGGAGGGCTTGTTAAACTGCAGTTCAATTTTTTGTGTCGAGGATAAAAAGGTTTCCTCAGATCAGGTCAATGCTGTACTGCACAGAATACACATTTGTTCAGAGTTATAATTATAGCATTACTCACGGGAGTCACATACAAAATATTATGTGTTTAATAGGGCTGTGCAATTAATCACATTTTAATCGCGATCAAGATTTTGGCCCCCAACGATCACAAAAACAATGTAATCGAGAAAAACAATTATTTTGCACATTACATTTTGCAAATAAACTCTTATTTTATCTTATGTTCTGAGCAAGAAAAAAAGTTCAAACAGGAAAGTATTAAGGGGAATTTCATAGTTCAAGGTGTTTTTTACTGTTAATTTGTTTCACTGTTTCACTGTTTAATAAATGCAACATCTTTCCAAAAGTCAATGAGTAATCGTCTTAAATTATTGTGATTTCAATACTGACCAAAATAATCGTGATTATGATTTTTTCCCATAGTCGAGCAGCCCTAGTGCTTAATCCAACATGTTCACAATATAACAACTTTATGAGATGGTATGTCCAATGAATTGACAGCTTGTTCCACTGCCCCCAAATGGGAAAAGAAAATCAATCAACTTAATGTAAGTGTCAGTGTTGCCCTGAAATCAGGTTTGGATCTTGGATTCCATATTGTACTGAACAGAAGGTGTGCAAAAAAAACTTATCTGAGCTGTCTCACGTTCATGTAACAGAGCTGGGCTCTGACACAGAGTCTTTCTTTGCTTGACAGGTTTTGTACAGTGTGCAGCAGTCCAGGATTCACTAATAATGAAATGTGATAGTAACCGTGGCAACAGGCATTACAGGTGAGAGTGATATGAGAGAAGACAGGATCAAAAGTGATTTTAACATCAATTCCCGCCCATGTGTAAAAACATCAATAGAGATTCTAAACTCCATTTGCTACACTCGGCAGAAGTTGCTTCATAACTTTCTCTGGGGGAAACATTTCGGCGTCCACAGACACAGACTGAATAGATACAAGCACTGGTTTATTTCCTTGTGCATCCATGTTCTCAATAATTTGTCAGAAAGCTGATGTACTGCAGGATATAAAGTGACCAGACATTTTTACTGTCACACCTGTGTCATGAATGCACGCACAATCCAAAACAAATGTCTCCCAAGGGACAATGTGGGAAATCTTGAATAAATCTCATAAAACGGAATAAAATGTCAACATGCCTGAATCGATCTGTATACAATCAAATAAAGTGACGGACATTTTTAATGTCACATCAAAATGAATGTTAACATAACACAGTGTCTCTGCCATGAAGCAAGAAGCAACAAAGCACTTATTTCTGTTTAAAGTAGTTTTGGACAAATAGGAGAATGTTATTTAATGGTATATTTTGGTGTTTGATCCTTCCTGTTCATAAGCCCCTTCTGTCCCCCACAGTGTAGCGTAGTTCAGTCTTGACTGGCAGTGCCAAAATGTCTCGCAGTGAGTCAGCCATCAGTGATGTTCTGTCCATTTCTCAGGAAAACAAAAGCTAAACCAAAATTATATCTAACACCCTCAACATGGGAACTTTGACACCAATCGTCACAAATATGAAGATAGGGACACGGTTGATGATGTGTATTTAGAGTTTCCTCTTAGTAAGCATCAAATAATAGCGGATGTGGCATTACCTGAACGTATTTACTGGCAGCAGCCTCTGAATACTGCTGTGGTATTTAGATGGAACACCGAGTGACATTTCTCTAACATGGGAAGAGGTTTCAGATTGACGTATGCGCTGGTAGAAATGCTCAAAAATAATAACTGTGGTTCGGCAATGGTTGGGTTGGGACTTAAATAAATGTCATATTAGTCAACAGGCAAAATATCCTACTGTCAGAGAGAGCTTTGACTCTTTGCCAAAGTTTTTCACAGCTCGCCTCACGCACATAAAACTGTTTAAATAGGTTACGTTGTCTGACGACCTGAGGACCAAGCTGACCTATTGACGATGCATTTATTTGAATAAGAAAAATACTTCAAAACAATCAAAACTTTTTACCAAAATACATTTAGTTTTTGAAAATATGTTTTCGCAGATTAACCCTTGTGTTGTCTTCCCGTCAACCATGCAACTTCTTGTTTTTCTGGGTCAAATTGACACTTTGTTTTCCAACGTTTTGGTCTGTTTGGTTTCGACACTTTTGTCGGGTTTCCCGATGTTTTTGTCTCTTTTTTCGACGTATTTTTGTTATTTGTCGCATAGTTTTTGAAGCTTTTGCTGACGTATTTTTGACGCTTTTTTCGATATCTTTGTTGATTTTTTTCTGTGCTTTTTTGACAGTTTCGTTGTTTTTTGTCACTTTTTTCAACATTCTTTCATCAATTTTCTTTCAAATGCTATAAAATTTAATGAAACACCAAAATTCAATGAAAGCAGTGAACTGATCATTTATTTGACTTGTGAAGAGCGTTTTATGGAACCATCCATGTTATTTATTTATTTTTTGACAATTTGGTTGAAAGAAACCCAAATTTCTGATATAGAAACTTTGAAAATTTGACCCGAGGACAACAGGAGGGTTAAATGTAATGACTGAAAATTCTTATAAGTGACTACATTATAGTTTATATTATTATAATAACTGTATGTAATATATGATTAAGCTGTCAGATTGATATGTTAGATAATAAAAAAAATCTTAACTTAAAATGCACTAAAGAAAAATGCGAAGTAAGAAATGTAGGAAATGGAAATGAGGTTTTTTTCCGTTGTAGTGTTCAGTGGTTTAAGTAATAGCATCACAATGTTGACAGGAACAGGAGGTCACAAGGTCACAAAACAAGATCTAGGTGCTAAACGTAACATTATCGTAATTTAAAAACACTTCTGGAACTAAAAGCATCACCAGTGGAAACAAATATTTATCAGATTTTCCTTTGGGGGGAGTCACAAAAACATTTCTGACAATGGCCGGAGAGAAAGACAGAGGGGGAACCCCTGAGGAAGGCAGGGCGAGTAATGACTGACTCATGTCTCGAGAAGGAAAAAAGCTTTGGCTGTACACAGGATGCTCACATCTTCACATAGGTTTGATTGATGACAGGATTTCAATATAAAAAAGTACAGCGGTAAAATTCTGAATCTGTTCTTCATTTTAGACTGGAAAATCTTTTTTTTAAATTTCATGAATGAGTTTGCCCAGTTGTCGTGGAATTGTAGATGTTAACATTTCCATTTGAGTTATGTCTCATTGTTGTTATGTCATAAGAATGATGCTGATCATGACTTCGATGCCAATGTGGTTACTTGTGGTTACTATCCCTCAGACTCAAAATATCAAAATTTTCTAAAATAAAACTATACTAAAAATCAAAATAGATTTAGACGTATTCGAAGACGTGGAGACTCAAGAAACAAAATGTGTTTATTTTCTAAAATAAAACTATAATAAAAATCAAAATAGATTTAGACGTATTTGAACTTTGACATAACAAAACTATATTGACATTCAAGGTAATTTTTTTTTTTCAGTCTAATAGACACATGTATAGGGAAATTGGGTCCAGGTTGATATTATTAATATTAGGACTAGGGTTGTAGCTAACGATTATTTTCACAATTGACTAATCTGCTGATTATTTTCTCGGTTAATCATTTGGTCTGTAAAACACTTAACACTATAGTTAAACGTAAACATCAAGGATTATTATGAACCAACCAGGTAAGAAGAACAAAATCACAGAGATGGCAGCCAAAAGTAAAAAAGAACAGTCCCAAAATGCCTCTTACACACACACACACACACACACACACACACACACACACACACACACACACACACACACACACACACACACACACACACACACACACACACACACACACACACACACACACACACACAGACTTGAATCTTTCTATCCCTCCCCACCCAGATTAGGCTGAGCCAGACATGGTTGCCAGGCAACCATCATTCATGGACTGGCAGTAAATGAATGTTAGTATGAGAATATAAAAGCGAGGTAGAGAGAAGGAGAGAGAGAAAAGGTAGAAGTGAGACAGACAGATGGAAAACAAGACCTTTCCTTCAGGCCACTAAAATAATTGTCTCCTCTGTTACAAAGCTAACAGACAGGTTAGTCACACTCCAAGAGAACAAAATCTGGATTTAATGAAATGTATTAAAAAACCCTGTCTGGTGTTTTATAGTCATTCTAATTCAACCACAGTCAGGGCTTTCATGAGGTTTCAAACTGACACTTCATATTACAGCAGGTGGATTTAATATGGAGATGGAGACAACAGACAGAAAGATAGAGAGATCAAGAGTGGGAGGTGAGAAGTTTCATTTTCAGTAAAATGGGAGAAATCTTTATTACAGATACTGACACATATATGCCTTTGTCACCCCACTGAATACTCAGATATTATGACAGTTGAAGTAACTACAAGTCTATGAAGGAGACACTTTCATTTCTTTACTGTATGACACAGTCAGCTACATTTGAATGTCACAGCTAAAAGCAAGATTTTCACTTTACTGTGAAATGAAGACTTAAAATATGAGGAAAATGTCACATCGACCAGCTGCCATGATTCAAATAACAGTGCCCCGGGCAATAGTCCATTTCACACAGTTAAGGTGAATAAAAATATGAAAGAATATAGTTAAAATATATTAGCTAACTGTCAGTTCAGATCTTAAGACTCACTGAGATCCTCGAGCTTCTTCCAATAAGTAAAGTCAAAGTATCTTTGAGCAAGACACAAATTGATAGTCCACCCTAAAATATTTTTTTTTAAGTATCAAGCACAATCCAAGGTGACTGTTAAAAGTGTGTAGTCCCAGTTAGGTAGCAGCAGCAGCTTCAATTCATCTCAGTTTCAATTATTTAATTGAAGTTTTATGTTTTTACAGTGATAAAAGTATCTAAACCTTCATACAGTGTTTCCTCTATAATTGTACAGGCCTGGCCGGCCGCCAGGTCAATGGGAACCCCCAACAGGCCAGAAAAATCATTTTTTAATACCAAAAATAAGACCAAATATCGATTGTTTTTCCTCTACATGAATTCTGCAGGGGCGCAGCACCGTGAACTTCAGCGCCACACTGTAATGAACGAGTTAATGAACGAGGCAACTGTTTGTGTTCATGCATTAGTTCATGTCTGTAACAGCAGGGCAGTCGAGTGTGTTAACTAAACTGTTAAAACATTGTCGGTTACAAACAGGCGCGATAGTGAATGACACGCTAACGTGATGAAGTATTCTGTGTTTTTACTGTAGCTGAGCTGGACCAGAGAATAATCAGTTAAAACTGTTGGATGACGCTGTTTTGCCTTCGCTGTTCAAGTTTGCTGGAAGTGATGTAATGTAGCGTTTTATGTGGAGTGAGCCCTGTGCCGGACTCTATTAAAAACAAGGCATTTTAAATGCTACATTGCTTGTAGCATTTAAAAAAAAGAATAAATCAAACCGATTAATCAAATCTTACAATAGCTGGCGATTCATTTAATAGTAGACAAATAATGGATTCATCTTTGCAGCTCTAATTGTCATTAATATGTGAGATCATTTATGAGCACTCACCACAGACAGTGTACTGGTCATTGGGCCGCCATCCGGACTGAATGTGCCACCATCTTGGTTCAACATAGCATTTCCATCTTGGCTACCAGGCATGCCAGGCAGATCCATGCCCTGCAGCTGGTAGGGGTGGTGTGGAGCTGAGCTGGAGGGGGGGTCCAGAGGGTGGTACGGCCCAGAGCGGGAATCGTGGGGGAGGTGGGGGGGCAGCATGTGGTCTGGCAGGGTGGGGGGAGTGATGGGCGGGATGTTGAAGTCCTCATCGCCCAAACCTTGCACTGAGTATGACTAAAGAGAGACAAGATTGGAGAAAATACAATTAAAGACACCTGTTAAACTATACTTTTTTAAAAAGTTTTTAATCGTATTCGCTACATGGTTGTTTTCTTTACTAACTCTTCACTGATGAGGGACAACGTCAAGTTTCAGGAAGGTGACGTATTGTGATAGAGCTTGAAAATCAATAAGATTTACATAGGGGACTATAAGAGATCAAAGTGGCATGAAACATTACTGTCAGAGATAATAGATGGAGGAGATGGAAAAACTGCCCATCGCCAATCACCATTACCTCAGAATGCTATACCTAGTCTGAATCACAGACTAATTATCAATAATGATATTCCCAGGCTTAAAAAAAGAGCAAATACTCATTCAGCAACAGAACACAGTCATTTACATGTACAAGCCCCCTTTTGCCTAAGAGAATACACACAGGGCAGATCTTTGTGCGTGGAAATGTATCAATGCTAATATGACATGCAAAAAGAAAACCAGTAGCAGTGCCGTGTATGATAATTATTCTGAGAGCAAAGACAAACGAGAGGGAGACATAGAGAGGGAAATGGAGTGAGAGAATCATGCAAGAGAAGAGTGAGAGATACAAGGGTGAAAAGAGAGAGAGGCAGTGATAGAGAAGCCCTCTCATACTAATCTGACAGAGGAGATCTTTTATAGAGACTGACAACCTTTTCTGCTTGGCTAGCCACACCAGTCTCTCCTTCTCGTACTCTTTTGCTCTTCATCTCTCACCATCCTTCTCCTTCCTCCCCTCTTTTGCCCTCTCGCTTTTCTACTCTCATCCTCAATTTCTCTTTCATCTCTCTCACTCTGTCGTTCTCTCATACTCTTTTATACTCTATCTTAAACCCATATGCGGTGTTGGGTTGTGAGTTGCGTGACTTGAGAGCTGAGTGATGAGTCAGGAGTCGAGTTATGTTATGTTATTTATATGCTGACTATGTCATTAACAGCCACTGTGCTAAACCACAATTGGAGTTCGTATCTTCACCACTTTAAAATAAAATGTAGGAAACGTGCAATATGGAAAATGATCACACCTTGCACCCTAACATCTAAAAATGCTTCCTATGATCTCCCTTTCTATTATTAATTCACAAGGATCTAATTCTAATCGGGCACCTGACTTGGGCAAACTGTAAATGTTTCCCCTCCTTCAGAGGTGCTGTATAAAGCTACAATGGGAAGGAGACCAAGAGTGTCAGAGCTCCATTGTGTGTGTGTCTATCTTCACACACATCTACAACTAGAACCAGTTTCCTGCTACTTAATTAAAGTGCTACACGTCTTTCACCTACTGTATGCATACTGTAGGTAATCATTAGGGCTACAAGACAACAGACTATTACATCCTGATGATGCTGTTGATGTAATACCTTGCAGCTGGATTCTCGCGATATCACATATCATATGTAAATCTCGCATGTCAGGCTTTAAGTAATGTTTTTGAGTCCGAACAGCAGCGGACCGGACCAATCAGCGTCCACTAAGGAGCTACTGGCAGCTATGGCCGTGGTTTAGGTGTGTGTGACGGCCGCGAGTGTTTGTTTAAAACAACAATGGCGAACTAACAGACAGATGGTTCATCCAATCACCTGCCAGGTATGTTTTGGAAGTGCCTTCCCTTTCCCAAACAGTTTCCAATGACGGCTTCTCAGATAGCTCTGTGTAACAAACCATCTGGCATGTCACGTTAGTTGATGTAGTGGATCTCACAGATTATTTGTAAAGTTCTCTTCTCAAAGAGTTCTTCTCAGCCCTGGCCGACTCCAGTCATCTGAGCCAGCGGTGCTGTAATCAGATTCCAATCAGTCCCAAACATGTCTGAATCTTATAAGCTACTGAATACTTAATTGTGAAATGTAATCACTGAAATCTTAATGTTGAAATTGAAGTACCATTGAATATATAGCTCTGAATATTTTTTTTCTACATCTAAATGTATGTGGTCTGAATTCCCATCTGGTCAATTTCAAGTTGTTCAACTTCAAAAACATAATTACCACTGTATATATTTTTTTTCAGTTCACAGATTCACATAGACACTTCAAGTACTTTATATTCAAAAACTATATTTAGATTGCCAAAATTCAATCAGCTCAATTCGGATCTAAAAATTCTGATCCGAGTCAAAAACATCTGGCTGCTCAGATTGGCTTGGTCAGATTCAGATCCTAGAATTTAAGATTGAAGACTGACTGAAGACTGAAAATCCGGGATACCAAGGATAAGCAATCGATCCTGGATGGAATCGATCAGTTACGCTTTTAAGATTCAAATCTCTATAGCCAATATTTGCTTCCATACATTTAAACATGTTTATTAGGGCTGGGCGATCAGATATCACGATATTCTTGACCAAATACCTCAAGGCAAATAATAGAACAGCTAGAAGAGTCTGGTAAGTTCAGAAAAGTATATCACTCTACTGTAATGCTGCCTTTAAAACCAGTAAAAGACAACACTTATGTCATATCACGATATTACGATATCCCAAATCTAAGACGATATCTAGTCTCATATCACGATATCGATATAATATCGATATATTGCCCAGCCCTAATGTTTATGTGCTGCTATTCAACTATTATCTAAGTACTAAAGGCACATGTGTGTACTACATATCACAATATTACTCTCATATATCACTAAAGGTCAGGTGTAAGTGAAGCTGCTTCTTTCTTTGCATTCTTGTTCAGTCACCCACCAAGGTCTTAAGTCCTAATCTGCAATCATGAATCCAGTAATTCCGTTTCTGTCTAGAGCCATCCAAAGTTAACCCTCATGTGTTTGACCCCGTTCTCCTACAACATGTGTTGTTCAGCCTGAACGCCCTGTCATGTGTATCCAACATTATACTTAGTACACTGTTTATCAGGTCCTGCCAAACCAACAAGTCCAACAGTTTGTTTCTTAGACACAGTGTCCTGTTGGAGCTCAGAGCTCTGCATAAATTACACTGCTTGTCTGTTGTCTGTCTGCCTCTCTCTCCCTCCCTTGTCTACTCTCTCCATCATTTCTTCAAGTTCTGAATAAATTACTCCTCTCTCTTTTTCTCTGCTCTTCCATTCATGTCAGTACAATAGCCTGTTCCATGTGTACTGGGAGCTTCGAGAGAGACTAATGTAGTCAGGATTAAGTCCTTTCACGCATGTTGTGTTCACATTACACACTTCTCATAACTCCATGTTCATGTTTCATACAAGATGAAAAAAACATATTTTTGGGACATACATAATGTGTGACCATCAGCTTCAGTTTCTATGGGAGGATGGTGATTAAATGTCTCCATTAGGGGTAGATAACTGATGTGAAGATATAATTTAGTCATTAAATTAGATCACATTAGAATTGTCTAAAATGTATTTCTGTTTATTTGATGAACTGGTGCATTTTCTTGCCATATTTATGTACATCATGTATGTCAATCTGTTAATATTGACTTAATGAAGTTAAGAGGATAGCTGGTATATTTAAATGTTCTGGATAAATTCATATATGTGTTTGACCAAACCTCATTTTAGTTTTATGCTCTTCTATCTGTGTCTGTTATATGGTGTTACTGTTGCATAGTATCTACATACAGTAGTTGTGGATCTGATGATTTGAATATCTTGTAGAGTAATACTTCCGTCTACTTAAACAGCTGCAATTATTGCAATGTAAATCTTCCCTCTCTCTTTACAACTCGCGGTTGTAAAAGGTGTTACAGAGTGATGCTTCTTTTACTTCACAAACAATCTTGCACACTAACCCGTCAACAACTAAGTTTAATTTCGGCATGTCATCAAGTTACTTACAGAATTAAAGTTAATTACAGCTGATATGACCTGCCACAAGAAACATTTGTCATTTTAACCAGTGACGGTTAGCGCTGGCTGTAAATGAGAAGCTGCTCTTTGTTAATTAGAAAGTAAGAGGAGAGACAATGGATTTGTTACTGTCAGAGCTTAGCCAATTTTGGTGTTAGAACAGAGCCAGTGCACCCATAATCGATTTTTCACATTCACACACTAATTTTAACTCTCATATGCAGTGAGCTGCTAGCCTGGTCCTACCAGACTCTCGTACATTGCATTTGTACAGAGAGTCTGGCCACTCTCCATTGACAAATGTTAACTTCCTTGAAGGCGGGTACTCTTTTAAAGTTTAGAACTGTTGGATCTGCACAGAGCCACTCTGGATCTGCCATAACCAATCGCTAACGTTTGCTCGTGACGTCGGCTTAGCATCGCTAGTGTTCGCCTTAGCTAACCCTTTCACCACTAACGGAGCGAGCTGGAAAATCAAATCCTTCTCAGCCACACCCTCTGTTCGCTGATTGGAGGAAACCCAAGAATATACCGCAAACCCAGACGGAGTACTGAAGGAAAATGAAAATTGAGCAGAAGTACGTTGGAGGGCGGAGCCAGGCTAGTGAGCTGCATCCCTTGCCTTTTCTTTTTCATTAAAACAAATCAAATCTTGTCAGGACTGCCTTCCTAGCCTCTTCAAAGTAATCAAATGATGATGGGCACATGCCATTTAGAGCAGTGTGAACACACACACAAGTAGCAGCTATAAAATAAAAAAAACTGCAGTTGTAACACTCATGTGTCAAGTGTCAACGCTAAAGAGTCTTTTTTACTTTCATTCCCTATAGATGGTGCACATCAGCTTGTTTACATCTGCAGGTCTTAACCGCTGCTACCTAAGTAAACCTTCCCTATACAGCAGGTGGTGCAGGTTGGACTAGAACTTCAAGTTCTGTTCTGCCACTTAGATGATACTGGCTGAACCTGCCATCTGGTGCATTTAATCAATGGCCTTTTTCTTTTAATAAAAACAACACTGTTGGTGTAATTTCTACAGTTGTGTGCCCATTTAAGCTCAGTTTTTATGTGTGAGGTTTACTGTTATAAAATTAGGGGTTATCGGATTTGTGATTTGATTTTTTTTGCACACTGATCCATATTCTCATTTGGGACATTGGCTTCCAGTTTTTGCTGCTTGCTTTTTCGTGGTTGTAAATACAACTTTCGGTCCTAATTCCATTTCCCCCCATTGTAGCAATCCACAGTCAGAAGGGAAACGAAAGGGAAGTGAAGGGACAATCAACGAGAGAGAGAGAAAGAAAGAGAGAGAGAGAGGGAGGGAGAGAGAGTGAGAACGAGAGAAACACAAGCTACAAACAGCTCGTTATATGTGCCTCCCCCCGCTGATTTTGACAGAGAATCATTCATTAATTACAAAAATATTTAGCGCTCTACTAGTGCTATGTTTTTATGAGATAGCTCTAATTGATAAATGTATTCAAAAATAGGCTATATATCATGATTTATTGTAAAATCAGACATTCAACAACCCCATATAGCACGAATGATCTTTGTTTTAAAACCACATTTTATCGACACTGTGACGATTCGACTGTGAGACTTGCAGTCTCCTCAGATCAAATCCTCAAATAGTTGACTATTCAAGCTCACCACTATATAAAATCATCCTCAAGACAGTGTTGCCTGGATTGTAATGTGTTTTAAGTGTGTACGTGTGTGTGCATTTACCCAAGGCAGACGGTGTGTGTCAGCCATGTGTGTGTCTCTCCTCCAGTGCTGTGAGGGTGGGTTCATCTTGCTGAGAGGGTGAGGGGGCTGTGGCACACGAAACTGTGGGAAGAATAACAAAGATAAACAAAAGTTCAAATGGACGCAGAAGCCGGGAAAAGGTCAGAGGTGAAATGAAAAGGTCATTAAGAGGAGCAAGGACAAAGCAAGAGAGAGAGCGAGAGAGAGAGAGAGAGAGAGAGACAGATTCTACATAAGCCCTTGCTCACAGAGACGCATACAAACAGTCTCCAACACACAGGTCAAAATGATATTTTATCTTTATAGTTGGGTAAAATTGCTTTTACTTTTAGCGCAACTAACAACTGCAAGTGAATTGAATTGACAGAAATAAAGAGAGATAAATAAAATGAGAGTCAGAGAGATATTTAGAGAACAAAAGAGATAAGAGAGAGAGAGATAGAGAGAGCGAGAGAGAGAGAGAGAGAGAGAGAGAGATAGAGAAAGAGAGGCTGTAAATAAATTGCTTCCCTCCACAGCTAATCCCTGATAAGAAAAGGTTACATTGAGTACTGTACAGCCGCAATGGAAGAAGAAAGACAAACACATAAAAACATCATAAGCACACAACAACACTGGCAATAACAGGCTAATTAGTTTAAATAGTTCATGTTTTATTTTAGTGTATATTCTTCTTTAGGAAGATGTGTGGTGATCACCATGTTCTTTTTTAACACCACCATCCTGCACATTTGTTAATGTCTATACAGTCACACCTGGAATCCTCCCAGTACAACCACTGAGCAGCTCTATAAAGCTGGGCAGACACTTTATTGATTAAAGGAATAGTTCAATATTTGGAAAATATGCTTATTCGCTTTCATGCCGAGAATTAGATGACAAGATCAATACTACTCTCATATCTGTCCATTAAATATGAATCTGGAGCCAGTAGCTGGTTAGCTTAGCATAAAGACTGGAAACAGGGTTCTGTTCAGGCAACCAGCGGAGGCTCAAGAAATAGTCCAGCCTATCTCTCCCCATTTAGTCTATATCCTCGACGTTCCACTTCCGGGATTGCTCAGGTGCCGGATGCAATTCCGCCGGAAGCATGTGTTTTTTTCCTTCCGCTTTCTTTGTGTAGTAATTTTAAACTCCGGTGGATTTATGAGGACTATGGTTAACTGCTCCTCAGATCTCTGCAGAGTAAATCCAGACAGCTAGCTAGACTATCTGTCCAATTGGAGTTTTCTGTTGCACGACTAAAACAACTTTTGAACGTACACGTTCCACCAAAACAAGTTCCTTCCCGAGGCTATTTTGCAGCGGCTCCTTGTAGAGCTTTGTGATTGGTTTAAAGAAATGCCAATAACCTACAGCACGTTTTTCTCCCCCCCCCAGACTACTACGCACTACAATAAGCAGGATCGGTCCGTGTACCGTGTACCGTGTAAGGCAATGAGTTTGTGTTACCTTATTTGACAGGAAATTTGATAAACAGAAATGTTGATTACATTTGAGTAAATAAAACCTGGATGATAAAACTGAGATAAGCGCTCCTATTCAAGTTTATGTTCTGCTTTTCAACGGTTGTTTGGTAAATTGCTATTAAACACAGTCAAAGAGGATTTCAATTGCTATTTTTGATCTCAATTCTTATCATTTTGGTGGTGGTGAGTTTCCTTTGGGCCTGGCTAAAACCTCTTTGGGGGAGGGGGGGGGAGGCGCCAAAAATCACTCTATGCAGGAAAAACCCTGATATATTGTTTCATCGAGCCTCTTCCTTTTAAAGTAATGTCGCCTCTCGTTCTCCCTGTTTCAGGGTAAGATCAGTAATATCACACTGCTGCTCCATTAACAATTTAAAATATAACGAGAGTGAGGGTCAGACTGGACTAATATTGGTCACATTCATCACACCAACCTCTGACTTTATGAAAGCAATGGTACTTCAATAATAAAACCATAAATTCTTATTCCACACACCACTCCCCATCGTCTTATGGCACAACACTATGAATAAAACATCAAATCATAGATTCCTATACCACACAATATTCTCTACATTGTGCTCTATGAATAATGTATCTCTAGTGCTGTTTCTTATTAATATTGCCTTTGCTTAGCGGTGAGGTAATTCTGTGCTAACAAACACACATCTTACTCTCTAGAGGCTTCTCTAGTTCTCTGGAAACTACATAATAAATGCATGTCTGCTGCATAGTGCTGTTCCGAGACTGTTGCTTAGTATCCTAAAAACAGCTGATCTTTAATACGTTGGTCATCGCACGGAGATGACGTAACGCGACAGCTGTACATACACCATCAACTACCCTTACACGTTGACTTCACTTTATGCACTGAACGCAATGTTCTCTAGTGGAAATTCCTATCCATGTATCCATTCTCTACTCTTCTTGTTCTGTTTACAGAGTTTTCCCTACCATTATAAAGTTTAGGCACAGCACCCAGGCAAATTGGGGCACCACCTAAGCCAAATAAATGTGAGCATCAGAACTAAATAACAATGAGTTTTTGCAAATCTAACGATTGTAGTTGGTCCCCAGTGGACTTCTTTACAAAGCTTTGTCTTTAAGTTTTTTGTGTGTTATTTATTTATTATCTGCTCTAGCGTTTCCAATGTTTTAGACACAGATATGGTAATAATAATAGTCTGAAATGATGTGAAATTGCATTTTTCTCTTTTATTGAAAACCGTAAAGTTTTATTGAGGGAGGACCCCTAAACCCCCCTGCCAAATACGTGCACCTACTGTAAGTCTCTTCCACAAACCTGGGGAAAACAACGGTTTAGCGTCTCAGCGGGATTAATTTGCATTTATTTGGCCTCTGGCCATAATGTTTTGTTTTTTAAATTAGAGATAAATATTGGAATCCTACAATTAACGTTTTAATTGTTAACCATAGGCCATGCTGAACATAAGTCTACCCAATGTTCTTAGTTTGATTAATACCCATTGTGTTCAGTATAGCCACTTCTGTACTGTACATTTTCAATGTTGAAATAAAGGCAAATAAGGATGGTGAAGTCTGTAAGGAAGCCCAGCTCACTGTTTAAGTTATTGGGGTTTGGGACCTAAGCAGTGAAAGATAAGTGGATTTCTTTCTTTTAACTGTGTTGCAGTTTACATTGAAGAGACAGACTTAAAGCTGTAGTGGGTCTTAGTCATTCAGTGTCTGAACGGATCAGGGAGCAGATACTCATTTAAGTGCAATTTTCATGTAACTTTAGCTCCTGAGGACAGAGGAGACAGATCACAGATGTATTCAAAAAATCAGGCAGTAAGTGGTTATTTCCACAGACTGCTTACTGACATAGGTACACACCCAGAGGGGGAATAAAGATTACATGTGCGTCTTGGAGCGAGGCAGATGCATTTACACTTTTTCAACATCTGGCGGGATTGCATCTCGGATTTCAATCTGTCTTGAACACTTCTTAGATGCAGTTACTCTTAACTTTGTGTGAATGGGGTTAGAGTGATTTCTGACTGACATACTGGCAAGTGTTCAGTACAGGAATAGTGCTCAGAGCGTTATACATGAATAAATAATAAAAAAACAGCACATAGTAACGAATAGTAAAGTTTTTTTATCACATATAGATCGAATTCAAATAATCCAATTTTTTGTATTTTACATTTTTCGTCATTCCTTTATCAAAAATAAACTATTTGTGCTACAATTAAGTGTAAATTAACAGAAACTAAAAGTGTACGTGACACAAGATACAATCAAAAACAATAATTATATTCAGCACTTAACTATTGCCATTTTCCAAGACTTTAAAGGTAAATAATAGTAAATTGCTTTAAAACCAAACTAATTCTATGCAAACATCCCAAATAAAGGAACTACTTTTGAAGCCAGAACTGCATTTAGTAAGTAACTCCTGCGGCAATCCACTCATACTGCTCAATAACCCTACACAGTACTGCAGGAGTTCTCTATTTGTGTAAGAAAAGAGAAAGCTTCAAGATAGAAAATCGTTGTAATGCTTTCTGTGCCTCAGGTTGAGTGCAGTAAGTGATATTGATTTGTGGAACAGGATGGGAGGAAAAGTTGGTTTGAGGCAACTGGAAATAACTGTGAAGACTGAAATAGCTAAAGGTGAGCTCAAAGATACAGTGAGGCATGATCAAATGATCACATAGAAAGCATCAACAAAAATGTTCTGTAAAATAATATCATTAATGCACTGCACTGTAAATTAATCTGAACATGGGCATAATGGTAACGTTATTTCTCCTCTCTGATGTACTACTGATGTTTCAGAAGGGCTCTTCTTTGGGTTTGAATTAGGGATGCACCGATATGAAAATGTTGGACTATACCGATAACCGATATTAACATTGCTGTTATATATACTCAATATTTACTGATGTTGATATGATCTGTATAGTACAGTTTCTGCGATAATCATATTCTGTACATACTGCATACTGCAATTCGCACGTCTTCTTTTTTCACCATGAAAAACATCCACAGCGCTGCAGAGGAAGGTCTGGCTAGCCCACACAGCATTCTGGGATGGGAGAAAAACGTGCTCTGGTTTATTGGCATGGCTTTAAACCAATCACAATCATCTTGGGCAACAATAGGCGCCGCGCGGAGCCCTGGAGCCGCTGCAAAATAGCCTCGGGAAGGAACTTGTTTTGGTGGAACATGTATACGTTCAAACGTTGTTACAGTCGTGCAACAGAAAGCTCAGATTGGACAGATAGTCTAGCTACCTGTCTGGATTTACCCTGCAGAGATCTGAGGAGCAGTTAACCATAGTCCTCATAAATCCACCGGGGTTTAAAATTACAACACAAAGAAAGCGGAAGGTAACGTAAAAGAGGGCCATACGGCGGAATTTCTAGACTAGACTAGACTACAATAAGTGCAATAAAACCTATGATCACAATAGAAAGTAGTTTATTAAAGCCTCAGAGATCACATCTAAGGCGTCTACTGACAGGTGATACAACATGGTTTTGTTTCACTGTTTCTTTCAGTGTCCTGCTATAATTAATATCTAAATCCTCGCTGATACGGACTAATGAACTAATGTCTCATCCTGCAAGAACTAAACAGCAAAATATTCATTCATAAATATCACATGTTTTGGTTTCTTTTTTCGCACATATCCCGACTAGGGCTGCAGCTATTGATTCTTTTTGTAATCGATTTATCTAGCACTTTATCGATCGATTAATCGATTAATTGGATATTTTTTGCGTTTTTAAACAACCAAAACTAGACCTATATGTAAATATTAGTTATACTTAACCTATTTTCATTTATATATTTGATTATAATGTCACATAGCTCTGTTACACTTATGCTATTAGATCGTTGATCAGCTGTTTCTCCGTGGAGAGAGAGAGAGAGAGAGAGAGAGCGAGAGAGAGAGAGAGAGAGAGAGAGTGAGAGAGAGAGAGAGTGAGAGAGAGAGAGTCGGTCCTCTTCGTGGAATGGATGATTAAGTTAGACTCAATGTTTTCTGTTGAGATGCTAAAGCACTGACGTCGTGCTATTATTGTGGTAAGCTAGTTTGATTTTGCAGTAGACACACTGTACAGAGTTTTAGTTTTAATTATGTTTGAACTGATTCCAAACTTTGGACCCTTCCTGTGGTTTCCTCCAGCCGGTCTCTTCTCTTAGCCCCTCACTATTTACGCTCTGGCATGTGTCGCCAGCAGCAGACTGAGCCGTCTGGTGTGCGACAGTAGCAGAAACACCGTCCGTCAGCGATACAACGTTAGTAACATTGATTTAACCAAGCTTCGAGGCAAGTCATTTTGCATCGAGGATTTTTTGTAATCAAATTATTTGAGTTATTCGAGGAATCGTTTCAGCCCTAATCCCAACAACAGAACAGCTGAGAGACTTATACAGTCCTTTATTTACGGTGCTATCTTGCGCTACATCGTTAATAAAGACTGAAATACACTTCATCGGCCGGGAAACCAAGTCCGGGCTTCATGAACGATAGCTGTCAATCAAGGCAGACAAAGGAGGTTTGTGGGTGGGATCGCCTTGAAAGTGACCAATCATAGGAGGGCCAGTGCCTCCCTTGGATTCCGCCACCAAAATGTCAAAAGTCAGTTTCAATCGGGCGAGCAGAAATCAACTTCGAGAGCAGAATTTACCTGCGAGAGCGTGTATGCCCTCCAGCATTCGCAAAGCAGACACTCGCGGGCGCATAGTGGTCGCGTGCGGCGTGCTGCTTAGTTTTATACACGCAGGTGCAATTCTTTTCCTCTCCCTATGTTTTGTTTCACGCTCGCAGCTGCCTGTACAACTCTCAATTGTTGAATTGTTGCGCAAAGAGTAATATCGTGTGTGAAGCACATCCAATTCAGTTGGGAAATGTTTCAACACCTTTACAAGTAATTAGTTCCATTTAGAAAATAGCTTAATGTAATTAGTCAGAGAAAGCGCTTCATAGGGCCGTCACTCTGTATATGTCTCACACACACAAACAACACACACACACACACACACACACACACACACACACACACACACACACACACACACACACACACACACACACACACACACACACACTCAGACACACAATCACTAACCTGATTAGTTGAGGCATAGTCAAGGCCTGCTTCTGGCATACCCAGGAACATGGTGTCCCCATCCAGCTGGAGAGAACAAAAACGCAAGAGCAACAATGTCAACAAACTATAATCACACACAGCAAACAGAGAACAGCCAGCAAAGAGACGAGACAAAGTGAAGATGGAGGTAACAGATTACAGGGTAGCAGCCAGTATGAACGATTAGTCCACTATCTGTAGCCATCTCTTTTTGAGATATTGAAAATCCTGTTTGTGACCTAAGTGAGGGCTGTTACATGTAAAGGTCTGACCCTCATTTCCAGAAACAATGTCTGTTGTGAACAGACTTTTTGTCCATCTCCATCACACATAGGCTGAAATAAGGTTATTTTATGGTAACCGCCTGTAAACCAAACAATTAAAGATTAACAGAATCAATAGAACTCAGACATCAGGATCCACATATGCTTAGTAGCCAGGTGTAATGTCTTGCTTTTCCTCTAAAACCCTTCCCACTTCCCACTCCATAAACCAATCGTGCTGTTGTTGATACACTATTGTTAAATGACAGTAACATTCCAAAATTACAGCGTGATTGACATCAGTTAGTGTACATGTTATATCATTTCCCGTTAACATCATTTTCTGTCCATTACAGGAAATTATCTTGCGGTCTTGTATACTACCAGCATAAACTGTATCCTATGACAATATACATTACATAGCAAAGTAAACTTTTACTTCCTCATTTCCGTTTCTCATCTCCCCTATACTTCCTCCTTTCACCATTAGCTATTATTTGTCCTACACTATAGACAAACAGCAATAGTTGATAAAAAAAAAAAAGTTTGAATGTCCCTGTGCATGCCATAGGTACCCACAAGACAGCTTCTGATATCACCATATCACATGTTCACTTTGAGCAGCCTGTGTTGTCTCTTTCTGATATGATAAAGGTTACTTTTTGTGCACTGTTACAATATATACTCTCAGGAAACACATTTTAGTTAATCATTCATTTTAATGTATTAAATTAAAGGTGCTCTAAGCTAAGTCACACGTTTTTTAGGCTACAACATTTTTTGTCACATACAGCAAACATCTCCTCACTATCCGCGAGCTGCCTGTCCCCTGAACACACTGTAAAAAAACGCAGTCTCTGAAGACAGCCCAGGCTCCACAAACACCAACAAAAACAAACTGGCCAACCTGCACCACCAAACATAACAAACAGTCTTCCAGCGTTCAAGCCAATAACTGACAAGAAGGATTTGGGGGTGGGGGTTGGGGGGGGTTAGTGCGCGGAAGCACAGAAGGGAGGGGGAGGGGACAGGATGAGGAGGAGGGAGGGGCGAGCTAGCCTAGTTTTTTTTTAAATACTTCGAACGTCAACAAGAAGTTCCGTCACCCAACATCGCTTAGAGCACCTTTAAGTCTTCACTTAAAGACAATAATGTATGGTAGATGTTTCCTACCACTGAATATACTGTTTGTAGCTGATCAGTCTGCCTTTAAAAGCTGCTAACTCTAAAGACATTTCAGTAGTCTTAGTCCACGTTTTAGACCCTAGTATGAAGAAGAGATCATTTCAGTGTTTCTAACTTTTGAAGAAGCACATTGCTTTTGGCACAGTTCTCTTTCAAACACTAACTTTGCTATGTTGAGACAGGCTAATGTGAGATGTTTTTAGCTTTGTGGTCAACACGTTTACTGTACGTGTACTATAAAAGGGAGCTCGTCATAATGACCCATCTCCAGTCAAAAGTGTTGTCTCCTCTCCATTTCTCTCACTGTGTGAGTCAGGGAGAACCCCAGTGTGTGACGACCTAACATTGAAACACACATCTCATTCAGGTTATGCTGAAAAGATTAGGCTACTGAATTATCTCAAATTAGCAATTTAAAGACATAACATTGGGCTGATAACTGGTGCTGAGCATTTTGGCATGATGTTTTGACATACAGAGACAACTGATTAACAAAATAATTAATCAAGAAAATAATTGTTACTTATGACCTAAAGCACAGTGATAAAATACGTGAATATGTACAAAAAACTAATGAGTCCTGTTACATCCAAATGTAGACACATATGTTTGGAGCTGCAACTAATAAGTGCTTTCATATTTGATTAGTTAGCCAATTAGTGTCTCAAATTATCTATGAATCATTTTCATATGTGAAATGTCAGAAAATAGTGAAAGATACTGTTATCCAACAGCCCATGATGATGGTCCTACAAAATAGCTTGAACTAGTCAACCAACAGCCGAAAACCACATTCAGTTTACTATTATGGCAAAAAATAGCATTACATCTTCATATTTAAGAAGGTGAAACTAATGAGTACTTATTTCTGCTTGATTCAACCTTTATTTAAACTCAAAAGATCATTGAGGGGCGACCCTCATTTACAATGACATTGAGTAATTACAAAGACAACAACAAAACAACAACACAGAAGAGAATACACCATCATAAGAAAGATAAAAAGACAATAAAACTGAATTGAAAAATGTATAAATAAAATCTGATAAATATATTAGGATACAAAATAAAAAACAATTATAAAGCAAGTACAAGTAGAAGTTTTCAAGTTTAAAACCAGATTTCTAAATTGTTCAAAAGGCACAAGTGACTTCACTTTAAGAAAGCGCTGTAATTTGTTCAAGGAGTCAGATGCACTAAAGTTAAAAGCAGTTTGTCCAAGTTCAGAGCTCGTGGATGAGTAGAAGAAACATGTATATTCTATATATATATATATATATATATATATATATATATATATATATATATATATATATATATATATATATATATATATATATATATATCTCCTTTATGTCTGGTCAAACCCTACATCACACACCAGGAAACCAAACCAGCAAACATATTCAAATAACTCATGGTATCCAAGGTACACAATCATTGTCTTGGTTGACAAACACATAGAAGAAAATTTGAACAGGTGGGTAGAAGCAAAGCACTGTCATGTACACAGACACACAAAGACACACACACACACACACACACACAAATACAAACACAGGTGGACCTGTGGACAGACAGGTGTAACTGCCCTATCTGTTCGCCAGCTGTTGGGTATTATGCAAATGAGGTATCAGTTTACAGAGTCAACAGAAAGCTACAACAGTGTTGTGACGGACATAATACACTCTCAGTGTGGCTTATAGAATTAACTGTTATAATTTGATGCTTTACATGGACCATATACACATATGAAACAATAAGAGCAGTAAGAGGAATGGTGAGAGCGGAGGATGAGATTTGAACCTCTCTGTCTCGTCTGTATGCCTGATCTTCATCCTTCCTCTCTGTGTATAGGTGTACCTTTAAATGCTACATACAAGTTACATGTATCCTAAAATACAGCAGTTTAACATGTTTATAGTGTTGCCTGCTTTACAGTAACTTGTTTCACCTTACATAATACACATCATCACAATGGATCCACTACCTGTCGCACTACCAGTCACTGTTTGGAGATCAGCTGATAGATTCAGATATCATAGCTGCCACCTCATGTGCTGCATGCATCCATTTAGCCCTACAGTATGTATTATCGGTTCACACCAGCACATGCAGTGTGACCACCTGCCCCTACCCTTATCTAAACCAGCTTAACCTGAAAAGTTAAAGTTTATATCTCTAACGTCAGCCTGATGTTGACGGCCAAAGATTGTAGATAATAGATCAAGTCCAGTTCTGTGGTTTTATTCTCAGCATCAATAACTGTAAATGAAAACAAATGTTAACACACAAAATTCTTTTTTAGAACTATGTGACATTGATACATATTGCCAAATATGCTGACAAATGTTAACTTAAACTGAATCAGGCTAAAAAATAGAGTCATTTGTAGATGGTAAGCTAAGTGGCTAATGTTTTGCTGCTATCCCCTGGACAAATACAGCTCTCACGCTAAGAACTATCAAAAGAGAAGAGATAAGATGGACAGAGGACAGAGAAAAAAAGACATAAGAGAGAGAGAGAGTGATGATTTATTTTCAGCAAGCGCTCAGTGTGAGAGGCAGCCTGGAACCTATTACACTCTTTATCAGTCCTGGGAGTGACAGACGGACAAACAGAGGAGGGATCTCAGCGGATGTAAGCTTCATTTATGACTGGACTCTCAACACTCGACATTCGGGATGCAATTGGGATTGAGATTGGGATTGTGCAGTTTCAACCAAAACTGTCTTGAACGTTTAGAGGTATAATCTGCCGAGGACATGGGCAGATTATGGCAAGTGCATCTTGGCTTGCCCATTAAAAACAATAATGCTTGATGGCAAACGTTGCATCAGTTTTGATGTGCTGTGAAACGACACTGGTCTGTGTAGCTGATTATGTGACTCATAGCTGGTTTGCCATATAGCAAATGGTTCAAGTCCGGTTTAGTTATCCATGTCATATTGTTTTTAGAAGATGCAAAATCCATTTGAAAATATTTTCACCAAGATTTTATGTTGCCATGCATCCAAAGGTCGTTCTGATTCCTACTGGAAGACGACGCTGACCACTGAAGTTTACAGTAGAGCTGCATGATTAGTTAATTCAATAACTAATCTGCAATTATTTTGATAAGTGATTGATCCTTTTAAAGGAAACAATTGCCAAACATTTGCTGGTTACAGCTTCCTAAATGTGAATTCATGTATAGTCAAATATGACAGTGAATATATATATATATATATATATATATATATATATATATATGAGTTTTAGACAGAAATTTGAATCACCTTCTTGAGTTTTTTCTTACATTTCAAAACAATAAATTGAGGAAAATAATTGGCAAATGAATCCATATTTAAAATAGTTGTCAGTTGCAGCCCTGGTTTACAGCAAACAGTAACGCAGGTTATCTTGCCACAACACTCTTGGATCCATCACCAGTGTCAAAATAAGTAGAACACAAAATATAGTTCAACTATGTGTCTGCAGTATTGTAGGTATTTTTTTAAAGTTATTTTCATCTAAACTTTGGCAGTAAAGATTTCCTTTAATCCAATTTCCATCAGATTTTTTATATTACAACGGACACAGTCACAGATTTTGTTATAAATTAAACAAAAAAAAGCCACAGCTATCTGTACTATACATACAGTATAATGCACACACAAATACGTACTCATCTCAAACAAAAAACCCTCAATCATCGTGTCAGACATGGGGGTGGGAATCTCTTGGCACGCCACGATTCGATTCCGATTCAGAGGCCAATGATTAGATTCTAAACCGATTATCGATGCATCTTGATGCAACAGTTTGTTTATGTACATTTCCATGCGTGATTTTTAAAAATATACATATAAATCTGAGTTTGCTACTCAGAGTTTTCTAATCACTTCCTAGACAGCTAGGCAAAGCTTAGATTTTGACATATATTTTAGTAAAAAATGTTCTTCTTCGAACATGAAACATGAGGTGGTCAGATGTAATATGATAAAGTAGATGAACAGCCTATATGTGTTTTGCCTAACTACTTCATGTATGTCTTATTAGATCATGTGTATATATACAAAATTTAATTTTTTTTTCCTTTTGGCCATTCTTGTGTTTTTTTTCTGCACTCTTGCATAAACTCTAAGTTGTTGTCCATTATCCCATCCTCTTTCAGTCACTCTCTCTCTCTCTCTCTCTCTCTCTCTGACAGTAACTTTTAAATAAAAATCAACACATTTAAAAAAAAAAATTGAGAGAATGGCGATGCATCTAAGAATCAATTATTTTTCTGACCCCTAGTCAGACATGGGGAGCATGTTCTCAGAGAACCAGTCTGTGAGTCACCATCAGTAAGCAGGGTAGCTTCTGGCTTTTCTCCTACAGTTTTGACATGTGTAATGCTGCATGGGCTCTAGTGCAATGCGTGCCTGTTTCATATCCTGTGATCTTCTTTGGGTTGGCATTTGTTAAACAGATGAGATGGTTTCTAAAAAAAACAATCTTTGTAATATTTACTGTTTTTACCACCTTGTAAATCTGAATATGCTGAACGCCCAAAAACACTGCTGTCATATTTGCCATCACAGAGAAATAAAGATCATCTAAGTCACAGCCAGTGCTTATAGGCTCAGTTCAGTAGGTCATTAATATTCCGCGGATGTGTCTCGGGTGTATTTGTCTCACTGTTATGTATTGGTAAAAGTTCCAAAGCAGAAAAAACAAACAAACATGAATCTATGTTTGAGCTGCAACGGGTCAATTAATCAATTAGTTGCTTGACCAAAAAAGAATTGACTAATAATATTATATATAATAAATATAATTGTTAAGCAAAACTGCCAAACGTTCTCTGGTGTCAGCTTCTTGTCAAGATTTGCTTTTCTTTGTCATATGACAGTAAATTGAATACTTGAGAGACTAAATGACAATTAATTTGAGGAAATATTCGGCAGACTAATCATTAATGAAAATAATCATGCTGTAACGTGTCGTGTGTGTGTGTATTGCCAACCTTACAGTGAGAGAACTAAAGAAGATAGCAAGAATTGTAGTCAAACCAAATTACTCTCTCTCTCTCTCTCTCTCTCTCTTTCTCTCTCTCTCACACACTCTCTCATCTCTGCTGCTGCTGTGTGTGTGTGTGTGTGTGTGTGTGTGTGTGTGTGTGTGTGTGTGTGTGTGTGTGTGTGTGTGTGTGTGTGTGTGTGTGTAAAGCAATGGTTTGAATAACAAGCAGCCAGCTAAGTGGGTCAGGGTCGGAGGAAGGGGGAGAAAGGGGGAGAGAGAGAGACTATTAGGATGACAGACAAGGACAAAGGAAAAGAGAGAAATACAGTGTATTGAGGAAAAAGGGAGCAGCATGAGGAAGAGAAAGAGGGAGAGGTTGGGAGGAATTAAATGTAAAGGATAAGATAAGGAGATGGAGAAACAGTTAAAGAGAGAAAGTGAGTTTAGGGGGTAAGATGTAAAAGTGTGATTACAACCTTTTCTTCAGACCCAAAATCTTGTTATTAAGTAAAAGAATTCTGACACTGAGGTGAGATACTGAAAAATAATGAAAAAAGAGCACTTATCTGACCTCACTGTTGAAAGATATTGATTTTAAAGCGTAAAATTATGAATCTGAGCCAACTTGAACTCAGACAGAATAATAGTATACACAGATTGTTGTTGGATTAGTTAGAAATTGGGTTGTGAGGCTATCCTTGTGTCAAAAAGACAGTTAAATTGCTGGAGACCATTTTTATCACTTTTGGGTTTGGGTGGCATTTGAAACTATTTGGCTAGACTGGTCTAAACGGCATCAGGGAACATAAATCAATTCTGTAGAGTGAGAGATAGATGGAGAAAGAGAGAGGAAGACTAATGGGCAACTCTGTGTGTGTGTGTGTGTGTGTGTGTGTGTGTGTGTGTGTGTGTGTGTGTGTGTGTGTGTGAGCGAGAGAGAGAGAGAGAGAGAGAGAGAGAGAGAGAAAGAGAGAGAGAGAGAAAGAGAAGAGAGAGATTCACACAGCTGTGGTAGTTCAGCTCAGCAACTGTTTATCTGTCTTATCTTTGTCACCATGACAACAATATAAACCAAGTTTTATTGGCTAAACTGTGTCTACCCTGAGTAGTGTGGACTGTGGTGTGTGTGTGTGTGTGTGTGTGTGTGTGTGTGTGTGTGTTGGGTAACACTTTTTGTGTGTATCTCTACTTTAGTGCGTAAGAATGCTTTCAGTTAAGACAGATAGGGTTTTCATTAAAATATTAGTGAACTATGCCTGATTCAATTATAAAATCTGAATGAATCGCCGTGTACAAAACTGTCTTTGGAGTTTTTGAAATATTTTCTATCCACCAGTGAATAACAAGGATTTGCTTTATTTTCTTGTGAATTTGTTTTAGAAAAAGTACAAAGCTGAGGTTGATTGATTTACTTTACCTTTGCTACCTTTGCCACTGATCAAAAGTATAAGAGAGTATAAATGTGACTGTCATAGAAGGGGGAGACGTGATAATCGTTACATATGGGGATAATGGTGCACATTTTAAGACAGTACCTGCTGGAAGACATTCATGGTGTTGCACTTGGCTGTTGTCTGTGTAAAATAGTTGTGTAGCGAACCAAAAAAAGAAAGCTAGAGAGAGTAGTTCAAACCCTGCTTACTTTCTCACCATGCACAATAGAGGCTGACATTTTTGGGGGGATCCTGTGGGTATCGGGATTCCTGTAGGATTCCAGCGAGATGGAAGTCAATTTTAATCTGCATCATGGGCGAGACGGGAATCATAATAACAATACGTCATTTTTTATATGCAGTTCTAATAAGAAGAAAGCCTATTTTCACAGGAATGGGAGTTGGATGGGACAGGAGTGAAAATCCACTCGACACGTGTCACCCTCTAACTTCCAGCGATCCAATCAATGAGTGAAGTGGGTGTGGATATGGAACTGCTGGTTTCGCAAAATTACAGATTCGCCAAAATTCGTCTAAAAGGTGTGGAGGGAGGTAAGAGGGACATTTCAGAAGCTATTGGACAAGTACTTCTGATGGAATGTGCTTAAGGACTGGACTGCATATGCAAGATGTTTTTTAGCTTCTAACTTCATGTCAAACCACAGTTTAAAGTGTTTCTGGTCCCCTAATATGCCTACTGAGACTGCTAAACTTGTTATCTTTTTTGACTGCTGATTTTGCAGTGCAAATTTCTTCTTTTACTCTTGAGTAACATTTTTGTGACTGAAACTTGCCCACAAACTGAGCAGAACAGATAGGATTATATTGGGGGGCCTTTCAAATGTGACTTATTTATTGGAATCTATCCACAGTAATTAGCATTACACCACCACTTATCATTGTATGATCGTGACCAAAAGCAGAGCGCTAAAGAAAAATGGGCTGCAACAACTCCTGAATAATTCCTCAGGAATGGATCCAATCTCTTCCACCACAAGTTAATTGATCCAAGTTATTGTCCCTAATACAGTACACACACACACACACACACACACACACACACACACACACAGAAAACAATGCAGCAATGATTGCAGTATGTGATTTGATTGCAATATGTTTGTTTTGGAAACGAAATCCTGATAATTAGTCTCTCCTGACAGCGCTCTATCTCCGCCCATCTGTTCCATTTGGCATCCCTCCACCAACCAGGAGTCCCTCATCGCTCCGTCCCCATGATTCAACCAACTGAAACGCTTTCAGATACACCAAAAAACAAGCAACAGTGATGAAAGTCACCCAATCAACAGCAAGCTTAAGGGGAGGGGAGAGTGGGGGCTGGCAAGTTGTTCAGCCAAGATGGACAGACGGACAAACAGATTGACTGGTTGTGTTCTGATAGATAATTAGATGAGATGCCGACACTTTGGCTGGTTAGAAAACTGTAGGAGGGGACAATGGGAATATGCGATACAGAAAAAAAACACCAGGAAGGGGCCAAAGGATAAGATAAGATACTATTGATGGAGGCTTCTTCATATCTTTTTTAAATAACTGAGAGTAGGGCTGCTCAATTATGGAAAAAAAACATAATCACAATACGTTTGGTCAATATTGAAATCACGATTATTTAACACGATTACTCGTTGACTTTTGGAAAGATGTGGCATTTATTAACTTAAAAAAACACTGAATCAACAGTGAAAACACCTTGAGCTGTCAACATTTTGAATTTCCCTTGAAATAAATAATATAACAGATGTATTCACATGTTTAAATAGTATTAAATAATAAACAAAATAAGATTAACTGCTGTAGTGCACTTTCGCAATCTTTTGACAACGAGTAATAAATACAGTAAAAAATAAAACAAATCTAAATTACATTCAAAAATCAAAATCGCGATCTGCAGATATATCAACGGGAGAAGCATTCAAGCAGACAAGCTGATTGCGTTGTTGATACATTACGGGCTATTTTGAATATACTGACAAATCCATTGTAATACATTTTTGTAATCCTGACTGACAAAAATAGTTCTTTAAAAATGGTAGTAATGCTGTGAGGGTTTATTGTAGTGTGCATTATTTTTCATACTCGAGTGGATCATCCTGTTAAAGCCATGGCTACTTGCCAGTGATCATAATATACAGTAAGCAGTCAGCCAAATGACAGTGTGGAGCAGATTTATTATTACATGAACACTGAGTGTAGCCCGCAGGTAAACACTAAACCCCAAGTTTAATTATAACAAATTGTTATCCAAGGTGACGTAAAATCAGAGCTCACAGTGGATGCTGGGGTGGAGGCGGGGTTTATAAAATGCTATGTGAACAGCAGCCGTGTTTCAGGAGAGAACGTTTCTTTTCTATTATTTTGAACCGAGAGTAGTGTGTCAGAGAGGAAGTGTCGGAGACAGTCAAAGGCCTCTTGCTGAGCTAGCATTTCGCCCACCGACAACTTTGGTTTAAACTGTTGTCATTATAAAAATAAGGAACATTTAATACACTTCTGTAATAAACTGTACAACTACAACACTTTCCCAAATGTGGGTAGATTTACCTGTTTGGAAAGTAAATTTTTGAAGGTGATCTCCCACACTGTGGGTAATGTCTGTACCAAAGTAGTCATGTAATAAAAAAATTAGCTGAGTCTCTACCGGGTTTTGGTGTAATTTACAGGCGCCCTGCTTTTGTCCTCTGCTGTTTGTCAGAGTTTGACACACACACACAATCCCAGATGTGTTTTACGTGTGTCTAAACACACAAAAGTGACTTTCTCAAGCAGCACTGTTTACCAGCATGAACAATAGCAGGACTCTGAAACTGAAGCCGCTAAATAGCAATTAGCCATCATTTTATGTATAAATTTCTTCTGTGACAAAGGCGTATAATAATCTTCTCCTTTTAGGGAAGACTAAACTTCCTGTCACACCATTGCATTACATTTCCTTCTGTCAGTTTTCGGCATATGTAACTATGGAGATGGCAGGTAAATACTGAATCCATTTGCATGAAGTTAAGGTTTCCTTACTTTCAACCCCTACCTTTTTTGTTTTGCTAAGTAGTCCCACATTGCCTGCCATCCCATAACACTTTAAGAGGCGATTCGCTAGCGTCTCATGGAAAATGAACAGCGCCAAACTTCAGTGGGACACTTAAACAGATGAAACCAGCATAATTTCAGCTACATACTACACCAGAGCCATGCACATATCTGAGTGTAATTTAAACACCATACTGCTGAACTAATACAATTATTTGCATGATTTGAAAAGAAATCATGACTTCAGATGACTGTGTGACTGCCCTTTAGACCTGCGGTAACGCCTCTACCAAGTTTTGAGTACATTTTTTAAAATCTCATCCTGTCCTACTTTCTACTACGTTCCTGCTTCTCTCCTTCAATCTATATTTTCCCGTTCTTTACTAAGGCCTACTTTGTTCCCCCCTGTTCTCTCTTCCTCTCTATTTGCTTTAGAAATACCTCTCCCAGCTTTCACAATCATCATGTTTACATTAGGCCCTCTTTCTCTTTCTCTCTCTCTTTAGCTCTCTCTCTCTCTGTCCCTCCATTTCTCTTCCTCAACTACACTCCCTGATTCATCTCACCTCTCTTCTTTTTGCTTTCTGTTGTCCTTTCTTTCACAAGGTTTAATTTAATAGTTATGTATTTAAACTGTTCCACCTAAAATGCTTGCGTAATTTCATAGAGATGCTAAAGTCACCTCATGATATTGCAACGTTACAATCAATTAACTTCTGTATCAAATTAATTGCTCCTATTCACATCTGTGAAGACTCATTATGAACACTATTGTCCAATCAGAGCTCAGCGGGGCTCACTCACTTCAGTTCATACAACCAGCCCTCCATGTGACTTAACTGTGCATGTGCATCACAACACTGAGTCTGACACTTTATTTATGATTTTAAGATTGTATACATGTTAAAAGATCACTAAGAGATTCATTAGGCAAAAAAAGAGAAAGATTTATAGAAATGTATATAGCATATATGTTTTGAATTACAACCAACTGCTTCAATGGAACAACATTGATAATAATTTGTAGATTTACACACAGCATGTGGTCGCCTGACAAAACTGCCCCCATGTTTACCAGCATCTTCAGACTATGATTAGACTATGACGTTTTTGTCTGGGTCTGGTCTGGGAGGCTCAGCTTAGAGTCATAACCACATAAAAGTGGCACTTTAGTAGTATATAATGTAATTTCTTTAGTGGTTGAATACAGTGTATTACTCTTTTTTAAAGCTTCCTTCAGATGCAGTAAACTAAGTACAATAGTACAAGGTATTATAGCTAGGGCTGGGTACCGAACTTTGATACTTTTAGGCACCGACCGAATTGCGTCCATAGTATTGAGTATTGAAAAAATGTCACTCAAAACCAAATTTCAATACCTCAGGAGCTAATCTCATCAGTGTCAGTGAGCCAATAAGCACGCAGCATGCTTGTACCAAGATCTAATAATGCATGTGATTGGCTGTCTAACGTTACACGTCATAGAGGCTCCGTTACGCACAGAGACGGGGCTCACGTCTGTGTGTTTGTATTATGAAAGGCTTGACTACAGTGTGCATCACAAAGGTGTAAAGGAAGTGAAAAATAAAAATTGTACCGTAATGTGTAATGTTTTAAGCCTAAAGTTGTTGTAATTTCTTCTTATTATAATGTATTTTATTGGTTTTATTTTATTCTAATTGGTATCGAAAAAAGTATGGTTCAGGAACCGGTATCAAATTCACTGTATCGTATCACGATACCCAGCCCTAATTATAGCAATGCAATACTATATATATTTGAGTGTGTGTGGAGGACGAGCACGGTAAGGGCTTATGTATGCCTAATGTATCAACATTACCGTAGAGCTGGCCAATATATCGATATTATATCGATATCGTGATATGAGACTAGATATCGTCTTAGATTTTGGATATCGTAATATCGTGATATGACATAAGTGTTGTCTTTTACTGGTTTTAAAGGCTGCATTACAGTAGAGTGATGTACTTTTCTGAACTTACCAGACTCTTCTAGCTGTTCTATTATTTGCCTTTTCCCCACTTAGACATTATGTCCACATTACTGATGATTATTTATCTAAAATCTAAGTGTGAAGATATTTTGTTAAAGCACCAATTGTCAACATTACAATATCGCCGCATTTGTTGTGAAGTATAGCTTTTTCGGACGTAATTGTTCAGAAAATGTAGACCACCACTGGTTTTATGACTTTACTTGAACACATCTGTAGGAGATACACACAGCCTCACTCCGTTCTTTTTCGCTCAACCACTCTCTTCTCTGTTCCTCTTTGTTTTTTCTCTCATTTAGTTTATTCTGTGCTTCCTACTCTACTCTCCTACTTCCTGTCTCTCTCTCTCTCTCTCTCTCTCTCTCTCTCTCTCTCTCTCCTCTGCTATGCCTTTTTCTCTCTCTGTTCCCCCACACAGTAATATGATCTCTTCTACCAGGCCGACACAGCCGTGAATCAAAAGACACACAGAGAGAAATATAGTACAAACCTTAGTGGCCCCACCCCCACTCTCTCTCTCTCTCTCTCTCTCTCTCTCTCTCTCCTACAACATCCCTACCCCCAACAACCCTCTTCTCTCTCCTTCTCTCTTCAGTCCCTACCCCCAACCACACCACACAGCTCGCTCACTCTCTACATCCACAGCGTCTATCTTCTATCTCTCCTCCCTCTCTCTGAAACAAATATACTCACTGACAGCAACACAATGCAATACTGTATGATTCTGTATGCACAACATTTCTTACACGATATGTTAGATTCTGAGCTTTTTCTAAGCCATCTTTGTTCTGCCAAGCAGCAGATATGGCATACAGCACAGTGAGTGTAGTCATTTAACGCGACAGACAATACTGAGAGTTGGGCTGCTCGATTATGGAAAAAATCGTAATCATGATTATTTTGGTCAATATTGAAATCACGATTATTTAACACCATTACTCATTGTCTTTTGGAAAGAGGTTGCAATTATTGAACTTAAAAAAACAGTGAAACAGTTCAACAAATCAACAGTGAAAACACCTTGAACTGTGAAATTTCCCTTAATACCTACTTAGAACGTTTTTCTTTCTTTCAGAACACAAGACAAAATAGAAAAGAAATAGTAAAGAGTTTACTTGCAAAATGCAATGTGCAAAATAATAATTTTCTTTCACTTAATCTGGTTTTGTAAATATTAGGGGCCAAAACTGTAATCACAATTAAAATGTTGATTACTTGCACAGCCCTAACTGAGTTAAATAAAAAACAGTAAATAACTAAAAATACATTATAAAGACATTGATGTGATATTCCGTTCATGCCCAATCAGCACTTATTGAGGTCAGAGGTCCAGTCAGCTACAACACTGAAATCAGATGCTGCCCCCCCCCATTCCAAATATCTACTATATAATAATTGCCATATTGTACTGTTTTTTTTTCAATAGTATCCAAGAAATCATAATTTGTTCTCTGTCAGACACCAATCAAACTGTATCTTCAGAATGTCACTGGCAATTACATATCACAAAGCAAAATGTTTTTCCAAACAAGGCAAAATTAAAAAATGTGTTATCCAAGATCTTCTGTCTGTCCACACTCAATGTTTGTTTTTTTACAGCTGTTAAGCAGACAGCAGACTTTTCTTATTCTGAAAAGACCACTCAAGGAGGTATATGGAGATAGTTGCCCATGTAACAAACAGTAGTGTACATTAACAGCACACTTAAAAGCAAACTACATACCCAAAACATGCATAAAATCAGTAGCCTACTTAATATGAAACTGAAGTCAGGACAGGGGTGGCACTTAGGCGGGCGCTCTCTAGCAGAGAGTTTGAACCATAGACTGTAAAATCAGTGGACGTAGCATCCGTGACGTCACCTATTGGTCTGTGGACTGCCGTTTTGAAGCCTCAAGTTTGGCGATAAGGCTGTTGCCATCTTGTTTTTTTGCAATCAGATATTTAACGCGGACCTCCGGCTACTGGTGCCATTCATAACCATGTACGGCAGAACAGAAAACCGGCAAACTTTCCCCCAAGTTACCTGCTAAAGCTAGCGGTAGCTAGCTAGCTTGGTTAGCAGAACGCTGTACGTTGTGCATTTCTAGGCGACTAAAATGTCCCAATTAACTTTGATGAAGTTAAAACACACAGTGAGAGGGTTAAGTTTAAGATGAAAACATGGACACCCAAAAACAAATTCACAGCTATTTTACTGTACACAGTATCATGGTTAGCATTGCTAAACCTCGGTCCTGATTGACCAGTTCGGCGCAAAGCCACGCCCCTAAAGTATCCCCTGTTTTATTGTCTATTTTAAAATAAACGGAACCATAATTTAATAAATGAATATCATGCTGTATTGAAGAAGACTTCAAGTAGTGATTGAGACGATAAACTCATTATGAAAATGTTAAATCAAGCAAGAAGTAGGGTCATTTTCTCATAGACTTCTATATTAGATAGAATGCAGGTTTAAGGCACTTCCGCGTTGGCTTCACTTTGCAGGCCTGGAAGCTTTGTCCATTATTTTCAGTCTCTGGTTAAAGCAAAGTTTTTGGAAACACAATAACACGCTGTTGTTGTTGAGGGGTTCAACAGAGGAAAAGCAGCTCCTCAGTAGTGTAGTGATGCTGTGAGTTAATAAATGTGAGAAGGCAGGGTAGGATCAGAAAACCGGCCTGTTAATAATCCAATCAATCATTAAATTGTACTCAGTGATGACAGTATATTCTGACATCATTCGATCCACTAACTCCATGACAGAGATAGATTATAATTTAAAAGCAGTCAGCAAAATAGAAGAAAGTGGTCCCCGAAGTACTGTAAATGTTAATAACCCTTGGGTCAGCAGTGAACATTAGTAACAATTGGCTCAGTTTGGGTCCCACAGTGCTAAAATTATGTACATGATGAATTCTTTTTACTTTATTACGTGATGCTATTTCGGTTTACATCCCTACAAATATATTTGCATGTCATGTCAATAAAGCTTGCCACAGTTTGACATGTAAAACTAGTGAATTCAAGTTATTTCAAAAGTATATTTTAACATTGGTGTGTATGCATAATAGAAATGTATTTTTATTTATCTATCTATATTAAATATTAGGAAATTGCATTTTCCAACCAAACAACAAAATTAATGTGTTCCATTTTATTGTGCTAAGATTGAAGAGTGGTTAATAATCTGTGATTTACCCTGATAGCTGCACTCATCAGCAGCACCTAGTTAAATAATTAAGCAATTAATCACTGTCATATGAGCACGGTCCCATTGGTCTTGTGTGTGTCCTAAGGTTCCCAGACACCTAACTCTGAAAATCTATCTATCTATCAATTTATCTATCTATCTATCTATCTATCTATCTATCTATCTATCTATCTATCTATCTGTCCATCTATCCATCTATCTATCTATCTATCTATCTATCTATCTATCTATCTATCTATCCATCTATCTGTCCATCTATCTATCTATCTATCTATCTATCTATCTATCTATCTGTCCATCTATCTATCTATCTATCTATCAATCAATGTATCTATCTATCAATCTATCAGTCTATCTGTCTATCTATCTATCTATCTATCTATCTATCTATCTACTGTATGTTTCTGTTGTGAATCTGACCCTGACCTTTGGCATAGCTCCGGAGGAAGAAAGACAGCAGAGCTTCCCAGACACCAATCTACACTAAGTATCACTAAATAGAAATGAGAGAGGACAACTTCAGTAAATATTAACTATTTTAAGCATACCAAATCTAACAATGTATGTTCCTCACCCTTTTACTTGCCATGTATTTCATTCAAACCCTAACTCTTGTAATGCGGTGCATATTTAAAGTTAATTGCCTTTCAATTACCAGTGGTGAAGTTTTAATTAAAGGTGTCATTACTACGGTACATTACATCACTGACAACAAACTGGGAGTAAAATTAGAACCTTTGTATCATCCAGTGAGTGGATGTGATCAAAATAAACGAGTAACACTGGAATGTAGTTGCTTTCAATAGCTGCGTTAATAAGTGGAGTATAATAAAGCAATTAAGCACCACTTAATTGGCAGGGCAAGAAGCATGAATACACAGAGAGATAAGATAGCTAAAGTAATAGAAAAATATATATCTCTAGACAATGGAAAACAGAAGTAGCCTATTCAGGTTCCTTCTTTCCTTGCTTACCTTGTTGGTACCAAAGGCCGGGTCAGGGTAGGAGAGTTGCCCAAGCCTGGTGTGGTCTGATGCGGCCAGAGGCTGAGGAGGAGGCGGGTAAACTGTTACATCCATGGCTCAATATACATCCACTTCTCCGTCTGTCCTTCCCTTCGACTTTCTTTCTTCTCTTATCTCTGTGAATGTCTGATAACCTTATTGTTGTTTTTTACAAAGTTATATGTTTTGGCGAGTCCCTCAGCGACCAAACAGAGAAACAACCACGGTCCAAAAAAGCAAGCTCCTTTTGGAAAATAATGCAGGTTTCTAGCAGACAGTTCGGCGAAATAAACCTAAACCAAGTTTATGGAGTCAGTGAAGTTTAGATTGATGCTCTCCTGTCCACACCGGCTTTCATGCTGCTGCTCTAAGTAACGTTAGTAAACTTCCCAGTGAACCCACTTCTTCAATACCTGGCGTTAAAAACAAACGGCAATAGAGCACTTTGAAAAGCGTCGTTTTCCCTCCTTTTAACGTTGTAGGTGGCGGTGTTTGGTTCGGACATGGGGCGTTGTTGGACCCTGTCTGTCCCTGGTTGGGACTCTGTGTTTTAATTTTCCTCCGATGCTGCTGCTGCTGCTGCCGCGCGTGTGCTCGGTGCAGAGATGCCTCGCGGACCAGTCATACAAAGAGCTGCTGCATCAAGTTAGCAAGAGTCAGCCGAACAAACCCGGACGTACAGTCTCTCACAAAATAAAAGCGCACAGTCTGTCACGTGTCTATGTGTCAAACAAGACATTGAAAGGGACAAAGCAAACAGAACTTATTCAAACCGTACACGAAGTCATTACATTAACTACATTCACACATTTCAGCTGTGTGTTGTTCAGAAATTAGGCCAGTGTCGCAGAATCCTGTTCGGCAAGCGATTTTATTTTGAAAGTAAACGACATAACCATTTGCCTAAATCTTGACAAACAGGATCCAAAGGAGCTGAGCTGAACGGCAGAATGTGCTCCATCTAGAGGTGGAGAGAGTGTCAAAAAAGGTCCAGCCAGGTGTTTATTTGGCCTAAATAAACTGAACTTTGAGTGAGTGAATGGGTAATTCAATAGTAGGGGATGAGTGACTGTTTTAATTAACAGTCACCATTCAATAGAAGCAAAAAAAATAAAAGAAAGGATTGTAAAAAAAGATGTATGTTTATTATTAATGTGTCTGCTGTCCATGGTGCTAATACTGCACAGAATACACTCCCCAAACCCCCCAGGGACCCTAAAACCCAGGCCCACTGTGTGTCAATCCGTCCTTGGTAATTTACTTAGCCTACTTTATCACAATTTCCACACAACAATCAGCAAAATCCAATATAGTTTTAAGTTTGCAAATGTTTTAGTTGGTATTGTGCATGCATTCTGCATCAACTTAAATAACGAAGAAAGAAGTACCACACAAATTTTACAGTGAACTTATAGTATAGGGCATGCCTATGTATAGTCTGCTGTGGTCACTGTATTTGATTTGGAACAGAGTACACTGTACACAGACAACTGGAGTGTGTGTGTGTGTGTGTGTGTGTGTGTGTGTGTGTGTGTGTGTGTGTGTGTGTGTGTGTGTGTGTGTGTGTGTGACACTAACAAGTTAATCCAGCTGTTGGTCATACTATCTCTCATACTATCTTGTGTTTCAGTTTGACATTTTAGCATATTTTTCCATTCCTCCATTTCCAGTTTTTGCTAGTAGTTCAAATTTTTCTTCCAGCAAGTCCTCCTCCCTTACAGGTTGTTTAGCCACATATCTTCCTGCCTGTCGACAGTTCCTTGAGCAATCCAAGATCTCATTTGACTTCAACCCCAACAGATTCATTAAAGGACACTCTTCCAGTGCCCCGAATGCCTAGCGTTAAGCTAGTCAGCGCTTCACGCTAGCTTGTTTCAAGGTATATACACATTTGATTATCATGAAAACATATCCCGGAGAAAGGTCGACTCGGTACACCTGTGTTATTAACCCCTAGGTTAATTTTGTGCCAGAATTGTCCTTTAAAACGAAATAAAGTAGCACCTGTAGTGGTGGTGGAAATACGACCTCACATCTAAACCACAGAACGTCGGTCGCGGTTTTTAAACTTAAATGTTGTGATTTTAAACATGTCTTTAACATTGTAAAAAGGTAGCAGTTTGGTTATGTTTAGGCATCAAAACAACTTAGTTAAGTTTAAAAAAAGATCGTAGTTTGGGTTTAATCTAGTCTCGCATTGCCAGACCTTCCTTCACAGCGCTGCGGAGGAGGGTCTGGCTAGTCCACACATCAATCCTTGGATGGGAGAAAAACGTGCTCTGGTTTATTGGCATTTCTTTAAACCAATCACATCGTCATGGGTGGCACTAAGCGTCGGACGGAGCCACGGTGGCACTGCAAAATAGCCTTGGTATGAACAACTTGTTTTTGGTGCATAACCACACCCTTAGTATTAATGCCTTAAAGAGGAACACAATGTTTCACACATTATTTTATTCTGCATACATAATCACATAGATTCATGTTGGCATATGATCTTCAGGCGTGGGATCTTTCCAGCAAAATTCACATTGTGTGTAAAAACTGCTTTTTCAGATAAAACAATGAAACAGACTGTGTGTTTGAGAAAGACAGACTATTTAATACTCAATAGCCAAAGTAAAATGGATGTTTGGATGGTCTTTAATGACAGAACACCACATTTCCATTATCTGGAAATAAATACACAAATGCACATAAACAAAGAGATTTTCTCCCTTCCACCCACACACATGCACACACACACACACACACACACACACACACACACACACACACACACACACACACACACACACACACACACATCTCACTGATTCACACATACAGTACACTTCAACAGATGCTCACACATGCATATCAAATGTAAATATCCACTCTCACACTTAAACTACCTGCAGACATACACATAATTATACTCAAAATAGTTGAAAACACATGTGCATTTTGGAAACCTAACCTTGGACACACAAGTACATAAAAATGCACATACAATGCTGAGTTTATGCACACACAAATAGGTATTATAAAATGCATTTCTCTTTTTCATGCATTCTCAAACATTCTCTCACTCTCCCCCTCACACACACACACACGCACACAAACCAGCCCACACATACTTAGTGAACATACATACAGTGGGTGTTCCGCCCTTCCCCCACATACACACATACATATATGCACCCCTCCCCTCTGAAAAAGACATAATTCACTTGCACATTCTCCTCCCCCACACACTGTTCCTCTCTATAAAACTACACACACACACACACACACACACACACACACACACACATACACACACACACTAAACCACATGCACATATGCATTAAACCAATCAAACACACATATAGACTTAATTACTACACACACACACACACACACACACACACACACAACTATAAACCCCACATGCAAGCACACACCTCAAACATATACACACTATGCCTGTGCTGCACCATATGCATGTCAACATGCATTAGTATATATAAAACACATGCACAAGCAAACAAATACACAGTCTCTCTCTCTCTCTCTCTCTCTCTCTCTCTCTCTCTCTCTCTCTCATACAGTTCTTAGATTCCCCTGCATGAGCTTTCCAACATATCTGATGGGTTGAAATAGTAATGTACTGTAGCATTTGAATGATGTGTGTCTCTTCATGTTGGGGGATTACATTATAGATTCATAGCACAGCAATCCACTCCTGGGTAAAAACAGCCAGCCCTTTAGGTTTTATAGCTTTCCAGTGTGAGAGAGGAGGTGCATACAACCTGAGGTTATCAGCTAAAAGAAGTTTATTAGGTAAACAAAATGCTGAAATAAAAAAAGAAAATGGTAGTGTTTACCTTGCGTGACAAAGAGCAACATTTAATTTTAATTAGGGTTTCTGAGATGCTCTATCTCTATATACAAACAAGAATATATTCTGAATGTAGATGTTTTGTGCATCATTTTATACACATTTCAGCCATTACCTCAGTGATTATGTATTTATTACCCAAAATAATTGCAGCCAGAACTAAGAACTTAGGCCTAAGTTAGACCAAAAAGTAGTGCAGTACTGTATGAGTAGAGTATGAGTCATGCTGAAAAAGGCAGCCAGCCTTGTGTTCAGCTGTCAGTCATTAAATCAATGGCCACAATATTTTTGCTTCCATAGATCTTTTTCACAGCAGACAATTTGACATGCAGAAATAACACAGGTGTAACTAAAACCATTCATTATTGGTCCGTTCTGTTTAAAGTGCTCATATTGTGCTCATTTTCAGGTTCATAATTGTATTTAGAAGTTATATCAGAATAGGTTTACATGATTTAATTTTCATAAAACACAATATTTTTGTTGAACTGCACATTGCTGCAGCTCCTCTTTTCACCCTGTGTGTTGAGCTCTCTGTTTTAGCTACAGAGTGAGGCATCACACTTCTATTCCATCTTTGTTGGGAGTCGCACATGCGCAGTAGCTAGGTAAGGAATACTAGCCAGTCAGAAGCAGAGTATGAGGGCGTATCCTGACAGTAGCTAGGTAAGGACTACTAGCCAGTCAGAAGCAGAGTATGAGGGCGTGCCCTGACAGTAACTAGGTAAGGACTACTAGCCAGTCAGAAGCAGAGTATGAGGGCGTATCCTGACAGTAGCTAGGTAAGGACTACTAGCCAGTCAGAAGCAGAGTATGAGGGCGTGCCCTGACAGTAACTAGGTAAGGACTACTAGCCAGTCAGAAGCAGAGTATGAGGGCGTATCCTGACAGTAGCTAGGTAAGGAATACTAGCCAGTCAGAAGCAGAGTATGAGGGCGTGCCCTGACAGTAACTAGGTAAGGACTACTAGCCAGTCAGAAGCAGAGTATGAGGGCGTATCCTGACAGTAGCTAGGTAAGGACTACTAGCCAGTCAGAAGCAGAGTATGAGGGCGTATCCTGACAGTACCTAGGTAAGGACTACTAGCCAATCAGAAGCAGAGTATGAGGGCATGCCATGCTAGCAGCTAGGCGAGCATTACAACAAAGTGGCGCACATTCATCACGGAAGTAAAGGCTGGACTACAACAGAGCTGTTTGGAGCAGTTTGTGAACAGTGTTTTCTGTTGGAGATGGTAAGTCCCTTTGGGGTGGACTTTGGGCTTTTTCACTTTGTAAACCAATAACATGCACAAAAAAGATATATAACACAATAAAGGAAAGGGGAAAATCCAAAAAGCATAATATGAGCACTTTAAGTGTCTCAGAAAGCAAGCAGGTTTAGCAGCAAGCACAGCACCACCTGGTGTAGCTGGAGTTTCCTGGTGAGCCTGTCCACCTGTGGATGCCACGTCCCTCTCTCCAGCCACATTTCCACTACCCCAGGCCCCTTCATTAACAAAAATTCTCATACTACTGACATACTACTTCATACCTGTCCACCAGATGCTCTCTGATTTTTCCACCTCCCCCACATCCTCTATCTCTCTTCCCCCTCATTTTCTGTCCTCTCTCTGCTGCTGCTATAAAAATGCTTACAATGCTCCAAAATAGTCATACGAGAGAAAAATGAATCAACATTTATCCAAGAGAAGTTTCAGCAAACTCAAATTTCAGCAATTACATAATTGCCAAGCCAAGACACAAATTATACTTCCATTCACTCGTTTTTACGCACATTTTCAATTTGTAGATAGTAAAATTGAGTGAGAAATGAACAGTAAAGTAATCTAAAATACAGCAAATAATGGAAAAGTTGGCATTCAGAGAAAAAGAGAAGATTGAGTATCTTTTTTTCCCCTCTATCCTGACATGGCTGATAAATACACCACACAAAGAATATTTTCTATTTAAAAGCAGCAATCGTTTTTTTTCCTCAAAAGCCTAAATATTTTATCTCACTTCATTTCTATAAATAACTCTTAACTCACATCCTCTTGAAGTGTTAGTCAAGAGGATTGGGCATCAGCAGTTGCTTACAGTCAATAACCTTATTGAATCTGTCAAAAGCATTTACTGCTCTTCATACTATTCATCCTGCACATACACTTATTCTTACTACTCTTATAATGTTACCACACTGCACATAGCTGTACATACTGTACATATCTGTCTATATGGTTCATACAGAATATCCATACTTATTCTGTTTTTTTCTTATTATATATTCTGCTAATACACTGCATATATCTATATTATTCTTACTACTATTATAATGTCACTGCTACTATATTGCACATATCTGTACATGTTGTTCATACACTGTTCATATTACATAGCCATATTTATTTTGCTCTTATAGCACTGCAATATAGTTCTTGTCCTGTCTATACTTGTATATCACATTGCACTTTTCTGCTTTTTTGCACTTCTGGTTGGACGCAAACTGCAGTTCACCGTGTTTGTACTTGTACTCTGCACAATGACAATACAGTTGAATCTAATCTAATCATTTAATCTAAAGACTGTTATTCAAATAGGCTTTCAGTTAGACAAGGGTTTTTATGGCTGTCTGATTTTATGTACCTATGTTTTTCCTTTTTATTCTTATGTATTTTATTTACTGTATTTCATTTTATTGTGAAGCACTTTGTGCTTTTTATGTGTGAAAGGTGCTGTATAGATATACTTTACTTACTTACTTACTTACTTACTTATGAAAAGAGAGTTGATTTCATGTTGCTACAGTGATATAGAGCACAGTATACAGTACACAGTGCTGAGGCTCCTTTTCAATGAGCGTTGAGGATACTTACATCTCAAGTGTCACTGATGTACCGCTGCTGCTCCTCCCTGTATCTCATACTGTAGCTGTCATAGCTGTCCTCCCCCACCAAATTTAAATTATTAATATGTTTCCATAAAATGAAACTTCAGAGACCTTCAAGTCCATACCTTTTAAGTTGGTTTATTTAGGCTTTTGTTTTCGACTGTCACCTTGTAAACCAGAGGAAATGAGGTGCTGTCAGGAGCTGCCAGACTCCGATCAGCAGATGTCAGCTGGGTCCAAAGCCCCTCTGGGTTCATCTATGGCTCTGCTCTGACATGAACACCATGTAGCATGGCCTTCAGTATGTTACTGCATTTAAACCTTTCAGTTTGGCCTACTGACGGCAAAAGGCAAGAAGAAAAACATATCCTCGCTTAGTTATTTTGAATGTGGGGAAAACAGAAGAAAGATATTGTTTGAGTTAGCCTGCAGGCCAAACCCAATTTGTAGCCCAATATGCAGTAAATGTATAATATACAAGAAAAACACTCAAACTCAAATCCTCAAACTGGGGCCTGGTCTTGAGGGTGTTTCCGGTTTGGCCAACAAACTATGAACAGTTTAATTTTGTATAAATTATCTTAAAAACGCAAATAAGTGTGGCCAGCTCAGTTGGTAGAGCGGGCGCACATACTGTATGTGGAAGTGTATGCCTCAACACAGAAGGTCCAGCGTTTGAGTCCGACCTGTGACAATTTCCTGCATGTCTTTCCCCTCTCTCTCCCCTTTCATGTCTAGCTGTCCTATCCATTAAAGGCGGAAATGCCCCAAAAAATAATCTTAAAAAAATATGCATATAAGTTTCATTACAATCATCATCTCATGTACAGTGTTGACAGCAATACAATTAAACACTGAATGTAACATTTTTGAACACTTTTCTTCTCATAAATGCTAAATATGTAAATATGTTTCAAAATGCAATTTGTGGATATGTTCAGATATTCTACTTGATACAAAGTCCAGATTTGTATAAAATCATAGGGAAAGCTAAATCAAACCTCCCTTTAGGGAATTTTGAAATCCTCCCGCTTTCCCAAAATTAGGTGCAACAGGCTCAAGTTGTCATTCAGCCCGTATGCAATAAGTGTTCTAATACACCATCAACTGCCTCTTATTGCTATTCATATTGTTTCACTTTGTCTTCACAAGAACCTTTTTGTATTCTGTATTGCAGCACTTTGTATGTCTGTATATCTTTTTGTGATTATTTGTTATCTTTCTTGCCTTGTTGCAAAATTTCTACTTGTGGGACAAAAAACATCTGAAGTGAAGTGAACTGTTAAGATCAGGTGAAGATCAGCGCCTCTACATTTCTGTTCTCTGTACTGTTATTATACCACTAGTGCTCTTGTTTGTAGCCTGGCTCCGCCCTCCTACATACTTCTGCTCAATTTTCATTTTCCTTCAGTACTCTCGTCTGGTTTTGCGGTATATTCGCAGGTTTTCCCCGGTCAAATCTTTACCGGTCCAATCAGCGAACAGAGGGAGTGGCTGAGAACGATGACGTTGAGGTCGGGCACTAGGGCTGCGGAGAAAGATGTGAGCAAAGCCATTCGGTCCGTTGTGGCAACGCTGCCGAAAATCCAGAAGTTAAAGCCTGAGCAAGAATAATCTTTGCTGAGTTGTGTTGGTGGCCCTCCTCCCCACGGGGTTCGGAAAAAGTTTGATTTTCCAGCTCGCTCCGTTAGTGGTGAAAGGGTTAGCTAAGGCGAACGCTAGCGATGCTAAGCCGACGTCACGAGCAAACGTTAGCGATTGGTTATGGCAGATCCAGAGTGGCTCTGGGCAGATCCAATAGTTTAAAGTACATAAAAATGCACATACAATGCTGAGTTTATACACACACAAATAGGTATTATAAAATGCATTTCTCTTTTTTATGCATTCTCAAACACTCTCTCACTCTCCCCCTCACACACACACACACACACACACACAAACCAGCCCACAGTTGTTAAACTTCAACAGAGTACCCGCCTTCAAGGAAGTTAACGCTTGTCAATGGAGAGTGGCCAGACTCTCTGTACAAATGCAATGTACCAGAGTCTGGTAGGACCAGGCTACTTGTTTTGTGCATCAAAAGCAAATCAGCAACCCAGTTCTGTTATGAAGAATTTCTGTTATAAAACAGCTTATAGGATCATTCTGGTTTAGTAAAACTTGGGTCAAATTTTTGTATAGCCAGGCCATCATTTCTATCAATTTAATAACACTGTACTCACGCTGAAAATATTTGTATCTACAAAAGGGGGGGCCCTGCAGAAAAGGTTTGGAAACCACTGTATCAGCCATTGCCTTAGCAGACGGAGTTTGTTCTGTTGTCATGGAGATTGCTATGTTGTCATTGACCTTGGACCTAAATTATAATAAACCGGAAATATTCTTTAGGGAATATTAACGTTCCAAACGTGGATTTCATATTTACACCTCACGTCCAGTTCTAGCTGCATTGATGTGTTTGTGTTGATATCAATATCAGCGCCATGATCTACATCTGCAGGTCAGCAATTAAATTTGGGAAAGAAAAGGACAACAGATAGGAGGCTTTTAACAGGAAGAGAAAAAGAGAAGTCATATTGAAAGAAAATCTAGAAGTACAGATTTATTATTAACTTTTATGACCCTTGCACAAACCAACATATTCTATATCTTCCTCTCTCTCTCATTTCTGTTTTTTTTATCTAACACACACACACGCACACGCACACGCACACACACACACACACACACACACACACACACACACACACACACACACGCACACGCACGCACACACACACGCAAGTCCACTGAATTCATTTGCACATTTTTAGCTGAGGGTTGATGCATCATTCAGGCCTATTTTTCCATGCTGTCACTGTTTTACACCCAATCTCATCATTATTTCATACTGGGCTATTTATTATGCTGCTGTACAGCGCACGCACACACACACACACACACACACACACACACACACACACACACACACACACACACACACACACACACGCACACACACACAAAGTTAGAACATCGTCTCCATTCCTACACTTTCTAACAGAGTTAGCGTTTGTATAAACACCACAGGTAGAAGTAAGTCTTCGTGCTATTGGTTATTTGCACAATCATTTTGAGAAAGATAAATTCATTCTAAACAATCATCTTGTTTTTGGTGATCATAAAACTAATATCTTACGTAATGGATGTCAAAAGTGTAGTTTCAACAGGAGAAATCATTTCAGTTCCCCGTAGAGGTAGAAATAAATGGCTTATTATAACAGTTGTCTCTAAACTGGAATTGGTCCTCACACTGTATTCATTACAGGCTAAAAAAATGTAGCCCTGAAACAGTGTTTACCCACCAGTGTATAGCACTGCCTTTAGCTGTTTGACTGAAGCTGTGTTTATTAGACTGCAACTTACAATCTCATTTACACTTGTAACGAGTAATTTATGTTCTTCTTCTTCGTACATCATTTTATCTTGTTCCATTACTTTGTTCATTTGTAGTCCAAATGCTCAATGTGAGTCTATATTAATTGCTCTGCTTCTATTAGACAACTTCATTTGACAGGATTTGAATGTGGGGTCTTCATAAGTCAAGTGCAAAACAGCACCCCTTAAATAAAATTAAAAAAACAAACACTTTCTAACACACCCTTAGAGTGATCACTGTAAATCATATCATGTACAGGATGTCATTTAGAATTTTCATCTTAAGCCAAATAGCTAATAGGGAAGTCTGTATGACAGGAAATGAGTTTCAGTTTACATTGGAGCATTTTGAAGTGATCAGAATGGAAAATGACGTAACTCCAGGCTCTGAACTGTGCTCCTTTAAAGGTTCTGTAAAGCTCAGTGAATATGGTGGGGGGCACAGACACTGCCATTTAAAAATGTATACACTCATGGTACTGGTACCAATAACATGTGTTCATACAACGTAGAATAGTGCAGCATACCGAGCAGCATCTTACTTATTGACTAAGCAGACATGTACATTTAACTGAGCTCAGAATTCAGCCCACCTACACTTGAACTGAATCCACACACATCAGTTAGTATTTAGGTCAGGAGTGAATTCTCCATTTACATTATGCCTTTCTGTCTATTTGCCTCTCTCTTTATCAACCTCTGTTAGCCTCCAATTGAAACTGTAAAATCTAGAACTTTTCGTATTATTGCCCGCACTGTTAAGAGGAAGCTAAAATTATGGTTTATCTACAAAAAAAAAGATGACAGAACATTTAAAGCCTCTCTTGTAACGCTGTCTGAAAATGTCCTGCAACCAGATAACACAACGTAGTTTATAATTCAACATTAAATGCAAAATACGTTAGCTGGCACAGTATATACAGGCCTACACAGCATATACAGATAATGACTTTTTTACAGGACTACAGCTTTTGTTAAGTGATCTCATGTAACGTTATTTGTTTTCAGATAAGACGAAGTAAGTAGCCTGAAAAAAACCAACGCCATCCAAACAATATACACACTATCAAATTTATTACAATATAGGGCACCCGGGTAGCTCAGTTGGTAGAGCGGGCACCCATATAAAGAGTTTTACTTCTTGATGCAGCGGGCCCGGGTTTGACTCCGACCCGTGGCCCTTTGCTGCATATCATTTTCCTTCTCTCTCCCTTTTCATGTCTTCAGCTGTCCTGTCAAAGGCCTAAAAATGCCCCAAAAATAATCTTTTTTTAAATTTTTTATTACAATATAAGGATGAATTACCTGACCAACTAGCTGCACATTTTATCAGCAAACACACCTGGCACCCTGCATCATGTTTGACACCCGTTGCAGAGGTTAAGACAAGCTGCCCTGAGGTGCTGTTCCACGGGCAGAGTAACTGACGCACTTTTTAAAACCATTGGTTCCATTTATTTACATGAGATCTTAGTTGGGTTTCCAAAAAAATCACTGCTTGTATGTATGCCTGTATAGTGCTGTGGTGTTGGTGTGTGCGTGTGTGTGTGGTCAAAAACTGTATGTGCTTCTGGGTTGCACCCAAGGAACCAAAGATTGGTTCCTAAGTTGATTTCTGTGGCAGCTATTTTAGGTCAATCAATTTAATTTGTCACATGAAATCATACATGATACATTTCAAATGAAATTATGCAGTTGGCACCGACACTCCAGGATCCAGCTTACGTTAAAGGTGCAGTAGGTAAGCCTAAGGTATAAAACTAACTTTCTGTCATATTTGCTGAAACTGACCCTATGTTCCAGTAGAACTACATGAATGAAGCAGGTAACTTGAAAAATAAATCTGGCTCCTCTGGCACCACCTACAGCCTGTATTGCGATTTGCAAAAATCCACCGCTCCCTGTTCAGATGCACCAATCAGGGCCAGGGGGGGGGAGGGGTATCTTTTCATTCTCCCTTGTGGGGTGAGGCGACCGTTTTGGGCTTTAGCGGAAAGGAGGGAGGGACTGAGAAGTTGTTGATGTTCACATTTTTTAGATCTTCACAATCCTACCTACGGCACCTTTAAGTCTCTGAGAAAGGACACCACAGCTACCACTGGAAACCAATAGAGGTCAGCTCGCTGCATGACACCTGCACACTGGCTAGCAGGATGCCGAGCAGAGATGTCACAGTTGGTGTTCAATTCCTCCATGCTTTCCTCAGTGCCCCCTCTGATGCAGTGATGGAGATGGACGCAGAGATGGTCTTGCTTGTCTACGCAGTCGGGATCATAGCCATAAGTCATAGCTGTTAACCATCTCCACCTTTTCCTCTGTGTTGTCTCTGATGTTTTGAAAACTTTCAGCGGCCACGCTAGCAGAGTCAGCAGGAGACTGGCACGTTGATTTCCCTGTCCCCACTGACCGATCACTACTGCGCAGACGCTGGCTCCAAAATTACAAGATGGCAGCGCCTGTGTCTGGGATATTTTGGCTTCACTTTTGTACAGTGGGAGAAAGTGGAGATGCGTCATCCATCTTCCTAACCAGTCTATGGGTAGAACAAGAATTAAAACATTTCAGGACTTCAATGAGGCAAATAAAATCAGACAATTCGAATAATACATAAAAAGTGGAATAAAATATCCAACAATAATAAATATATAAACAATAGTAATAATACTAAAAAAGATGAAACATGCTGAAAATGAAGCAGTGTAAATAAATATAAGATAATGTATCGGCTCAGATCTTTATGTTTAAAGCTGAGGGGTCCTTTAGTTTAAAGTCAGGACTTAGGAACAGCCAGAAGATCTGAGGCTCTGTCTCATGCAGCAATATAACTGGGAACTAAACCATGAAGTGCTTTAAAGCTAATCAGTAAAATCTTAAAACTAGATGCCGTGTACCAAGATTCCATTAATTCCAATAAAAGTTGCTCTCTATGTGCATACCAAGGAAAAAATGTTCAGGCACCATAGGTCCTTCTCTGGCCGAGTCAGGAGCATGTGCATGAAACACTGTACTGCAAATCACTGACAAGAAAACAGCAACAAAAATTATTGAAATCTTAGAATTACTACAAGAGACCCCTTAGATATTGTTTCTTTCTTGTATTTGGTTTAGTTCTGTTAGTCGAGGCATTGCCAGACCCTCCTTCACAGCGTTGCAGAGGAGGGTCTGGCTAGTCCCCACAGCATTACGGGATGGGAGAAAAACCTGCTCTGGTTTATTGGCATTTCTTTAAACCAACCACAATTGTCTTGGGCGGCAAAACAAATAATTTTAGATTTAAGATTGAGTAATTGTGTTTTGTGTGTGTGTGAGAGAGAGAGAGAGAGAGAGAGAGAGAGAAAGAAAGAGAAAGAGAGAGAAAGTTAAGAAGAGGAAGAGATAGTGTTGCTGACAGCCTGTCAGTTTGCATAGACAACAATGTGACGATGAGGTCTACTCCGTTTTGACAGGTTGCCCTTCAGCCCCCCGCCCCCACCACCACCACCACCAAACACACACATACACACACACACACACACACACACACACACACACACACACACACACACACACACACACACACAGTAAGTCCACAACAGAAAGACAATAACAAAACATAAATCATAAATTGGATCATGTGGCTTCAAAGGTAAGAGGTAGGGCGGAGGACTCTCTTTATTGACAGTATGGGATTGAACTGTAGCAGAAAAAAATAAAGTTATCTCAACAAGAACACACACTTGTATTACTAAGGGTGTACTACTACAATTCCTGGTTACAGTCACTTCATTTTAGTTCCTGCATGAGCTGGTCAGGTTTAGATTGGATGTGTTTTGTTATGTCCTCCTGTCATTGGGTTGCAACTACTGATTATTTACAATATCATTTAATCAGATTGGTTTTTTTGAACAATTGATTTATATTTAACTGAAAAAATGTCTTAAAATTGTGTTTTTCTATTAATGGAAATAATAACAGGACATAAATTAAACTTTAGTAAAGGGGAACTCCACAGATTATAAGGTCAGTCACTGCACTCAGCCAAGAAAGATTTACAGCACTTGTAACTTTGGAAAGAGCCAGGCTAGCTGTGCCCCCCAGTCTCCAGTCTTTATGCTAAGCTAAGCTAGTCACCTGCTGGCTCTAGCTAAATAGTACATGGAAGTGGTATCGACCTTCTCATCTAACTCTGGGCAAGCAAGCAAAAAAGTAAAATTTCCATTGAGCTTTACTCATATAAGACTTATCTCAACAAAGTCACCAATGCATCACAAACAAACAGATGCTGTAACGCTGTAAAGAAGATGAAATTTTAGACTTTGCAGGATTTTAAAAATTGAGAAGCTCAGAGTCCAGAACGTGAGAAAAGTAGGCTGATGTTTTGGGGTTAGGAGGAGGTGAAAGTGCTTTATGGTGAAAAATGAATGCAAACAGCAGGCTGAAGAGAAATCTGGTATGACCTTTATAATGCATCTCCCCTATGACTTATTGTATAAGGTTTTAAAAAAGAAGATGCAGAGGGTGTGACTCCTAAATTAGATCACCACTCATATTGTAGGACTGAGAAAATAAGACGTGAATATTCACTATTATACAGTGATACAGTTGTAATCTCTATGTCTTTATTATGATACCAGGTAAAGGAGATCATCCAGTAATTAAAAACCTAAAAATTACCAAACAAAATTGAAGGGACACTTTTATGATGAAAAAGCTGTGGCACCATCTCTGCAGGGAGCTGAGGCGTGTCTTGGTTACTTAAACAAAAATCCAAGCTATTAAAAAGATGTCATCACGTATCAAAGACTTAACAACCTGCTCCAGTTGGTGCAAGAAACAGGGCAGGTTTTCGCTGCTACACAGGGTGATTTTTTGAGTTGGATTTTATTCCAGTTTGTACAAAATCATGAAGCTGCTAATACTGACTCAGACTGGCCAGTAAAGTAATCCATTTTAACATTTATAGAGCAATTTTTTTGTAGTACATTACAAGGTTATCTATTCTGACACTGCACACACACACACACACACACACACACACACACACACACACACACACACACACACACACACACACACAAAACGCCTGAATGGTCTAATGCAATGATACAGAGAGATTGATTCAGGTTCCTAAACAGGCCACATCCCTTCATCCCACATATTCTCTTCTCTTCTCTTCAATTTTTGCCTATTACTGTACATATGTAGAAAATCAGTAATTAGTTAGAACTACAACCTTACCTTGAGCGGGACAAGGTAAGATTGTAGTTCAAATGAACATTTCTGTGTTTGCTGTTTGTTCATTGCCACATCAATATATCTCCTGTTATAATGGCACAGACACAGAAAAACAAGGAACGTGGTCTGAAACAGACAGACAGACAGACGGAGAGACAGACAGGCAGACTGAAAGAAAAAAGAGAAAAACAGAGAGAGAGAAAGGGAGAGAGAGAGAGAGAGATAGAGAGAGAGAGAGAGAGAGAGAGAGAGAGAGAGAGAGAGAGAGAGAGTCCAAACAGGGAGAAATGGAGCGCAGCACATCAATCATTAGGATGATTATTATGGCAGTTGTCATGGCAACATTCTCCCATCCCCCTCTCCCCCTTCTCTCCTCTCCCTCCCTCTCTTTCTCTCTCAAATCAATTCAAATGCGCTTAAATGCCACGGTAGGCATAGTAAAGTGTGGATGAATATGAAGAAAACAAGAAACTGAGAGAAGAACAAGACCACTAAGCACAAAATAAAAAGGATAAAACAAGATTTAAAAATTCATGTTATTTAGTTAAGGTGCCATATTGTTTTGAAACAATCCGATCACGATTGTTTTGTGGTTCGTATCTTATCATCTAGTGGCTTGACATCTGTGAGTTGATTCTGAAAGCAGTCATGAGATCTCGGAGAACAATGCGACACGATGCAGGGTTCAGTTTACAATGATCTAAAGGTTTAATAAGACACACAATAATATAGTATATACATTGTCTAACAATCACTCCATTTTCTTAGATGACATGAGAGTAGACCGATAAGAAAGAGGCTCCATAGGAAGGGAGGAGTGGTTCAAGGTAGCATCTTCAGAAAGGAAAACTGTATTGCAATTTTTGACACAAATATACGATACAAATTGAAACAGAAAGAGAGGCTTTATTCTGAGTTTTTACAGAATGAAACGTAACATATTCGCAACACTATACTATATGTTTCAGTCGCATTCAGAGATGGGAGGAAAACCTGCTCTGGTTTATTGGCATTTCTTTAAACCAATCATAATCGTCTTGGGCGGTGCTAAGCACTGGAGAAAAGCAGCGGTGCCTCTGCAAGATAGGCTCGGAAGGAACTTGTTTTGGTGGAACATTTGTACGTTTAAAAGTTGTTTTAGTCGTGCAACAGAAAACTCAGATTGGACAGATAGTCTAGCTAGCTGTCTGGATTTACCCTGCAGAGATCTGAGGAGCAGTTAACCATAGTCCTCAGAAATCGACCGGAGTTTAAAATGCCAAAAAAAGGAAAGCCCAAGCAACGGATATCCGGCCTAAATGAGTGAAATCCGGCGGCTTTTCCGACGGCAAAGGAGCAATCCCGGAAGTGGAACGTCAAGGATATAGACTACGTTTACCCAAATCATGTAATGTGATTCCCATAAACAGATAAAACAACTGTACGCTTTGACTACATTGTATAAACTTTATGTTTCTACAACATGCTAACCATTTCTAACAAAAACAAACTCACCAAGATCACACGTCGCCTCCAAAATGATCAGCTGAATGTATGCAGAAGTTAGAGGTGACCAAAGTAGTTGAAGAATAAGACTGAAAAAGACTCGGATAACAATACTGTGAATGCTGTTGAATCAGAATTCACACAATAATAATGACTTGAATTTTAATTATTCTACAGTTATTTCACAAACTTTTGTTTCATTTATATAATTTAGACAAAGTATTAATGTGACTATCTATTTCACAGTGTCTTTTATTTATGTATTTGCTGTTGAGCATTTTGGAGCTCCATAAATAACAGGCATCACAGCTTATTTACGGTTCTTACAGTCCTCTGTGATGTCTTCCTCAGCAGGGTTAGTCAACATGGAGGCTGGATGCCTTGTGCTATACATCGCTCCATGTTACCACCATACCATACGTGACATTTTGCATTTTTGTCTGTATTGAAAGCAATTAAATCCCATTTTTTGGTGTCTCATTATTATACTGAGTTATTAGAATCATTATTATTATAGTCACTGTAGAAAAATGTGCATCATCAAGATGTCAGTTATGCTTTTTGTCAGAGGTCTCCTAATTTTATCTGTTTCAAATAGGCTTCTCAGATTAAAACAACTAAGCACATTACATCAGTGCATTATGCTCTATCATTACATGCATATCTCTATCATCACAACCTTTCTCTCTTTGCTTTCTTTGCTATCAAGCCCTCTTTTCTTTCTTGTGTTAAAATACACAACTACACCTCTGCTGAAATAAATAAAAGGGAAAAGAAGGTGATTATTTCCCTTTGCCTCCTCTCTCCCCTCCCTCTTTTTCCATCTAGTATTTTCAATTTTCTCAGACATGAGGAGATCGATGCAGAGTGATGGGATTATGTAATGACCTTATTAGAAAGCATGTGTGTTTGTGTGTGTTATTTTTTAATCAGGACATTCTCATGCAGTTTTAAACACCTGCAAGGCTGCCCTTGTCGAGGCCAGGGCTCTCGATTAGATGAATCAATGAGAATGAAGACTCAGACTGCAGTGCTCTTCTTTATGTCTTCTTTATGATCCACACTGAGTATGTTTACATGCACACCAATATTCCGCTATTGTTCCAAATATGACAATATTCTGAATCTGATACAGGTCATGTAAACATATTCCGGTTGGATATTCCAAATAAGGCCTTTTTCCGAATATAGCATTTTCCGATTAAGACGTGGGATATTCCAATATTATTCAGATTTTAGAGGCATACTTTGGACATGTATACAGCGCATTTAGAATATGTGTCACAATTAGGGTTTTTACCGCAGGTTTATGGTCAGCTCTGTGCGTTGCTATGGTTGCTGTACATAAACCAACCAGCCAACAGTTTACAAGGCTTCAGACCCGATAAGAAGGAGAAACACAGCTACTTTTAAACATTATCAAAGACTTGGATATCAATATGTTTTTGGATATTCGCACTCCTCGCTACGCTGACCTTTTAAAGGAGCTGGTTGAAGGAATGAAAGAGGGACGCTGTGTTTGCACGGTCCAACAAGTCCGCCACCGCTGGTAAACTTTGAAAAAATTGTGTTTTGCAAGGCCGCATGTAAACAGGAATATTAGTGGAATATTCACTCTCATTAGCCAACAGACCGTTGCTTAGTATAACAGACCGCTATGGATGTACAGAACAGAAACATAACTGGAGTTTAAAAATATATATAAAAAATCAGATACGTCACAAGTGTAATGATGTGTGCATGTGTGTGTGTGTGTGTGTGTGTGTGTGTGTGTGTGTGTGTGTATGTGTGTGTGTGTGTATGTGTGTGTGTGGATGGTATTCACACATTATGTTTGAATTCCCCTGCTGTTTGTTAACTTGACCATCTGTCTGACCCTCTCGCACTATTGACCTTCTGCGTGTGTGTGTCTGAGTGTGTGTGCAAGGGTGTGTGTGTGTGTGTGTGTGTGTGGGTGTGTGTGTGTGTGTGTGTGTGTGTGTGCGTGTGTGTGTGTGTGTGTGTGTGTGTGTGTGCGTGTGTGTGTGTGTGTGTGTCCATTGTGCCCTTGGCCTAGATCACATTAGCACGGACATCATTAACTCCTGAATGACCACAGCACACAAAAGATGATGAAGGATGAGGGAGAAAGAGGAAGAGGAGTTGGAGATAGAGTGTGTGTGGGAGAAGATAGAAGGAAGGAAGGAAGGAAGGAAGGACGGAAGGAAGGAAGAGATGTGGAGGAGGGTGTAAAGTGAACAATAGGCACAATCTGCAATGACATCGTTGCAGTTATCAGTGATAAATGTCATAACTAAATGGTTTTGGCTATATAATGGAGGTTTGTAGATTCCTAAAAAGGCTTGTTGTGGTGTGACTGACGTAGATGTTTCCAAATGTAGATTATAGTGGGACAGGCTCTAGTCCTCCACTTTAAAACACTGTAAGTTGGAGCGTCAGAGGACTCCGTTCTGTTAGCTTCAACAAACTGTTAGTTTGCTAGCCACCCAGCTGGCTACTTTGGTTAAACAACCAATATCAGTGTTAAAAAGAAGAAAAAAAAGAAAAAGAAGAACTGTCTGTCTGTGCAGTAGTGATCCTATGTGGAGCCACGGTATCGAAGTCCCGCCCATACATTCTACCCTAGAAGGTCTAATAAAAAGAGAGCTACTCTGTAGTGTGTGTGTGTGTGTGTGTGTGTGTGTGTGTGTGTGTGTGTGTGTCCATCCATTCCTGGGGTGTAGTGGAGCATCCAGGGAACTGATAGGAGCTGAAGTGTAATTGTGTCAGAGCAAAGACCCAGAAAATACAGAGAGACAGACAGATAGATAGAGACAGGAAGATAGTTCCCCACATCATATTGAACTTAGCTAAATGTCATCCATAAAGGCATTTTACTATTTTACAGTTCAGTCTGCTGCACACAGAACGCTGCAGAATATTTCTGCTTGACTCACTAGCTTCCCACCTGCTTCACATGTTCAATTATCAAAGCTGCATCTGAGACTAATAACATACACACATTACCATTCCTACATATATTTGATCAAATGATTCAAAGATTAAAAGAAAGGTTGGTAACTATTTGCAATATACACTTTTTTTTCTATATTGACAGCAATAAATAACTCATGGGCTCTGAAAAAGGAGTGAAATCCTGTAAAAGGAGCTGTTATCCTGTAAAAACGCCCACCAATCACTGCCTCCCCGTCTGCTTAGAAGAACCAATGAAATGCCTCTTTGCCCCGCTGCGCATAATTTACCCCTCCCGTGTACGAACATGAGCTCTACGCGCATCGTCACCGCCAGTGTTAATGCAAGTCTACTGTAGTTGCCACTGCCACAGTTACTTGCAACTGCCTGGCCTGCCAAAAATGCAAAGAAAAGAAAGACTGAAGCTGAAAAAGGTGCATGCCTCTGTGTGGGTCTGAGCCCGAGGGCAGGGGGAGGGGTTAGACGGAGCCCCAAGGAGATGCTACTTTCAAATCTTGCTACCCCTCAACAATACCAACCCTAATGAAATAAAAATACAACTGTAGTTTTCACTCACACCTTTCACACATGAAAGCAGCCAACCACAACCACAGTATCATCTGTTGGCCACCAGCAGCTCCACTGGAGCAGGAAGATTGAGATTAAATGACTTGCTCAAGGGCACCTCAGCAGTGGTAATAAGGGAGGGGCAAACTCTGTTTTACTTAGCCACAATGACTTGCAGTTGCTGGTCTGTTGATTAAACTGCCAACCTTCTAGTAACAAGCCCAATTCAGTGCCTTTCAGCCAGGTGCCAAGGTGAAATAAAATAATCAACTGGACTTGTATTGTGAAGTTAAAGCTGCAGTGGTCGCTATTTTGATGTTAATAATGGGTGATGCAGGTCTTGAACCAGCGTTATTGCACGGCTTATTACATGGCTAATCATACAGAGGTCACGCGCTGATGACGCCTGAGTCCCGTTTGGGACAGTTAACTTTACCGCTGATGAGCACGACTCTCCGGCTGAATCCAGTTCGGCCCGGTGACTGAGCTAACCATGGAGCTAACTAATGCTCTGTTTACACTGTTGCCGTTAGCGCTGTTAGCAGTCCCTGTTTTCTCCTCCCTCTCTCTCCCTTTGCGATCCCCTGATCAGCGGTATGAGCTCTCTATGAGCACTAATATTGATTTACTAAACATGAATTTGCTGATTTAAAAATGGTCCACCAGAGTTATGATCAGAGCTATGTAAGATGTACAGTAAGGCTACCACATATACAAATCAATAGCAGTACAAATGAAAAATCTTGAAGGGTCCAATCTGTGGTGTTGTCCAAATCCAGACAGCAGTGTCCTGTATCAGAGGAGTGGCTCAGTCCGTGGACTTGGTTTGGGAACCAAAAGGCTCAAGTCCATGTGGACCAAATCCATACTGTTGGGCCTTTGAGCAAGGTGTGTGTATTTGGGGCCTGTGTGCAACCCGTGTAATAATGTAATTTCCCCTTGGGGATCATTAAAGTAAGTTATTCTTCTTCAGAGAACCAGGCATGCTGCTGAAGTGTCCCTGAGCAACCAGTAGCTGACCCTCACCCCTGACTTCTGACCTCTCCAAAAGTAAAGACGTTTATGAAATCACATCATGTTCTTTAAATGGATAGTAAAAACTGATAAATCTAACAGTCTCTTCTCTGCACATCACTACTGTACCATTCTCAGAGCAGGTTCACTCATTTCTTTCACGTCACTACAGAGCTCCCTGCTGGTCACCAGAGGAACTCTCACTGGCTACAGCAGGAAAATACAGTATACTATACATTCAAAGACATATGTTCATAGACATACTGTAGGAAGGTCTGAATTAGGTACATAAGAGGAAGACCAAATGAGGCTCCCCAGATCAATAAAACTGGATGTTGTAAAAAAGGGGGAAATTGTGTCCACACATCCGCCAAAATGATAAAAAGGTGAATATAATGTATGTTTCATTATGTTACTTCCCACTTCCAAAGATAGTATTATAAAAAAAAACAAAGATTAAGGATAAAATTGAAACTTCTATGAATATATTTTTTGTTTCTACACTTGTGTTGAGGAGTGTCTTGTGATGCCTCTTTCTAACAGCAGAGGGCAGCATAGTTACATGTTGATCAACAGAAGTTTTTACAAGCTCAATCTAAGAAAATCATAGCCTGACGTCATCATACTCCGATTCTAGTCAGAATATGTTATGCTCATATACATCATACCGGAGTCTATTATACATCGTACAGATGCGGTCTCATATACATCATCCCAACATCTGCTATATGTCTTAAGCCTCTGACACACCTCCCTGAGGTCCAAAAAGTCCCTCGGAACACACCGTGTGGTTAGGAAAAGAAGAACGGTGAAAGGTCGTAGTTAGGTTAAAATATTTACTGTTGGATAGATGGATATTATTTAATAATAGTTTATTACCTACCCATTTCAAAGTCTGTGTAGGTCTTCTTCTTTGGCTTCCTCTTTTCTGGAATCATTAGTGCCTCATCCTCTGAGCAGGCCCATTCAGCAGTGGTCGTCAAATCATAGTTTTCAAACTCTTTCCTGTTATCTGAAAGTGATTAATATACAGAGGTAATAAATAATTCAAGTAAAATGTAATAGATAGAGAAAATCTAGGAACCCTTGAACACACAGGGGGTTGAAAAATAGAGCAACAAATAAGAATATGAGTGGCACTGCGCCTGGCCCAAATACCAGAAAGATTCTGATTACAGGTGTGTAATTTGCATCATGCAACAAACTAATATGAGAATAACATACCTGACTCTTTTCACTTGTTGATCAGGCTTATACACACAACTATTCTTGTGGTATGATGTCCTTCATCTCTACATTGCCTTCTCTGACAACTCCTGCCCACGTTCTCTGATCTTCCACTATACATCATACCAACATAAAAACAGACACACATTGTGAAAGCTACTATAAAAAAATACTGCTCTTTTGTGAGGATGCCGTATTTTTAGTATTGCAAACTACTGTTTTGCAATGAACACAGTGTATTCCTGACATTTTGCAGAAGATGGTGATGATATTCTTAGCAAGAACCACTTTTTTAATGAGGGATAACTAGTGAATCAAACATTCAAACAAACAACAACCAAAGTTACCCTTGCTATAAACATGAAACGGAAAAGTTAAAGGTGCAATATGTAACTTTTCTGCATTAAAATGTCTAAAAACGACCATACCAATGTTATATATTTTTTTGAGTTGTGTTACACTATCCAAAATGTTTCCACCAAATGGCAAACCCAGAGAAATCTGTTATTTTATTTTCAGACACGTCACGTTTCATTTAGTCGCCCGTCAGTGGCGTCATATAACCTTTCACCCTCTAGTTGCTCGTAACTTCCGTCAAAACACGGGCACCCAGGTGCTACGTTCGAGAGTAATTGTAAATCATACAATGTCACAGAAAAAAATACATGTAAGTTACACAGTTTTTTCTGCAAAATGCATCATTTTGTGATTAATTACATGCCACTTTGCAACACAGTAATACAGCAGAAACCTTATTTATTTATACATATCAATATTAATCCAGCTTAATGTTACTACAATGTATGTGCTGGTTGACAAGTAGCTAACATCAATGCTAGCTAATGCTTGGTGGATAACATTATAGGTTACAACATCGTTCATCACGCTCATAAAGTTATTAGTAGTATGATTGTTTTGACCATGGATAAAAGCAGCACTGCGCTAACCCACGAATAAGCTCTGCCTGCCTCACTCCCGCGGCACAAAGAGACTTCATTCGGGATGATAGCTGACAACACAGCCAGGACATGTAGCAATAGCTAGTTACTGTTAGCCGCAGCCGGTGCTGTGTGCTTACGACGCTAACAGCAATTTAATGAAGCGTCGGGAAACAGCAGACCCAGGCATCCTAGTCACAACATCAGCCATGCATAATGTTAGCTACCGGTGTTTGTACTGTAAATCTCCTCCCTGCCGAATTTCTCCCCCCTTCGCGTTTAGCTGTCTTTACAGTTAGCTAGCTAAATTAACCCGACAAAAGGTGGGTTAAGCAACAAAACAAATAGTTAAGATTATGGACAAGTAAAGGGGGAGATCTGGCAGCTGGGAGATGTTCTCATGCTGCTGACAACAGCAATTGAACATCATCGCCGTTGCGGAGATTCCCCCTGCAATCCCCACCCACACCCGTCTCTCAGCCTCAAACCTTAGCCACTAATGTTAGCTTGCTGGCTCACTAGCTAACTGGTCAGCTAGCTACCAATACAGATTGAATCAAGAAAAATTATGTTAGGGAAACTGCAGCTATTTTATTAGCATGACATGAATAAACGTTACTAAACACAACGTGAATAAACTTGAATGGGTAAACTCGTCCGTGAACAGATGCATTCTAATTAACGATAGTGTGTAACTTCCCAACGTCATCAAACGTCTGTGTTTACCATCCATTGTTTTGGTTGAGAGACCCCTAGCGGCAGAAAGTTACATATTGTACGTTTAAGTACCAATTAAATTATATTAATTAATATAACTATAAATTATAATAGTGATATTGATAATTGTATTGATCTCAAAGTCAAATGTGATTCAATATGTCCATCGAACATGTTTAGTCCCTGTTAAAGCAGATTATAAACCGCTGTCAGTTTTACATAACGTTAGCTAGCCTTATGGTCAATTTAGCTTCAACAAAAAGTAAAACATAAAGTTAAGTGGCTGTCCTGACACTAACTACATTAAGCTAACACTAGCTTGTCAGGTAAATTATTTTTATTTAAGTAATCAATGTTAGTGATATATCAGTAAGACAATTATGGTAACAGGTGAAGATGCTCATCGGGGTATTTGAAGGCTAACGTTAGCCAACGAAAACGAGCATCATCTAATTACCGATGTTTTATCACCGTTGGCACTCCGAACCCCGTTTTCAAAATCACTTGTTAACCAGATTTAATGCAGAGTGTACAGAAACTAACAAGAGTCTTACTAAAATGTCCTGAAACTAATTTCACATAGTGTCATTTTGGTAATAAGCAGGGTAAAAATAAAACCTTATAATCACAATGGGAGTATAAGCATGAACGTTAGCCTGCCATTCGACGGCCCCTGAACCTGAACCACCTTTTTTAAATATGATTTAACATTAGTTGGCAGATTAGCTAACGCTATATAGCTACATGCTAAATTTACCTTTACATTTTGATTCGATAACAAGTCTTTGGCTTTATGTTCTCAGTTGAGGTTTCAGTACCATTTAAGCCAAAAAATAAAACTAACCGATATGAGCGAAGTATGACTGAGGTGCGGCACTCAGTTACTGTTAGCTAGCTAGCTAACGTTAACTTTAAAGGTCCCATGGCATGAAAATTTCCTTTGAGAAAATGAAAGCTCAGATGGGCCGATCTGTAATCTGCTCCTTATGAGGTCATAAAGAGCAAGTTTACCTCCCCTTTCTCTGCTTTGCCTGCCCAGAGAATTTGGCGCGCCCATGAGAAAGAGAGAGACATCATGGCTTGCAAACAAGCAAAGTGGCAGTTGGTCAAGGCCACACCCCCTCCCTCCAGCTTTCCCCGCCTCTGTCTTCCTCAATAACATTTAAAGCTACAGACACAGAAATGGCACGTCCTAAGAAAGCTCATTCTGTGACTGGCTCTAGTGGCTGTAATTCTGCACCAAGGCTGAATTTCGGGAAAGAGACTTCAGATACAGTATTAGGGGACCACTAAGACCTATATAAAAGCATCCAAAAAGCAGCATGTCATAGGACCTTTAACGGATATTGGGTAACGTTCAATTAAGCCTAACGTTAACCTTAGCTAACGTTACTGGCCTGTGTAACATTAACGTTATGGTTAGCCAAATTACGTTAACATTAAATTATGGAACAACAGCCAGTAAATTAACTTACCGACACTGATATAGCTAACGTTCACATTCCAGACTGATCTCAATTATTTAGCTAAAGCACAGATATTTTAATTTTAAATGAATGTGAAAAAGGACGCCTAATCTAACGGCTCTAAAGTTACTTTAAACCATGACATGGCATAACTTACTAACAAATCTTGGTATTTGTCAGATGAACACCAACTTCCACATGCGAAAACGTTGAAATATTCGTATTAACGTTACGTTAAAATGAAATAGTGCTTACCGTGGGGTTTGACAGCAGCAACAAAGCAGTCTCCATCCTAACCCTTCATAGACTGTGGCAACTTTTTCCTTCCTTTATCGACTGTGGCACAAATATGTTGCTGGGCAGAATTCAGATTCACTGTCCATCACATCAACAGTGTGTGTAAAGTAAAGACACCCAGACACTCAATAAACGATGCTTCCAAATGACCCGCGAACCACTGAGGAACTTGTAATACATCTAACTGACATAGTTAATACGTTGCTGCAATGTATAGATTTCCTTTTAAAATAAGATGTCCAGACGCTCATCAACATCATTAGTATGTTGTTGCAATGTAAAGGTTTTCCTCACAATAAGCCATCTAGACCCTCAATAGAAGACGCTTCAAAATGACCCAAATGAGGATTTGGGATTGCATTGCACCTACATCGTTAGTATGTCGCTGCTACGTATAGATTTTCATCGTAACACAACGTCCAGACACCTAATAAACAACACTTCAAAAACACCCGATATGTTCTCAGGGCAGCATTGCATTTTATTGGTTCTCTCAGCCATCCCATCAGCGACAGCAGGAGGCAGGACATGGATTATTATATGTTTTAGAAGGCAGGCTTGGATTATTTAATTTTTTTCTCAGGACTCAGGAGACATCACTCTTCCCAAGCAAAAGGAGATCGTTGCAGTTAAGATTATGGTATGTTTTATGTTGAACTATATTAGAAAATGTCAAGATATTAAAGTTTTTGGATTAAATTAAAGCTTGTTTTTCTATCAAGCTGTTATTTAACTAGCTAGCTAACTAATGTAAGTAAGCTAACTCGCAACATTAGCTAGCTAGCTCTAAGAAATGACAGAATCATAGCTAATGTTAGCTCATATTCTATTAATTACCTTAGCCTGATTAAATGTGTAACTTTTACTGGCTATGATACCAAGTTACGCTGCTCTCATTGCACCTTATGTTAGGTCTAGGGACATTTTTGCTGCGGTATTCTTGCTGCTCTCAGGGCATCTTGTCATAGCTACATGCAACAAAATTCTTGTCTGCTCTTAGTGCATTTTTGCTGCATATATTCTAATACTGCTTTTAGAGCACCTTTTCGTATTTAAGTGCCACATTCATTGGCTGCTCTTAGGGTAATTTTGCTGCATACATTCTAATACTGCTCTCAGGGCACCTTACCGTCCATGCAACATTCATTGGCTGCTCTTAGGGCATTTTTGCTACACACATTGTAATACTGCTCTTAGGGCACCTTATATGAACGCAATACATTAGGTCTACAATTGGCTGCTCTAAGGACATTTTTGCAGCATACATTCTAATACTGCTCTGAGGGCACCTTATATGAACGCAACATGAACTGGCTACTCTAAGGGCATTTTGCTGCATCCTTACTCACACACATTCTAATACTGTTCACAGGGCACCTTGTAGTATCTGCATAAAACATGAATTGGTTGCTCTAAGGGTTAACAAGCTTTACTTTAATCCAAATACTTTAATATGTTGACATTTTCTAATATAGTTCAACATAAAACATACCATTACCTTGACTGCAACAACCTCCTTTTCACAAAAATTCACATAATCCAAGCCCCGCCTCCTAAAACATTCAAATAATCCAATTGGACGGCTGAGAGAACCAATAAAATGCAATGCTGCCCTATATATATATATATATATATATATATATATATATATATATATATATGTATATGTAAAGCAAGTAACGTCTGGAAAAAGGGAACCAAACATTTGTCTAACTTTAGCAAGTTTATTGGACTTATTTTAGCCCTGCACGGTGTACCTGATGAAGGCGTGTGTTTAGATTTTTGTTTAAAGTGTTTTATTCTTCCACGAGCCATAATGTCAGACACAGAGCGGTCTCTGCCAGTCCTCAAGAAGCTAAGCTATGCGGTGGGACACTTTCTGAACGACCTGTGTGCCTCCATGTGGTTGACATACCTACTGGTGTTCTACCACTCAGTACTGGGATTTCAAAACACAAATGCAGGTATTCTGTCTGTCTGTCTGTCTGTCTGTCTGTCTGTCTGTCACGTTATACACATCTCGTATATCTGATATGTATTGACATTGACACTGCATGCAGTCCTATAAAATAACCCTGTAATATATCTTTGTGAAGCCTAATGCAATATTTCATAGATACTGCACTAGGGAGATATTGATTAAACTGTATTGCTGCAAAGATAAATCGATTGGTTGTCAACTATTAAATATATGTTGATAATCGATTAATCCGTTTGAGTAATTTTTTTATTCCAGCTTTTTAAATGAGAATATTCTCTAGTTTCTTTACTGTAACACCTTGATTATTATTGTTTATTACTGAATCGTGTATGTCTATCTGTGGTTTAGGTGTGTTGCTGCTGGTTGGCCAGATAGCTGATGGTATCTGTACGCTTCTCATTGGCTACAAGTCTGACCGAACCCCTGGCTGTGGCAACTACGGCAAGAGGAAGACATGGCATTTAGTTGGTAAGTCAGGGCGTTTTCACACCTACCTCATTTGGTCCGCACTTTCGGACTTTTCAGTTTGATCCGTACCAAAATTACAGGTGTGAAACCTCCCCCGGACCATGGTCCGGATCAAAAGACCAAATTTTGGTCCAATGAAAAGAGGTGGTCCAAACGGAACTATGGTCCGGTTCGTTTATAGTGTGAAAGCATTTTTTGGATGGTTCGGACCAAATACAAGAAGCTCTGGCAGGCTCTCCTTGCGTTACAAGACCGGGGAATCTCTAATAGCTTGGTGCTTAGTGTGTAGGCTACATGAGAGAGTGTGTGACGGTGAATGCTCTCAAAGCAGACAGCTCTCTGCTATCAGAGCAGAGAATACATCAGCAGTTTATTTGTTAAGTGCTAGTAAATGTACAGTGTAGGTTTCCGTTTGTCTCTGAATAAATGCTCCAGAAAGAATGTTCCCGTGTCTTGCTTCTCAACATCACAACAAAACAAAAAGAGACGCGGCAGTAGGGGAGAGCAGCAGTCAGCTGAAAAAAGTGTGCTTGCATAACTGCAGTGTGAAACCAAAACTTACAAATGTATACAATGTAACAAAAACATGAACCTTGTTCTGGAACTTTCAGGTGTGAAAACGCCCTCAGACAGTCAGACAGACACTCTGACATCACTATACTTCCCCTACAATATTCAGAAATGATTTACTCTTCAACAGAAAAGTGTAAATTCTGAGAATTTGTACTCCACAGTACTCCACAGAACTCAGTGAATTTCATTGTGATAGTAGCCAAAGATAAATCTGGAAGAAAGCAGTCCTGAAGCTGCTCCTTGTTTCTGTCAGTCAGCTCTTTTGTACATGCTCTTATAATAGGTATTTGTGTAATGTTTTAATGATTCTGCTGTTTGAACTATGCTCCCATACTGAACACTGAGCATATATTTTATTGAGTTCAGGTCATATCGTGCTTTAAAAGACTCTGTAATGACAGCTGTCAAAGGAGGATACAAAGTGATCCTGAGGCTAACTGTATGACTGGAATGACTTGAAGTGCAAGTATCCTTGTGTGGCATACGCACAGTGACAAGAACAAACAGCGCTTCATAACAAGGATACTATAACAGATGAACATCGCTGCATTGAAAAAATAGACAGAGAAGCATGAAAGTACACCTTGGCATATACAGTGGGTATGGAGTATTTTACCAACTCCAACATTAGGCCAATGAAGTGGGACCAGGGAAGAACTTGCTTAGACGCATGCGTGCCAGTAATCAATGTCCATAATCTGTCTGCATGTCGGTGTTGTGACCCGTTTATTTTCCTGGCGGCCTGCTCACCGTAGCACAAGCAATACAGTCCATTTCATTTATTTTCTGGTTTAGTTCCATTCATTTTCTTTTGCACACAAATCAAACAATGACACGCAAACCTGACACAGTGAAAATCTGTCTGCTTTTCCCCCTAGCCACACACCTGTGTATCCCTGGCTGTTACAGTTTTTTTCAACTGCTTACACCCAAAATCTTTTCATGTCACACGATTTTTGAAACCTCTCACTCAAAGTGCAAAATTACACAGCAAATCTCCAAAACCATAAGCTATTTCTCAGCCTTTCACTCAGTTTTCAATTGAATAAAACACTTTTTTCAAAACATTACACACAATTCTGTACCTAAGACACAAAAATCGAACAGGAAGTGACTTGTTTCCTTTTCTAAACACAACCAATCAAAATGCTACACTTATTTACCAGGGGACACACACACTCCTCACATTTGCAAACACATTATGTCATAACTGAACACTAACCAACCACTGCTTTAATATAGGCCTATACAGAGGTCAAAGGTATTACTTGTTTTGCACAATGGATGCCAACAATAGACAGAGAGCACGGGGAGGAGGAGGGACAGACAGGGGACGACAACGAGGAGGAGGGGGAAGAGGGAAGAAGAGGAAGGAGAGCCGTCTCTGATGAGATCAGGACCACACTTATTCATGTGATCAACCACGGATTGAGTAGCTTTACAGTGGTGTCCATACTGCATGCAACTATCTAATGACTATTTCAGCATTACAAATCGATCAGACTTTGTTTTACACAAAGTGCATACAATCCTCCCTCTCCCCCGCCCCGACACACAAGCACGCACAAACACACACACACACACACACACACACACACACACACACACACACACACACACACACACACACACACACATATTCTTTATTCTAAAAATGATACCTTTGGTTCACGTATGTTTGTACTTTTGTTTTCTTGTTTCATGCTACTGTATACAACACTGTGCTACTCTTACAAACGTGATGTTTTGCCCAATAAATATTTTCTGTTTTACTGAAACATTACATTGTTTTTTACAGTGCACTTTTCAACCCCTTTCAACAGATTACTTTCTCTCTAGAACATTGTAAATGATGTAAAAAAAAGACAAAAGCGCTTTAGATTTAGAACAAAAGTGTGTACATGGTATATCCAAAAATGTACTATTATGAAAAAAGTGTTTGTCATTTGATGCAAATGCTTTATTTTGAGATGTGTATATGGCATTTTGAATGCAGTGTTTCATTTTTAAGGAGATGTGAGGCATTTTGTGTGTGCAGATCTGGGAATTGTGTGTAGAGTTTTGAAAAAAGGAGACATAGTTTTGAAAACATGTGTAAGCATTTGGAAAAAACTGTAATTACCTGTATGCCTTCCTAAAGGCAATGCTCCACCCAGTACTCAAACATAAAACTACAGATTAATTGGCATAACCCACGGGGTATATAAACAAAACAAAACAAAGCTGTGTAATGGCTCCAACACCAGCTATAGCCATAAAATAAAATACCTTCATTTTTTCACTAAAAAGGTAAAGGTATACCTTACTTTTTGTCATTACACAGCGTTCAAAGTGAGAGCACAGTGGTGGTTAAACGAGCTACAACCTAAATGAAGACAAGGAGCGAGCAAAGCAGTGAATCAGGGGGATAACACTTTATTTTCTGATTGTTTGACAGCTGTTACGTTCTAAAGCTCTAAAGGTGTGTGTGTGTGTGTGTGTGTGTGTGTGTGTGTGTGTGTGTGTGTGTGTGTGTGTGTGTGTGTGTGTGTGTGTGTGTGTGTGTGTGTGTGTGTGTGATCCAGGTACACTGAGCGTGGTGCTATCCTTTGCCTTCATCTTCAACCAGTGTCTGGGCTGTGGCCCCCTCACCCCTCAGTGGGCCAGTTTGACCTACTTCATCCCGTTCATCATCGTCTTTCAGTTCGGCTGGGCCGCCACCCAGATCTCCCACTTGTCTCTCATTCCAGAACTGGTCACCTGTGAGCACGCTAAAGTAGAACTCACTGCCTACAGGTACGTTTAAAACACATAGACAGTAGGGCTGGATCTGAATATTCGACTATTCGGATATTCGTTCGTTGGATAGGTATTTGATTTTCAATTTTGGGATTCGAATATTAGTTTTTTATTTTGTTTTTTCTTCAATTCTGAAATAAATTGAGACAGATTCCACTTTGGAGGAACGCTGCGGTGGCCAATCATGTAGCCGGTGATCAGACTTGTCAGTCCATCCCATGGCGGTGTGAGAGTCCCGTACAGTAAACAGGAAGCATCGCTGCCTCTATCGCTGCCACGAGAAAGTTTGAAAACACAAGCAGCGAACTGCCCAAGAGTTTGTGTTACAGCTGACTGTTTCCTGCAACAACAGAGCACAGTCGCTACGTCTCTTTTCCGTGAAATGGAGTTGCCTTCAAGTGCGGTCAGAAATGTCAGGATCTATAAACGCTCCCCCCAATGGTCGCCACTACTGAAGCTTTGAATATTCACTGTTGATTAGTACTGAAGCTTCGAAGCACAAAAAATGGTATTCAGGGCAGCCCTAATAGATTGCACTCAACAGTACATACAGCACCTACAGATCCTGAATACGCTGTTTCTCTCTCTCTGTGTCTGTGTGTGTGTGTGTGTGTGTGTGTGTGTGTGTGTGTGTGTGTGTGTGTGTGTGTGTGTGTGTGTGTGTGTGTGTGTGTGTGTGTGTGTGTGTGTGTGCAGGTATGCATTCACAGTGATAGCCAACATCACAGTGTATGCAGTGGCTTACCTGCTGTTCCACTTACAGGCCAGAGAGGACGACGACCCGCTCAGTGATGGGCTTGGACCAGTAGATATCCCCGTCTTCAGGGTGAGAATGAATGTTTTAATCAGCTGACATATGACTCTTCACCATGTTCAGAGACCACTACACATTCACAGTGGACCCTAATTTCCCAAAGTCAGCAGTAGCGCAAACTGCTGAATGCAATTTTTTCCAGCTGTGTTTTTTGCATATGTGCCTATTTTGAAACAACATGCTTGTCATGAGATAGGAGGAGAGGCACAGCTGAGGCTGTTTATGCAGATCAGGCGGCACAGTGCAATTTTGGTTCACGTAATGGCATAAAGTTGCGCTTGTGTTTGTGGTTGCTCCGACCACTTCTTATTGTAAACACAAGGCAATTTTTTTTAACTTTAGTTGGTGGTGGCACACACATAGACCCCTTCGAAACCTGGAAACACCTTTTCATGTAAGTTGAGTTTTGCCTCTTTCAACTTGCTATGCATTTTTCATCTACTTCTAGTTTTAATGTGATTAAGACAGTGTCTGCTACTGAGTCGTACCAAATATATCATCCACATGTCACAGAGAATAATGTTCTCTTTGGAAAACAGGTAGCCCACAACAACTTTGTAAAATGTACCTGCAGTCATCACACAGCAGCAGGAATCATACAGACACTAGAGAGAGAGAGAGAGAGAGAGAGAGAGAGAGAGGGAGAGAGAGAGGGAGAGAGGGAGAGAGAGAGAGAGAGAGAGAGAGAGAGAGAGAGAGAGAGAGAGAGAGAGAGAGAGAGAGAGAGATCTGTGCGCATTTTTCAAAAAGTCTCTCAATAAATTATTATTTTCTGCAAAAGTCCAAACTCCATTTGCTCAGCGTTGACTCTCTCCTCCTGGTCCATTTCTTCTGTCTGTGCCTTTGACAGGGATGAGAGGACATTGATGGACAGTACTAAAGCTTGCTTCTTTTCAACCAGCTGATTGTGAACTTCTTAAATCTTGCCCCTGACAAATACCCCCATATAAGAAAAAACTCCAACTGATACTGAAACTGATAAAAACTAAACATTTCCAAACTAAACTGAAACAAGAAAACCCACTCTGGAAACTAAAACTAAAATCAATTGACAAAAAAAAAGAATTTTAAAATGCACCTCGTTTTTTTTAAAGAGCCAATTTTGCATCAAACACCCTCAAAGATAATTTTGTCGTCATGTGTGGTTTTTTTTGCTTATTTGATTTTCAGTGTACAAGAAAGTTTTTGTATGTTAAAACCTCATTTACCAACCAGTTTCTAGTAAACCTTGACATGTGCTGTTATTGTGTTTGATTACAGAGTCTGGCGCTGATTGTGCTGGCCATCGGCGCTCTCTTCTCCCTTTTCTTCCACCTGGGAATCAAAGAGAGGAGGCGTGAAACAGGAGGGGAGACTGGAGGAGAGAAGGGGAGAAAGAGGATAGGGGAAGCAGAGGAGGAAGAGGAGGAGCTTCTCCGCCCGAGGACTTCCACGTATCTTCTGCAGTGGAGATGTTGGCTGCAGCAGCCTTCTTTTTACCAGGTGGGAAGATTGTACCAGTAAAACAAGATCTGAATATCTTAGTATTAGAGTTGTTCCGATACCGGTACTGCCTGCAGCAAACCTGCCTGATAGATCTGTTTTGCTGTGTGTCTCTGTAGGTGGCCTTACTTTACATGTCTACCAGGCTAATAGTCAATCTGTCTCAGACATACATCTCAATGTATCTCATCAACACTCTGGAGCTGCCCAAGGTAACCACAATCTTTTTCACATTATGTAAGTGTGATCAGTTCATGGTGACCTCAGCGCAAGTGGTGTTCTTCATCATAGCTACAGTCTGTCCTCAGCTGTTTTGTTCATTTCATTCTTTCTCTCCCTCCAACAGAAGTTCATCACAACCATCCCATTAGTGATGTACCTGAGTGGCTTCCTGTCCTCCTTCATCATGAAGCCTGTCAGTAAACTCATTGGGAAATGTGTAAGTAAAACCTCACTCCTGCCCATATCTTTGTGGGGCAGGAGTGAACCATGAGTGGCCAAGGCCCTCATGGTTCCCATGAAATTTCTGCCCTGGTCTCACTGAATGCCAAGTAAATAAAGCTTGAGTGTGTTGAATTGCACATTTGATCTGATTCTTTATCTACACTGCTAACTAGTGTTTAAGCCAGAAATGGTGTGGACTTTCACCAGGGCTGGATTTGAACCAGCAACACACCTGTCATACACTGTGTCCAGTAGTTGAAGAAGTATTCAGATCCTTTACTTAAGTAAAAGTAGTAATACCACACTGTAAATACACTCTGTTACAAGTAAAAGTCCTGCATTGAAAATGTTACTTAAGTAAAAGTGTGTAAGTATCATCAGGAAAATGTACTTAACGTATTAAAAGTAAAAGTACTCGATGCAGAAAAATCCTCACATTTCAGATCCTGGAAAAAATCCAAACTGTTCTGTGTTGGTCTAATCATTTCAGCTGTATTTGTAGGCCGCTATATTGTTGAGTAGTTTAATTTATAATAAAACATAGTATTTTATAAACTACATGTGTTTTGTGTGCAAAAGTAACTAGTTTTGTTAAAGTAACTAGTAACTAAAGCTGTCATATGAATGTAGTGGAGTAGAAGTAGAAAGTGGTATGAAAAAAAAAGACTCAAGTTAAGTACAAGTACCTCAACATTTGTACTTACTGTAAGTACAGTACTTGACTCCACCACTGACTGTGTGTCTCTCTTCCCATTGGTCCAGCTCACCTACTCCGTGGGCCTGCTGCTGATTATGGCCTTCTCCTACTGGGTGCTGTTGGATGGCCAGATGGGTCAGCGGGTGTACGGGGCCGCTGTGCTGCTGGGGGCAGGGTCAGCCACCATCCTGGTCATATCGCTCTCCATGACCGCGGAGCTCATCGGCGATCAAACGGTAAAGTGTGTGTGCGTGTGTGTGTGTGTGTGTGCGTGTCTTTGTGTGTGTGTCTGTGTGTGTGTGTGTGTGTGTGTGTGAGTGAGATAGGAGGCGTTGTGTCCTTTCACATCATCCACTATCTTTTTTTCAAACTTTTTTTATTGACATTTTTAAATTTAAACAGAAAGTGACAGAACAGAATAATCAGAGTGAACACAGCATAATGGAACTAATACGTCACTTTCCCTAAAAGTCCCCTGCCACCCCCCCCGCAAACCAACCCAGTACAGGTCCAAACCGGGGACAGACAACACAGACCCATGCACACTGACAGACACACACCAGTAAGGACACACAATATCCAAAACATAAAAGTAAAAGAGATTGAGAGGAGAGAAAACAAAAAAAAACAAAAGGGAGGGGGGGGGGGGGGGCTAGCAGAGATATAAACGCCAAAGCCCGCATCAGTGCAACGGGTAGGTTAGCGTCAGGGGAGATGCCAAAAATGGCTGATAAAGGGTTAGGGGGAAAAATGGGCCCGTAGGCTCTACTCATGGTATCAAAAATGTTCATCCAAAAAGTTGTTAATTTAGGGCAAGACCAGAACATATGAGTATGGTTGGCAGGGGACTGGTTACACCTGTTACAGGCGTCCTGAACAGTGGAGTATATTTTAGACAATTTTGCGTTTGTGTAGTGAACTTTATGAAGGACCTTGCATTGGATTACGCCGTGACGAGCACATATGGAGGAAGAATGAACCATAGCCAGAACATGGTCCCATTGTTGGTCCGTAATAGTCATGCTCAGGTCGCCCTCCCAGGTCGCCCTCAGGTCGCCTTTGACAAAGGCCAAGCGTAGCAAATCGTACAATACAGAAATGCATTTCTTATGGTTGGGGTCTATTGCCAGGAGAGAGTCAGTCAGAGTTTCGGGGGGGGGGGGGGGGTTAGGAAAGTGGAGGAATGTCTTCTTAACAAAGTCTCTAATCTGGAAAAAGCAAAAGAGGTGTGACTTCGGCAAATTATAAAGGGAAGAGAGCTCTGTGAAGGACGCAAATATGCCATCCTTGTATAGGTCCTTAACACTGACGATGCCATTGCTGTGCCAGGCCCTAAATGCCCGGTCTGAACTTGAAGGTGTAAAGACATGGTTTTTCAGCAGTGGGGTCAAGACAGAAGGACCCTGTAAACAACATTTTTCCTAACCTGACCCCAGATCTTAAGCGAGAGGGATACAATCGAACATGTGCCCATAGATGCTGAAGGCAAAGGGAGCTGGGAACAGAGGACCGACCGCAGTGGGAGGTGTGAGCTCGCCCTCTCCAAATGTACCCAGACAGGTAGTGAGGCGCAGTCATCGCTCATCCAATATAAGAGTTTTTGCAAGTTAGCTGCCCAGTAATATCGTCTGAAGTTAGGGAGTGCCAGACCCCCCTCAGTCTTAGGGGACTGTAAGCCTTTTGGATCCTAGCGGGTTTGCCGCCCCAGAAAAATTTAGATATTGCCCTGTCTAGCTTGTCGAAAAAAGGTTTAGAGATAAGTACAGGGATGTGCTGGGAAAGGAATTTTGAGCGGACAACCATCTTAATTAAATTTATCTGGCCCACGAGAGAGAGCGGCAAGACCAACCAGAGGTCAAAATCACCTTCAGTTTTTTCGACCAAAGGTAAGAAATATTTGCGGAACATGTCTGCAACGGCCGTTATAAAAGAAACCAAGTATTGAAACCCGTCCTCCGCCCACTTAAATGATGATAAAGAGCGTGGGAGCTGCATAGCCAGAGAATTTATCGGTAGAAGCTCGCTTTTCTGATAGTTGAGCTTGTAGCCGGAATAAGCACTGAACTGTTCCAGAATGTTTTAAATCACAGGGAGCGAGGTGGCTGGGTTAGAGATGTGCAGGAGCAAATCATCTGCATACAATGAGACTTTATGAGTTGTGCCAGACCGTTTGACGCCTTTGAAACCTTCCTCCGAGCGAAGCCAAATGGCCAGAGGTTCTATCGCGATAGCGAACAGTAGTGGTGACAGGGGCAGCCCTGTCTGGTGCCTCTCTGGAGTGAGAAAAGGGGAGACAAAGTATTGTTACTTTGAACTGAGGCCATCGGGGATGAATATAATAATCTGACCCAAAAGATAGAATTGCTGCCCAGGCCAAACCTATCCATTGCCTCGTACAGGTACCCCGACTCGATCCTGTTGAAGGCCTTTTCAGCGTCGAGGGACACCATGATTTCAGAAACACAAACAACGCAAACGACACACCCACACGCACGCACACACATATGGAACAGACAGAATAGAACATCACGTAACCATCGAGCAAGTCTGAGATCCCTGACCTGAAATCCCCTATAACTAACTCCATTGCACAGCGGTGTGCCATCTACACATCCACATGGGTTTCCAGTGTCCCAAACTCACAAAACAACATGTCAGTCCAATATCAGAACAATAACAGTACAAACAGGTCATCGGCTTGGCAGCATTATGTGCATAAAGTACAGCATTCAAGGTCTCCACCTCGTCAAAGAAAGGAAAAAAGAAAAGTGGGCGGTCATGAAAATGAAAGTAAAGACACTGTGGAGAAGCCAAAAGACAAGATCACAGTCCTGACAAGGCTTAACATGAGTCAGCAGGGTATAAACAAGAAAAGAAATAAGAGTTAGCTAGCGTGGAGGAATTAATTGAGATATCACCTGCTACTTGAGAATACAGATTCACAGGATTCATGTGTTGCCACTACAGCTGCAGAACAGAACAGAAGCATAGTTGAAGTCTAGTCAAGCTGAAATATCTTGCTACATCACAGCCTCGACAATGTGAGGCCTACAGCAGCCCCAAAGTACAGAACATAAATACACAAACAGCCTTAAGAAAAGCTTGAGGTAACATTAGCAAAGAGAAGCTTGAGGCAGCATTAGCAGCATGTAGCTATGAATCTTGCAACAGTCTTACCCGAACAGCACATCGTGAAGCGGAGGGTTAGCCTGCGTTAGCAGGCTGGGGGCTAGCAGTGGTCCATTGCTGACAGCTATCAAGCTACATTAGCCCCTCATGAGGGAGTGAAGCTAGCAAAAACCAGCTGTTCGGGCAGTTTAGCGTAGCCACTACGATGCCAGGCGAAATCAGTCCTCCGTTTGTCCCGGACTGCGTTAGCGCTGAGAGGCGATAAAATCCTGAGCAGCCTTAGGGGAGGCGAGCTCGCGTTTCAGCCCATCTCTGGACTCAATGAACAACTTGGCTGGGAAGTGCAGAGCTGGCTTGAGGCCCAGGTTGTAGAGTTCTCCTCAAAAATGTGGATCGAGGAAACCTTGTATTTCAATTTGCACCAAAGCCTTCGAGCTCTGGGGCTGAATCCAGTATTTGTTTGGCAAGAACCTCAACTAGAAGTTGAGAGAAAAAGGCCGTTGGTTGAGCACCTTCAGTGTTCTCAGGGCATCATCCACTATCTTTATCTCCATCTCACTGTGTCGCTCTCTCTCTCTCTCTCTCTCTCTCTCTCTCTCTCTGCAGCAAAGTGGAGCATTTGTGTATGGAGCCATGAGTTTTACTGATAAAGTGGCTAATGGGTTAGCTGTGATGGTCATCCAGGCTCTGCATCCTTGCCGGTTAGCACACACACACACACACACACACACACACACACACACACACACACACACACACACACAGTTTGAGACTGTGACGTGCTCTAACAGACTGTGTTGTCTCTCTCAGTACTGTGGTGTGCTGTCCGGCCTGTGTGTGGTTCTATCATTACATCATGGTCATAGTGACAGGAGGCGTGGCAGTCGTCGCGGCTTTGGCGCTCGGCTCCATCCTCATCTGGCCAATCAAGATCAAACCACGTGAGTTGGACAACTATACGGATTTTGTCTAGTATGCATATAAGGGCTGCAACTAACAATTATTTTCATTGTTGATTAATCTGTTTATTGTTTTCTCGATTAGTTGTTTGGTCTATAAAATGTCAAAAAATTGTGAAAAATGTCGATAAGTGTTGACATGTCTTGTTTTTATATAATATATTCAGTTTACTGTCACAGTAAGTGAGGAGTCAAGGAACTAGAAAATATTCACATTTATGAAGCTAATTTAATAGTTGACAACTAATCGATTGATTTGCTCATTATAGCTGTTCCTCTATGTACTGCTTAGTTCTGGTTCACAGCTTAACTACTGCTCTTTCATGTGTGTGTGTGTGTGTGTGTGTGTGTGTGTGTGTGTGTGTGGTCTGCCAGTTATCTCTATGGATACAGCCAGAGTCAACTGACCGCCCCTTCCCTACAACAACTGACATCCAGAAGGACAAGAAGAGCTTTCACTTTTGTTTCTTTTGAAGATTCATCTCTAGTTTTTCAGGAAAAAAGCCCCAGGGGAATTCCTGACTGTCTGCTCGACTGGTGCAATCACTGTGGCACATTCATCACTTCTGATAAAGTCACCGGTAAACCATTTTCCAGTTTTCTCATCATGTTCCAAAAATAATTTTCATCCCAGTACCCGGTAATTATATTTAAAAAATGGGTTATTATAGGTTAAGTTTATTGTAGTGAAGGGGTGAGTAATTCAACAAGCACTAGTTGTCCTTTCTATAGCTTTTTAATGGATTTTTACCCACTTTCAACACTTGAAGACATTGCCAAATATCTACCACATTTGAGGGCACAGGTGGCACAGGGTTTGTTTTGGTGGCTGTTGTAATACCAGGATGGCTGCGCCCGTAATGGCAAACTCAACAACTCATAGCAGATCTCCACAAACCAATGGGTGATGTCACACATGCTCTGTCCATTATATTATACAGTCTTTGATTGTGACACAACATTAAGTGACATACTTTTATTACATACTTAGGCTAAATTAGTGTTATTAGCATACCTAACACTTTTCTATTTTACATTTCATTACTTAGGGACCGTTCGGTATTTATGGAATGGACCACCGGAGGAAAATAGGAGAGGGTCATATCTTTTTATTCTTTGTTGAGGGGAGGGTCACCCAACATTTTTTAGTCTAGGAGGGGGGGGGGGGGGGGGGGGGGGGTCGGGTCACACAACTTTTGTATTCATAAAACAGCTAAATTTCTAAGTGGCTTGTTTGGTGCATATTTTTCCATGTAGCTCTCAGTCTCGGCCCTCCTTTGCTACCAGATGGGTCTGACCCATGAGTTTGCTGTAGGGCAGAGGGAGCACTGCTCCCCTGGTGGCTGAAACGGGTAATTGCATTGTTTAAAAAATGAGTGGAATAATTACATCTGGCATGACCAGATATTTTATAAATATCTTAAATAACACAAAACAACTAAATGGTGGTAGGTAATACATCAGATTTCATATACTAAATTAAAAAAAAATTACCTGGTTGATGATGGGAGCAGCAGGACGCAAAAAATCAAACTTCCTGTTGCACTATGTCTGGACATCTTGCCGTGCCAACCTTGCAATAGAGGTTTCCTAAATGCCATGTATATACATGTGTCAGCTTACTAATTAATTGAGGGTTTTGTGTAGATTTGGACTTGTATACGTTTATTCCACTTTGTTTAAACGGTGAAGTGGAGAGGCCTCGTTCACCTGTTTGGAGCTGGCTGGTGAATGTGACCCTCGTATCGGCCTTGCTGGATACACCGTGACTCTTTTTGTGGATCTACTGATTGCTGTGGATTACTTCTTTTTCCGTGTCATTGGATTACGGCAAAATACAGATCGTTTTTCTCAACGTGTCTTAACATTTTATGGTGTGACTGCGCTTCATTTCTGCGTTTGGATAGGCATCTCAACAGACCACAGGTCAAACAGTGAGTGTTCACTGTTACATTTTACAGTTTTTCTCAATCGATTTGGTACATTTCTCCAAACTCAGGTAACAGCTCTCAAAACAGATAACACAGCAAACTAAACACACTCTTATGTTGGCGAAACATTTAAGTATTCACTGCACAATGAAACACAGCATTTTATTCTAGTAATGCATTTATTAAAATTCAATATTAACATCAAAACTAAAAGTGTGTTCTCTGTTGATTTGATAAATTCAGCTGAAGATACACAAAGAAATAAATGAAAATATATGTTTTTCATTAAGTTCTTTAATGAGGAGTTCAGGTGTATAACAATGAGTTGTCACCCTACAAAAAAAATATTATGCAAATAAGTACATAGGTAAATAAAAAATAAAATAAAATTGATCATGCCTCTCAATTACATCTGGCCAGAGAATTTCATCAACATCACAGCAAATATTTTCACGAGTTATGCATCGTGGGAAAAAACGCCTTGAATGCTGTATCCATCCTTGACATGCTTGTGCCCCAATATCTCCACAGGCCTCTTCCATCGCTTGAAGAAGACTTACTTGTAAGGGTTGTGATAATGTACTTTCCATCTCCAAGAGGAGAAGAATTCCAACAGCTCTCAAAACAGTTAACAAAGTGATCTGTACACTTTGTAATTGTCCTAAACAGATAGTAAATTATCCTTCATTTCATACAAATTACAAATCAAAAGCATAATTTTCTCAAAACACTGTGCACAAAATTCCCTAATGTTATCACAGCAGTTCATACAGCCAACCAAATCTTTAATATATCAGGAAAAACATTTTCATTTTCAGCTTTTTCATTGGTCTTCACAAAGATCACAAGCATTTTTGTACCATTTTCAAAACACAACAAAGCTCTGTGAATTGTAAAATAGTCAGTTGCACACCTTATGTCCTCAATTAACCCCAAATTGATATCTGATGAGTTAGTAATCCACTCAACACAGAAAAAGCCAATTTCCTAATTGTTCACACAGCTTTCTTAATTACAACAACTACAAAAGGGGAAGAGAAAAACAACAAAGAAGACGAATGAGGAGAAAATACAATAAAAAGAAGAAGAATGAATAGTGGAAAAGGAAGAGGTGTAAGAGTGAGAGGTTGTGGACAGGGTAGAGTGAGAGGAAGAGGATATGGAGAAAGAGCAAGAAGAGCTGAAGATGTAGGAGAAATAGCAAGAAGAGCTGAGGATGTAGGAAGAGGAGAAGATAGAGGAGAAGAGATGGATAGATTGGAGGGCAATGTTATAGTGGAAAGAGAAAGAGTAGAAAATATAAGAAGAGATGGACAGAGAGGAAGAGGAGGGCAAGGTGTAAGAGAAGGGAGGAGAGGTATAAGGATAGGGTACACACATGTTTCAAATGAAATCAGAGCCACACTTATTGACCATGTCATAATAATGGTCAGGACAAAAGACACCTTTATCATTCTTATTGGTAGATGAAGATTTGTGACCTAATAAATTCCCATCAAAGCTCCGGCCCACCTTGAACCTGAGCAGAGTTTAATCAGCCAGAATAACTGAAAACACCTGTGTGGGTGTTCAGAGGCTTTAAGTGACATCATTGCATCCAGCCATGTCTGATGAGGAGGATATCCATCCTGTTCATCACCATACTCGCTCTGTAAGCATTGCTGAGACACAATCAATGCAATCAAACTCCTAAATTTCCAAACATTTTCACACTGGATGCAACCTGCAGTTCACAGGTGACAGGGAGACATCTAATTATTTCTGCAATTAAATACTTAATTTGTCCCAAACAGCCTGTGTCGTTTTGGCAGCAAACAACCACACCTCCGTTAATCTCCTAGAATTTGGCTTCAAATATTTGAACAAGCCTGAGGTGGGTTTGACAGAAACTCCTGACTGAATAGAAGCTGTATTCAAATTAGCTAATCCTCCGTATTTACTCAAAGGATAATGCTGGTGTTACTCTATATGTATTTCTTTTTTTGTTAAGTAATCCCATGAAATGTCTAAACCAACAATGTATTAGTCCGTCTCTCAAGTCTTTTTGACTTCCCTACCCTGTCTTTGGCAGTAAACACATTAGTTCTTACTGAAGATGTAAAGTTTTAAAGATTTAAAGAAGCTCAAAATATAATTTCAATTTTAAAGACAGCTCAGTAATTTCCCAGAACAACTGGACAATTTAGTTCTCATCAAACATTACTCAAACAGAAGGAAATAGTGCATTTGTTGGGGACTATTTTCAGCTGCAGATTAATACAGATTTTATGCCTTAGTAAGTATTTGCAGCAGCAGGACAATGTATGTGAGATTGAGTCAAATTCATGGTAATGAAGGAACATGTCACCCAGTGCAACAGTGTGACTCATTGATCTGTTCTTAATAGGAGAAATAAGACATATCAGGCTTTAGATACACAGACAATACTTGTTAGTATAGATACATTTATTATTATTGTTGATTTTAGTTTGCAAATGGGGTTAGGGAAACTAAACCCCAACTAAAATATCACCAAACATATCTTTTAATAACAGCATGAATGTGTTCATAAGAATCAGCCTTACGTTTCTCTTGGTTCAAAGTAGAAGAAAAAAAAATCCCCATTTCAATTCAGTGTTTCAGTCAGTGTTGTAGTTTATTGTTGCTTTACAGTAACAGTCATCAGTTCTCACAGTATATTTCAGCTCAGTTTGTCAGACACGGCATTTGCTACTATATTTCCAACGTATAACAGGTTCTTGCAGATCACTTGGACAGATATCATGGGAAAAGGGCTTAAAAAGTACAAAAAAAGTGTCATATTACATGATTAAATGTGGGGTTTACCAGTCAGGTGCCAGCACATTATTGGCAGATTGTCTACTTCCGCCTGCAACTCGGATTTGTCTGTAGTGTTGACTCAATTTTCAGATTCAAAACAAAAGTTACAAATACAGTTTGTAAACTGTGTAGTGAACTTATGTGTGCGTGTTTGCGTGTGTTTGCATGTGTGCGTGTGTGTGTGTGTGCGTGCATGCGTGTGTGTGTGTGTGTGTGTGCGTGTGTGTGTGTGTGTGTGTGTGTGTGTGTGTGTGTGTGTGTGTGTGTGTGTGTGTGTGTGTGTGTGTGTGTGTGTGTGTGCAGGTACATCTGAGGTTTATGCTTCCTCTTGTTTTGACAGAGGCAGAGACTGGTTGTAAAGCCTCCTTTTATCTAATCAGGACACACACATGTACAAACATACTACTGTAGAGACACACAGGCACAGGGAGGATGTTACACACACACACACACAGATACATATTCAGTAAGAATGAGAGGGGGAGAGAGAGGTTAAGTGGAAGAGGACACACCTACACACACACACACACACACACACACACACACACACACACACACACACACACACCAGAGGTGTCAAAAGTATTCACATTCATTACTCAGGTAGAAGTATAGATACTAGGGTTTAAAAAGACTTCTGTAGAAGTTGAAGTATCAACTCAAGCTTTTTACTCAAGTAAAAGTACTGGTTTCAAAACTACTTATAGTATAAAAGTAAAAGCAATGTAAGGGGAAAAAATAATATCAATATGCTTTTTCAAATTAGACGGCGTGTTTTGGTGGTACTTGTGTGCGCAGAGCTTGCAGCGCATTCAAAAGGAGTTGTTTTTGCATCCAACCATTTCGAAAACTTCTTCCAGGTACGGCCAGGGATGTAGAAGGGTTGGCTGGTCTTCCTGGCTACCAACCTCCTCGCTGGTGCTTGGTTGGGACATTTTGCTTGAGTTCTCTTGAGTCTCTGCCACGGACATCTTCGTACTAGTATTAGGCTACATACGTCTGCTATTTCCTTGCTGGAGTGTGACGTGATTTGTGTCATGGTCAGGTGCAATGGATCACGTATAAACTAATGGAATGGTATATGTTTACACTTCTCATCCAACCACAGTCAAATTCACTCTATCCGGATGGCGCGATTTATCAGGATAGGTTTTTTTGAACGATGACAAGCCAGAATGAAAACAAGCCGAACTGAAATAGGAGTAACGAGGCTATTTTTAAAATGTAAGGAGTAGAAAGTACAGATAATTGCGTGAAAATGTAAGGAGTAGAAGTAAAAAGTCTGCTGTAAAATAATTACTCCAGTAAAGTATAGATACCTAAAATTTCTACTTAAGTATAAGTATTTGTACTTCGTTACACCTCTGACACACACACACACACACAGACACACACACATACACTGAACAAAAGCATACATTGAAGGTTTTTCTAAGTTCGTCCACCTTCAGTCTGCAGCTGATCTACAACCACGTTAACTTTTTCTCTCTCCCTCTTTTTCCATTCCTCTCTTCACACCTCTTCTTCCTTCTCTCCTGTAATGAAAGGGAAATGTGTATCAGATTAAAAGAAAAGGAAAGAAGAAGAGAAACCAGATGTGCTTTACAGCTCAGTAAAACATCATTAAAGGGGAAACTTGTATTGCTCCCTTGTCTCTATCCCCACTTACTTCAGAAAAAAGTTCAACTCCAAAAAAAAGCTGCTCAAGAGAAATGTGTTCAAGCTTCTCTTTAAAAGTTGATATTTCCAGTCGTACAGTATGACTGGACATATGACATCAGTCATCAGTCAAATGAATAGACCACTGAAGTGGGATATACATCCCCTGCCTCCTATTCCATTACCTTTTCAGACTCACAGGCCAACTATATAAATATTATGTATGGCCTCACGCTACAGGACATTAGCCTGGTTCCTATACATTGAGACCACTAATTATAATTATTCTACAGGACTGGACAGTTGACAAAACATGAATGTTCAGCACTAAAAAAAACTGGAATTAAAAAGTGTTTTGCTCGGGTATAATAAAGACCTAAAAACTGTGTATTATACAGTTTTTTTAACTGTGTATATTACATGTTGAAGACAAATCCAGGTCTAAAGGGTTTAAACCAGCTTCAAAGACCTGAAGAATCGGCTTCTTATGTGGAATTGGTTACCCACATAAAAAGAACTGGGCCCAGCTCTCTTATTAAGCCTCTTTCCCACAAAAGTTACCGGTAAAATACCGAGATAACCTTTCAACACTTATGGATGCTCTAAACTCAACAGAAGCTGGGGAAAGTAATAATTACGGGAGGCCACAAGAGGGCGCCGACACTATGAACGTAAATATAAGTAGTAATTCCTGCTTGAAAAAACGACTTAATGGAGTGTGTTTCCCGGGGAGGACAGTCTTCCATGGCGCTATGGATGGCTGTCAGTCGGTCAGCCGTTCCACAAACTATTGTAATTTTGTACAGATATTAGATCAGTCCCCATAGGATGTATCCAACTGAATTTGGTGATTGCTGGACTTTTCATCTACCTCCAGCATTCACATATGAGGTTTTTAGTCAACAACAACCATTGACATTTATGTTCCCCTCAGGATGAATTGTAATACCATTTCATCTAGCTACAGCGGCTCAAAATGTCCACCTAGCTCGCTCTCCCTTCTCTCCCCCCTTGTCTCTCGTTCACAGGTCTTAACTCAGGTGGGTTTGTGCCGGTGGGATCAGTTCAGTATCCGTTTACACCACAAACAATGGTCCTTTGTTCTTTCTCTCATTTTTCTGTCCTCCTGTGTCTCCTCCTCTTTCATCCCTCTGGAATTCTCACCTCCCTTCACCACAGTACCCTTCTTTCTCTCTCCTCTCAACACACTTCTATCCCTCACTCTGTTTTCCCTCTTCCATCTAAACTTCCTGTAACTCTCAACTCTCTGTTCCTTGGATACCAACTACGTTGAAGTCAGCTCAGATATTTACTGGCAATCAGTGGGATCAGAGGGTTATGAAAACTATGTCAGCGTGCTCTTTGTGAAGAACTCTAAAAGAGAACTAACTTCTGCACTGTTCAGTCCGTCCTTCAGAGGGTAAACACTATTTAGGATTTCATAAGGGGGAACTGCTACAAAAAAAGCTGTATTCAGTCAAATAGAAATTAGTCATTTATAATAAAACCAGCACACTAAACAACTGCATTAATCATTATGTGACCACAACTTATAAAATACCATGACTGCATGAAAACACCCTCTTGCAGGTTTTTCCCTCTGTCGTTGGCATTGTAAAGTTTGCAATGAGGTAACCGCTCTAAATCATCTCAGTAAAGGGGTCATCTGTTTAAAGGAGCACTCCACAGATTTTACACAGTTCCGAGGGATTCTACTCTTGAACGCTGTTGTTTAATGTCCTCCTTGTCTCTCGAGGAAGTTCTCAGAGACGTTTGTGTTGCAAACTGGGACATGGAGTTTGAAACACATGGGCTTTTACCAGTCAGGGAAGGTTCACTGTTGCACTATAAACAGGGATCCAGCATTTTTGGAGCTTGACCCATCAGGATGTTTCTACTTCTGCTGCTTTAGTTTTGGCCACATCTTTTCTTTCATCCGTCTTGGAAGTGCAAACAAGCTTAACAGTGAATGCCCACTTTTTGAACTACTCCGATTCCCAAAGTGAATTTCCCATCCATTCAACCCATTGACGTTTCAGGAAAACATTATATAAAGAGTTGTATATACAGTGAGGATATAGGCTATTATATGCGGTAAACATTTCCATGGTAACAGCGAACTCCACCAATCAGAGACGTCGCTGTTACGCTTAGGTTTCCTGTACACGCTGTAGTACTTCTCCATGTCATTGCGAATAAACAAGGTTGACATTATGTACAGAACCTCACTGTTGAACTCTATATAGTACACCTTTAGAGAAAGAAGACCTAAAACCAGGACTGTGAAAAATGATATATTGAAGTCAGTTGCTACACCAGGGTCAAATTAGATAATTTACTGCATGGAAGATATCTGTGTTCCTCCTGTCCCTGACATTATGTTGTGTACCAAGGCTAACTGATAGTAATGTGGGAGTGTCAGACTGAGAAAAATAAGCAAGAAGAACCTAGTTGGCTTACCCACATTTCTTTGCAGGCCTTTGCTCGTCTGTTTTTCATGCCGGCATGTTGAAATAACGTCAAAGATTTAATATCCCTAAAAAGATAGACCCCAAAAAATGTCATAAAGTTTAATTGTCTCTCTTTACCCTCCACATCTCCTCTGAGGTCCAAACGTTCTGCCCTGTCTTCCTGCCGCAGTGCTGCTGAGCTAAATCTGGGATCCCTCTATACACTACATACTGTATATGGGCTAGTCCCAGATTAGTAACTGAACCGGGTTAGTTCTTCCAGTGGGGATGACCCACTATACTCTGGTTTCAGAAGACCCAAATACCTCAGGGACAGCATGCCTACTTCCATTTAAAAAAACAAATGTGCTGAACTAACTAAAAACACAGAGAACAGTGTTTGGTGATAAGTTCAGCAAATGCTGGTCAGTTTTTTATTCATTTACACATTTATTTGACTCATTATTTTCCGGATCTTTGGCATGTAAATGCTAAATTAAAGCTGCACTATCAGTGTTTTATGTTGACAGTGAATTAAATGACTACATGTGAAGGTAAAGGTGTCAGTAATAATGATGAACCCAACTCTGGAGTTTCCCTCAGATTTACAGAACATTTCAGCATTTTCTGCTCAGTGTTTTGGGTTTACTCTCACCGCTCCCATCAGCGTTTTGTTTCAGTAAAACACTGAGAAAGCACCGATAAAACCACTACCTGCACGGCACCAAACAGAAGAGAGACACAGTTAGCGACCATAGACTTTACATAAAAATGGACGACACGTCTCCACTGCCTCCTATTGTACAAAAGTGAAGCCAAAATATCCCGGGTATGGGCACTGCCATCTTCTATTTTTGAAGCCAGAGTCTGCGCAGTAGTAATCAGGCAGTGGAGCCGCAGTATCAAAGTGCTGCCCATACACCCGCTCGATCAATCGCGAGTCAATCTCAGCTGTCATTCATGCTGTTTCCCCCCATTTTTATAGCCTCAGATAACTAATAAAAAACAAACTTATCAGAAAAATGAACACTTGAACAAACATCAGTGTGATAATAGCTACCTTAAATGACAGAAACCATATTTGGGAAAAAAATATTTTGAGATTTTTGTTTGATTTTTTTATGTCCAATCCCCTAGTCTAGCATTGCCAGACAGCCCGGCTAGTCCACACAGCATTCCGAGATGGGATAAACCGTGCTCTGGTTTATTAGCATTTCTTTAAACCAATCACAATCGTCATGGGCGGCACTAAGCGCCAGACGGAGCCACGGTGCCTCTGCAAAATAGCCTCTGGAAGGAACTTGTTTTGGTGGAACATGTGTACGTTCAAAAGTTGTTTTAGTTGTGCAACAGAAAACTCAGATTGGACAGATAGTCCTCAGAAATCAACCAGAGTTTAAAATTACAACACAAAGAAAGCAGAAGGTGATGAACATCTGGCCAAAAAGAGCGTGATCTGGCGGAATTTTTGGCAACACCGGAGCAATCCCAGAAGTGGAACATCGTGGATATAGACTACCAATCCGCTAACATGGAGGGGGCAGGATTTATGATCCAGAAGTATTGGCTTTACTTATACAGTCTATGCATCCAACCCATGTTAGGGACTAGCTGGTGAACGTTGTGGAGCATTTAGCTGCTAAAGAGCTGGATATTTTCTCCGGAGATGGTAGAGACCAAAACCAGAGCAACTATTGCACTTACATTCATCAAGTGGAAACAAAATGACTCCAAAAGAATGCTGTTCTATGTCCGCTGAATGTCCAAATAGGCAAGTGTTTGCTAATTTTTATTTTTTTTTAATTACTGCTACTTTAAATATCCATGATCACATACACACATATTTGGTGGACACATTAAAAAGGGTTAAAGGAACACTGTATAATGTTATGTAGTATGACGCTTTAGTGATGCAGAACACGGTGGATATGTGGCAGCAATAGGTTTGACCTTAAGCTCATGACAATATTTTTCCATTAAAGTGGTCTGCAGCCCTGCTAATGTATCACAGGTTAAAACAGGACAGAGCTGGACTTATTGCAACACTGTTACCTTCTGCACTTGTATCTGTAGGTCCCATAGTTTTTCTTAGTTTGCAGTGGAAAGCGAGAGTCACTGAAAGGCGGCACGAACCGTCCGGTCACTGAGCGGCTGGGTGGGACGGAAGTTGTCGCCCAACATCCCATCATTCCCTTCCAGTAGCTCCGCCCCTTTGACATGGGACCGCAGCCTCCGAAACTCCTCAATCTGCAGAAGAGAAAGGATCTCATTTTAGAGCCTGAACTAGGTCACAGCTCCATATATCAAGACTCCACACATGGAGGCCAATACTGATATCCATGGACTGAGGTGGCTGATGACATATACACAAAAGGATCCCCAAAAACTTCAAACATCCAGTGCACCTTGTGATTTTTATCTTTGGCAGAGTGAGAAAGTGTCTGAAACTTGTACAGTGAATTTTATACATTACGTTTCTTAAACACACAGCGTTTGCCCTTTGGCTTTCTAGAGATACACAAGATCATTTAAGTACTTCATGTGACTTCAAATATTTGCTCTACACTCGTTTTTTTTTCAGGCTGTTAGACGTTCAGGTTATAAGCTTTTAGTGCCGAGCAAAAGGAGCCAGTTTGGGGTATAAAAACAGAAGACTGGGACCCATTTGGAGTCAGAGAAAGACTCTATAATGATATAATGACTGTGTGGGAATGAAATATGATAATCTGAAGACAGATGACACTTTTCATAGCTGTGGAAACTCATTCAGTACAACTGTGTTGTAAGAGTATCTTTCAGTTCTTTACAAGTGCAGCATTTGCCTACAAAAAAGCATGGCATACCCAGCAATAGAGGAAACAACTTCTCTTGTTGTTTTCTTGCTCAGACCAAAATGTTGAGATCAGAACAGAAAGGATCCACAATCTGACGTCCTGTTAATGTGTAAACCACCGCAGACACTTTCACTTTTACATGCATGCACTGTATAGAGGCTGGTTACATCAGCCAAAAAACATGACAAAAGTTCCTGTGCAGGTGTGCTATTGGCTAACAGAAGAAGGATTTATAGCCCACTGTCAAAGTGCAAAACATGTAGGCATAGTAACACTTGTATGCACATATGCACTTTGTACATACACACACACACACACACACACACACACACTCTCTTACACACACACTCTTGCAGCCGTCAATAATAGCTGGATGTTGGAGGTGTGTAGTCTAGGTAAACAGGACCTGCAACACTTCTGCTGTTGTTCATATTCATTCAGCTGTGGGGCCATAGCTTAAACCTGATACAGATAATAGATTCCTACAGCACTCACAAAGAAGTCAAATAAGATAAGTATGTTATACAGTGAACAGTATTGTCTGTCTGTGATGTTCGATGCGTTGTAGTTTTTTTTGTTACTCACTTTCCCAGAATTAACATGATACATATATTTTAAGATTAAGTCTGGCATACACTGATTATTATCTCGGATGGCCATCTTGAATATCCAGAATTCTACTTAGAAAATAAATCCATAGGAAAAAGGATGCCCCTTAAAGCTCCACAACCTGGCTGAGAATCATCAGGTTTTTAAGTTTTCTTCAGTGTCAAAGTAATCCAGTGATAGTTGTCTGTACATCTATGGGAATATTAAATACTGCAAGCTAATTCTGCATATTTTTAATGGTGCCAATTTGACTAAATGTAAAGAAATATAGGCTTAAAAAACGTTGTAGCTCATAGTAAAACTCACTAAACCCCCCAAATTCCTCAGGTTATGGGGGGAGGGGGAGGGGGGGGGGGCTTTATAGCAGGTGCTGAGGGTTTGCAGTTGTCTGAGGGGGGCAGAGTGTCACATTTCGAAAAGCCCTACACTGATGTGTTGGTTCCAAACCTGGGGGTGATTACTGGGTTAGGAAATACAAAATACATGTTTTTTTTAGACTATTCTCTAATTTTTGGTCCATTAAATACTGGGTAGTTTTGCCTCTTTGGGCTACAAAAGTGGTTAACGATTCTTCAATTTAAAATATTTTTTTGAATTAAAATGAAGAGAAAATCCCTCTTCAGTTGAACTGTTCACAAACAACAACCTGTAACAAGGTTGGAAACCACTGTTCTAATGTGCAGAGAGAATTTCACATTTTTAATGGCTTAATCAAACATCTGGCCAAGGGACAATCGTCAAAAAATGATCCTCTTGGCTGACATTTACAATGATTGTGATTATTGTGCATTGTCCCTGTACAAAATTATGTGGAATGTTACAAAGGCAAACGGACATTGCCTGAGGCAGGAGGACACCCAGAAGTAATTCTTCCTGTTAGCATTTCAAAGGGTCAGCATGCCAGAGGGCAGCAAGGATGAAAGATTAAAATAAATGTCAAAGGATTAACCATCGTCATCTTTTACAACAACCTGCTTGAAGAGAGCCATGAGTCAGATAAAGGCTGAATTAAAGACAATGTGACAGGCTCATTGATTTGCAGTGAGTATAAAGGCATCCTGTACTGTGTTGAATGCCAGAGATCCTTAGGTTAGTGGCCCTGTGTTGTATGAAAGCCACAAAAGGGCCATTGATTATAGGTACAGCTTGGATGGGAAGCAAAACATAGAACAGAGATGAAACCAGGACAATGCAGGTGTTGACAGCAAAATATTTTACAGTTTAACTTGTCAGATGACTGCATGCATATGAAAAGTAATTTAATTGAACGACCTTACAATTGCTAAGGTTAGCTATTAGCATTTATAACATATGTACGTCTAGCCTCTAGCACAGATGAGGAGCGGGCTACAGTGGTCTGGGAAGCTTTCTAACTCCACCCACCCAATGTCTCCAGCACCAACTCACGCTGACTCAATACATTTATTAGACATCACACAGCTCCCTTTGGAGCCACCAAAGGCTTCATACAACTTTTTCATACTTTATATGCTGTGGTACTACTTCCACATATCTGCAAACAGACTTGATGTATAAAATGTGTATGAGTTGCCCTTTAAAAGGCTGCAGATGTTATATGTATGTTTTACCTGTGACTGTGAGATGGTGAGAGGGTAGCGGTAGAGAATCCAGGTCACACTTTCACTACAAGGCGGGGTGGTCAGCGATCCTTCATACACCCAGTAGTCTCTCAGTAAAGGGTCTGAGGGCAGATTAAACATAAATATATGTATGACAAAATGCATTAAAATGCTTAAAAAATTGTGTCAGTGAAAGCAGATTATATTCTCAGAGTGTACATTATAATTAACAATCCAATTTTCTGAATTATTTACATATTAGCGCTGATAAAATGGGGATTTAAAAAGTGGGTAGAGTAGGTGTTCCACTCAGTTATAATCAGCAGGCAGCACAATGTACAGAAATTATCAAAGGTCCAGAAATGCATCATTTTGTTGTATTACCTATGGGGATTTGGGCGCTTTGGGTACCAAATCTTTAAATTAGCCACTAAAATGCCTGTGCATCCCTGACTAGGGATGGGCCGGTTGTATTTAAAATCCGGTTCCAATTTAAGAAAATACCCAGATTTGTTAAACTCTGCCAATAAATCCCTTATGAAATCTTTCATTCAAAATTTCTCTTGGATGATCTTGTTTGCCTCTTACTGACACTCCAGGCATCTGCAAAGTAAAAATAAAAAAGCTGGTAATGTATACACACAGGTGCTAACTCAGCAACACAGTTGTTAGCAAGAATATGACAGACTTCCTTAAGTGTTCCAAAGTGTTGATGCACTTCACCAAAGCCAACCAAACAACTGCCAAATGAAATAGGCCTATTTGCGGGAAGGTTGTCATGAAAAAGGGGTGAACGACAAGTCGCTGCTTAAATATGTATCTACCACCCATCATGTTAAAGTAATAACTTGTGGTCTTTTTGATAACTTGAGGTCAGGTCCTCTGCCTCAGCCTACCACCTGTGTTACACCACATTCTGTGACACGTCAGATTCTGTGACCTGAAGCAGTTGCATACAGCAGTGATTTACCTTTAGGAAATGTCATTTTTTTCTGTAGATATTTGCTGAATGATAAAGTAGAACTTGTATAGCTTGTGCAGCTGCAACCCATCCCCCCAGTTAGGAGCAAACACCGTTTTCCCTCGCAGCAGAAGGACAAATAAGTCAGGACAGTGTTAATGAATGTCACAGAGCTGTGGTAAAATAGTTGGTGAAGCTCTACACCCTTTCAGCACAGTAATATCCCGGGTTTAGGTATGCTACTGAGTGAAATGAAAACAGTATATATTTTCTAACTTAAAGTTGTCTTAATTCCCCACCAAACAAACTTACCTAAAAAGATTCCAGAAGCAATTTGAAAGAGTTCAGATTCGAAAAGTAGACTCAGATCTGCATTCAGATTCACTAAAATGCTATCAAACCCCAAACCTATCTCTGACCGTCTACTTTTTCCACCAACATTGTTTGATACTACTAAACTACTAGAGATCGGGGTTAAGAATAAACTGGCATTATGAATGAATGGTCTGATGAGAAGATGATAGTGACCCAGTAGGCTGCCATCTTGGGTCAACTATGGTGGTAGAACCTAAAACTATACACGGTTTCTTTTCACAAAGGCTTCTGTCATGGTGGTGTTTGTTTTTGATCTTTTGGTTTTTGTGTTTGGTGGGTTTTTTTTCTGTTCCCCCCCACCCTTTCTGTTTCTCTATCTGGCAGTGTAGGTGCAGCTGAGGGCGTGGCCGGCTGAGCTGGGTCTCTCTAATGCCTACACACCGAGCCAATAATCGGACAGTCTGGAGAGGTCAGTGACTCGAGTCTGTTCGGTGTGTCCCGTGCCGTCGTCCGTCCGAGGGGCCGTCGTCCTTCATTTTGGCCGTTTTGACATGTATAATCAGCAGGGCAGGCACTTTCGGCAGTCAGACTCAAATGACCCATCTGATTGGTAGAGTGCTAACCCGGAAACGGGGAGCGGAATGAGCGTGACTAGAGTCTCTCAAAATCTGACGAAAATCTTTTAAACTGACCTTTGTTGATCTGAAATGAAGACAGATTCAGCAACTGCACGGCCTATTTCTCTCTTAAAATGTTTTCAGAAACACGTTTCGGTGAACTATTTTAGTACAATATGAGATCGTATTCTGAACAAGCCGCCATGACAGTCTGTCTTTGAATTTCCGGAGAAACCAGACCCACATGGCGCGTTCGTCCAATCAGCTGCCGGTTTTCATTTTTGCCTGCAACCAGTTCTTCAGAGACTATTAGTTAATAACAGTTAATAACATTATGTATATAGTGCCACCTCATGGTGTTTATTTATCTTTATTGTTATATTTTACTATTTAATTTTTATATTTCTGTTTGTCTGTGATGTTTGTCGTATTGAGAGCTGCTTAACTGTGTTTCATTGTTAAAAAACAATGACAAGGGGGCGGCCTCTAGCTCACCCAGTAAGAGCCTACGCCCCATGTAGACTGAGTCCTTTGCAGCGGCCCAGGTTCGAATCCAACCTGTGGCCCTTTGCTGTGTGTCATCCCCTCTCTTTCTCTCACCATTTCCTGTCTATCCACTGTCAATATTAAATAAAGGGAAAAGCCCCCAAAAATAATCTTAAAGGAACACGCCGACATATTGGGACTTTGTCTTATTCATTTTTCACTTTATCCCCCAGAGTTAGATAAGTCCATACATACCCTTCTCATCTCCGTGCGTGTCGTAACTCTGTCTGACGCACCCACCGCTAGCCTAGCTTAGCACAGATCCTGGAGGTAACCGGCTCCAACTAGCCTACTGCTCCCAATAAGTGACAAAATAACATTTTCCTATTTACATGTTGTGATTTGTATAGTCACAGCATGTACAAATAACAAGGTCACATGAGACACAGCCATCTTCTAACCGTATACAAACTGGGAACTATATTCTCAGAAGGTGAAGCACTGCTACTTCTGCTACCTGGGCGGAGTGATTTGCACGCAGCACCTGAGAAGCCCTGTGGTGAGGAGCAGAGAGTAACAACGGTGCTTTTCAGGTGTTGCGCTAATCACTCCACCCAAGTAGCAGTGCTTCACCTTCTGAGAATATAGTTCCCAGTTTGTATACAGTGAGAAGATGGCTGTGTCTCATGTGACCTTGTTATTTGTACACGCTGTGACTATACAAATCACAACATGTAAATAGGAAAATGTTGGCTTTATTTTGTCACTTATTGGGAGCAGTAGGCTAGATGTAGCCAGTTACCTCCAGGATCTGTGCTAAGCTAGGCTAGCGGTGGGTGCGTCAGACAGAGTTGCACGGACAGAGATGAGAAGGGTATGTATGGACTCATCTAACTCTGGGGGATACGGTGAATAACCTAAAGTCCCAATACATTGGCATGTTCCTTTAAAAAAAACAATCACAATAAAGATCTATTCTATTCTAGTTTTTCCTCAATAAAACCATCTCTGCCTCTGTCTCTGCATTTTGGGCTCCATACACTAAAACTCAAAACATAACAGCTTTGTATATTCATTTGAAATCAAATAGTTTTCTGCTCACCAGGTAACAGAGTGTTGGGGTTGAAGCAGGGGATTATCTTGCTCTTTCCCTGATGGTAATACAGCAACACAACATCAATTATTGTATTAGTGTATCATGTCATTTAACAGTGTGTTTATACTCTATCATTATTTAACATCTTACATTGATGTAATAAATTGTCATCTGTCGGATCTTTTCAGACTTATTCTCACCTTGTACTGCAGGTCCTGTAGAACTTCAGTGATGGCCTTCAGACCCAAATGCTCCTTACCAATCTGATAAAAACACAAGACATTTCAGGTCTCAGTGGGCGGTCAGTTGATGGCCACAGTACGTATCAACGTATCTAAACAGTGTTATCAGTGACAGCCTTAAAGACGTTGGCAAAGTGTTAAGAATATATTAGTTTATATCTGCCGTATCCATATAGGAAGTAAACAGGAAGCAGAAACTAAAAGGAGCTGTCAAAAACAGGACGTGTGAGGTTTATTGTGTTAAGACGGTGGTCTCAGGACGTCAGGGCTATCTGGGTTGATAGTGTCTTTTCACTGGGCTGGTGTGACTCAGATCTCTCCCAAAGTGATGTTATTCCCCGAGGTTTGATTGGCTTCATTAAACATTTTTCCTAGCAGGGAAACTAAGGACCATTTCAATGAAGCAGAGGAATTGGGGGATTTCATAGGAATGTAGCAGAAGGCATTTTTCAACTTGTGTCATATTTATGAATTATTATTATTACACAGGATGGTTCAAGCTAATCTGGAATGAATCAGAAGTTCACTCATTTAGAAAAAAACACTTACAATTCTAGGAAGGAAAACCCCTTTAAGGTCATTTAAAAAGTCAATATTTTGAGCGCCATGGAGAGCAAAATGAATGCAGGGACTTCTTTTTACAAAATTGTGCCGTCAAGCGCACATAGTTCTGCTCCAAAACATTACACTCAGTTGCAGTTTATTAGGTACACCTAGCTTAAACTAATACAGTCTCATACACCATCCCTGCAATCCTTCCTTCATGAAGGTCAGTTTTTGTTGCAGCAGTTTCAGAGAGCTCTTAATTCAACTTTCTTGTAATTTTGGAGGCTAACGTTTGTGCTGCTGTTGAATTGTATGGTGTTATAATGTGGGCGGTGTCGTTGGCCCAACTCACTGAAACACCAGTTACTGAGAGGGTGCCCAACTGATCGCCCTATAGACTTTGCTGCACTCTTACGTTTACACAAATTCGATATTCAATAACAATATTACTTTTTCTTTGGTAAGACAGGTATACATCATTACATACATTTACTGTGTATTGGTAACTGTTACCTGTTCCAGTATCGGAAGGAAAAAAATGTAGGACCCAATGTATGCCTATTCAGGTTCCAAGGCAATACAAACTAGAAAAACTGAGTGAAATTAAGCTGATGATCTTTGTCCCAAAAGCCAGTTCTTGTGTATATTTTTCAAATGTGAATATTGGAATACTTTTGATCTCTATTACATCAACAGTGTAAACTGTCCACTATGATGTGGATGTTTACCTGCACAAAAAGAGCTATGATGAGGACTCCATTCTTCATCCCAAGAGCATCCTCCAAAGTGTTAAACAGAGTGCTGTTCCAGTGAATCAGATGGAGCTACAGAGACAGAGAGACAACAGAACACAACCTGTATTTGAGAGGCCATTGTTGCAAACAGGTGTAGGGAACAGTAGTTGATAAGAGAGTGAGAAACCATCAGCTGGGGGTGATTGAGGGCTTTCTATATGGGCTCTAATGTCAAGTTCATATGAATATAGAGAAAGGAGTGCAAAACTTCTACACTGAAATAGGGCTGGGCAATATATTGATGCTGTATATCGACATTAATTGAGGGTAGATATTGTCTTAAATTTTGGATATCGTAATATGACACAAGTGTTGTCTTTTCCTGGTATTAGAGGCTGCATTACAGTAAAGTGATGTCATTTTTTGAACTTACCAGACTGTTCTAGCTGTTTTATTATTTTCCTTTACCCACTTAATCATTGTATCCACATTAATGATGTTCATATTCATCAAAACTCTCATTGTGTCAATATTTTGTAATAGCACCAGCAATCAACCCTACAATATCGACCCAATATCGACATCGATGTATTTGGTAAAAAATATTGTGATATTTGATTTCCTCCGTATCGCCCAGCTCTACCCTGAAACACGTAAATGAGAGAGCCAGACCAGATCAGACCAGACCACAGATCTGTACTTGATAAGACTGAAAGCTGCCATGGTACTTATCTTACTGTAATGTTGAAACAGTGGAAAATGAATACATAAAATCTCAATGATCTCTGAGCTGTCAGCCTCCTTATCAGTAGTTTTAGCTCAGATTTCCCATTGAGCATTGATTTTGTGGTTGCAAGAAGAGCAAGAGCTGTCTTACTGAAATACTTTTGAAATATGTAACCTTGCCCTATGAAAACATTCACGGTTGAAACAAATAGCCCACTTTTAATGGATATAAAGCTGGCGATATTTTATAGTTTATAACAAATACAATAAAAAGACTAAAACCTACAATTACTTAGTCCGTCACTTAATACTTTCCAGCTTCCCCTGCTTTGCCCATGCCAAAAGTGTTACTTGTAAGAGAAGATTAAACAGGTTTTCTGTTCAAGGACTCAACAAGCTACAATGCTATCTGAAGGATATATGTCAATGCCAGAAGCTTAAACATATGAACACTGTGTCTCTTTAGTCTTTTATGGGTTACTGGCCTGCTTTGAAAGTCGGCATGGCCTTATTATGTGTGTGTGTGTGTGTGTGTGTTTGTGTGTGTGTGTGTGTGTGTGTGTGTGTGTGTGTGTGTGTGTGTGTGTGTGTGTGTGTGCGTGCGTGCGTGCGTGCGTGCGTGCGTGCGTGCGTGCGTGTGTGTGTGTGTGTGTGTGTGCTTGTGTGTGCACTACCTCCATAGGGAAAGCCTTGAAGTTGACAGTGTGCTCTGATCCTCTCTGGTTCTCTTTGCCCCAGTGGAATCGAACCTCATGAAGCTCATACTCATGATCACTGGGCAACGGACCCCCGGTAACCACTGACAACGGCACAGGAAACCCAGGGCATTGTGGGCAAGCACACACAGGAAGTAGAAGATAGAGTAAAAGTAAGAAAAGGTGGCCAGTGGGCTAGTGGGCTAGATTTGTCATTGTTATCACGCGCTACATAAAAATGTGTGAATGTACCACTCACCCCTAACCCATATTGATGTCACTTCTTAAACAATGAGTAGTGAGTATTGACATGTTGTCATGTCCCTCTGGAAGTTACCTGACTTGGACTTGAGAATGATGCGGACGGTGTGTCCGTCGTTGATGACCTCACAGTCTCGACACACCACATAGTTTGGTGATAAGCCAACATCCAGGAGGGACGGGTCATACTGAGCCTCCCTGGAGTTTAAGTTAATGGGAGACTGGTACTCGCCGTTGGCTGCTGGGAAAAGGAGTCCCCATTCTACACCTGAGTGAAAACAGGCACAGACACAAACACATTACATGTACCATACATGTCAGGTCTTAACCAAATAGCTAGCGGTTTTAAAACTGACTTTATTAGTTGTATCATGTTGTATGAGTCACTGGGTCAGGAAAGTATGACAAGCCGCTGACCTACATACAGAACTTCAGTACTCTTCAGTACTTTCTTCCCTTTATTTGATAGAGACAGTGGATAGACAAGAAATGGGGGAGAGAAAAAGAGGGGATGACACGCAGCAAAGGGCCACAGGTTGGATTTAAACCCTGGGCCATGGCAAGGGACTCAGACTACATGGGGCGCGTGCTCGACTGGGTGAGCTAGACGCCACCCAACAGACAGAACTTCTGAGATGCTGCATGTGGTCACACAAGGTCCAGCTGTTGCTTGTTTAACTGCTCGTTAAACAGCAATGTCTCATGTTTTATTTCTGCATACATGTTAAATACACGCATACAGATTTACTAACAAAGCTAGCTGGCTATTTTGACCTTCCTCAATTGTCTCTGTTAAGCTGGTCTAAATATATTACAGAGCTATACTGCTGCATAAAACAGACAGATATTAAATTGATATCATTTGTCTGGTATAAGTCAGTAAAGTATTAGTATTAGTTTACTAAATATAAGATTGTAAGTGCTGAGTTTATCCAAGACAGCTTTCTTTGTTTAACTAAGTTGTGTATTGCTGCTGAAGTTCCTCCTCTGTTTACTCTATAAAATCTAAACTACATCGTTGTCTGTGAGGTCACATAATCCGGACATTGGTTGAATCAATAATTGTGCAAGTCAAATTTTGACTTTGGCCCAAAACTTCTGGGTTGCTGGGCATTTAAGTTTCCTGTGAAGTAAACGTGAAAGCACTTCGTTCTTGATCTTTAAGAAAGTATTTTGACATAACGAAGACCAGGAGATGTTGAAAGCTCTGACAAGTGGACTGTAACTGTATGTTCTGAATGCTATATGCAGGGTAGAGAGACAGAGGGAGAAAGGGGGAAGGGAAACAAATCTAAGCAGGTTGTGGTTGAAGAAAGAGGGTCAGCCTCACTGGGACTTTAATAGTGCGTTCCATTTACCTCGGAACTCGGAAGCCGTACCTGGGAGTGACGTTGCACCCGAGTTGAATGTGTTTCATTTACAAGTCGGATTTTTCATTGTGGGGTTAGCTCTAGCCAGGTTAGCCATTGTTGATAACGCATTACGCTGTTTTTGTGTGCATACAAACAGCATATCAACATGTCAACGGACAGAAGTTGGACAGGCCTGTGTGTACGACTGATCTACTGACACACAAGTATGACAGAAGTGCTAATAACTGCATGTTACTACAGCTTTCACTACTATTGATGTACGGGGTACCAATGCTGGATTTAGCTGAGGGTACTGTGAGGCTGTCCAAGCTCCGAGTTCGGAATTCCGTCTTCCGAGTACAAATGGAACACACTATAAGACTTGGAGGATTATTGTATGAACATAAATATTTGTAAGAGGAATTAAGATATTGTACCAAATATCTTTTGTAATATCAACATCATTTTTGACCAACACCGACAGGGCATGAAAACTCTAAACTCTTAGTTTAAGAGTGTAATTCTGTTAAATGTTCTTGTGCTGGTAGAGAGTGAAGAAACAGAGTAGAGAAAGTGATACTAAGTGACACCAAAGGTACACACTGGTCTAGATTCACTTCAGCTTCTTGCTGACCACAATCACTAAGGCAGCACAATGAGAACATTGTTAGATATGTGGAACTTAATGTGTTTTTGAAAGGAGGAAGCAAACACATTTAGTGAGTATCGTGTTCAAGAAAGCCCAGTACACCCCGTGACCCTCCAAGAAAATGAACTCAAGTCCTCACGGTGCGCCTTTCTACAGCAACTGCAGCAGAGACACACACTGCAGACTGCAGACAGGCTGACTATTCTCTCCATGGTAGAGAGGGCTGAGGGGACCCGTCACATTCCCTCTGTCCTCAGCAACTAAAGCCTTGACAACAGCGTACTAAAGGCAGTGAGGGTTTCTCTGCAGCTACAGTACACATGAAAGGGCTGTGCAAGATTTAGTTTGTGTGTGTGTGAAATGAGATGGCACTAGATGGCAAGTTGTTGAAACATAGTCCAACCACTTCCAGGTTAGCGTCTGTCCCACCAACTTCTGGTTCTTCATGTATTCATGCATCAACTGTACAAGTCTTTGCCATAGGTGTGTTATCAAAAACTCATTGGATCTCATGTTTTTTTAGGCCTTTCCTTTATTATTATGTTTCCATATTGGCAGGAGATTGCCAAAATCACAGATATCATTATTGGCACATGATGAATATCTCTATTAAATACGTAATTGGCTGTTATAAAAATGAATAATTTAGAGGATTGTTTCTTCCAGCCTTGGTGGAGCTGTGTCCTCTCACTGTGCTTTAGTTGTATTTGATCGTTCATATCCTATTCTTGTGTAGACTGTAGTCTTTTGGAAGAATCATAAATTACTCTTTGCCATCCAGTTAATGCCTATGTTCTTTTATGTTCAACTAATGACCT